>JARFIW010000507.1:1200000-1800000 GCA_036346225.1 Platerodrilus igneus | reverse complement strand
TGACACGTCGTAGATGATGTCCTCATCTTGTGCCGGAACTGTATGGTTTACAGTTTCTACATAATTATGTGATTTCCGTGATCTGCGGAAATCTCTAAGTGCACCACCACCATTACCAGCATCATCAATTGAATTGTTCCCAAACGGGATCTGCATACCTTGGCAAGATGATTTCTTTTTCCACAAAATGGCACTTAGGGCCTCTGAACCGACACGTTTTATTATAATGGCTTAACTGCCTACAGCAATTACACTGCACTTTTTGTGTGGTATCACTGATATCCTTATTTTGCCTTAAAAAATAAATGTGTAGCACTTACACTTCTTCAATTTGATCTTGCAGAGGGTTCGTTTAACCTTGACCCGCGAACCCGAGGGTGCGCTACTATTTTCTGCATTCTAGCACCGTTATTGCCTCCGATTGCTAACG
The DNA here is from genome assembly GCA_036346225.1 of Platerodrilus igneus. Lineage (NCBI taxonomy): Eukaryota > Metazoa > Arthropoda > Insecta > Coleoptera > Lycidae > Platerodrilus > Platerodrilus igneus. The sequence goes on along the minus strand of JARFIW010000507.1, from coordinate 1,799,570 downwards.
AAGCTGCATTTTTTCTGCGGCTTCAATCAAAGACAACCGCCACCGCCTTATTGAAAGTAAGATCTACTTCTCCTAACAGTTGCTGCTTCGTTGAATCACTTCGAATTCCGCTTACTAAACGATCCCGCAAGTAATCTTTAAGATTAGCTGCGAATTCAGAATGTGTAGGTAATTTTATTAAACTTGCAACATACTGTGCAGTTGATTCATTTTCTAATTGATTCCTCGCACTAAATTTATAGTGTTCCACGATTAACAAAGGTTTGTGATACAGATGGTCTTGAATTATTAATTAGTTGATCGTAACTCTTCGTAGATGGTTTATCTGGTGTGCATAAGTCACGTAAAAAATTTAAATTTTTAACACCAACGACCGTAAGAAGTGTGCAAACCTTTTTATTTTCAGTTAAGCAAGTTAAGAATAACTCAAAACCTTCGATGTATGAATCCCACGATTCTTCATTCACATCGAATTCGTTTACACTACCAATAATTCCCGACATTGTAAGCCTTTATCACCGAAATCCTAAATCACTTCAATAACAATGCTTTTTTTTAAACCCAGTTTTACTTTATACAATAACGTAAAGATAAACAACATAGCACGCGAGATAGGTTTTGGGCCTTTGGGAGCTTCTTTTTAAAAAGTTTTCTTTCCAAAAACACTTCTATCAAATTTATTTTTATACAGTATTTACATAAATAGTTTGACAACTTGTACTTTATATTCATTAACGTCTTAATTTTAATTAACAATTAATCAAAGTTATGTATTAATAATTACCAATAAGTAGCTGAACTGCCAACAATGTTAAAGTTATGAAGTTCGGGACTGACTGGCTCCTCAGGGTATTTATGTAATTTCTGCTTCCATATCATCTTGTGGGAAATGCAGATCTCGCGTCGTCTATTTCTTGATAAAATACAATGTATTACTTCTTAGTAATCTTAATTATAACAATTGCTTTCTTATAGTTTATTGTGACCTGCACCTGCAGTATTATGTTGCGTCTGGAATACAAAGTAGTTGCTTCCGTTCTCACGTCTGATTATGCACGTTTATTTAGCTTTTATAATGTGTCCTTCAATTATACAATGTAACATTCTATTTCTTAAGACTTAATAATTTAAATTTAAATTTGTATACATATTAATTGGGGGAAGTGTGCAAACCTTTTTATTTTCAGTTAAGCAAGTTAAGAATAACTCAAAACCTTCGATGTATGAATCCCACGATTCTTCATTCACATCGAATTCGTTTACACTACCAATAATTCCCGACATTGTAAGCCTTTATCACCGAAATCCTAAATAACTTCAATAACAATGCTTTTTTTTAAACCCAGTTTTACTTTATACAATAACGTAAAAATAAACAACATAGCACGCGAGATAGGTTTTGGGCCTTTGGGAGCTTCTTTTTAAAAAGTTTTCTTTCCAAAAACACTTCTATCAAATTTATTTTTATACAGTATTTACATAAATGGTTTGACAACTTGTACTTTATATTCATTAACGTCTTAATTTTAATTAACAATTAATCAAAGTTACGTATTAATAATTACCAATGAGTAGCTGAACTGCCAACAATGTTAAAGTTATGAAGTTCGAGACTGACTGGCTCCTCAGGGTATTTATGTAATTTCTGCTTCCATATCATCTTGTGGGAAATGCAGATCTCGCGTCGTCTATTTCTTGATAAAATACAATGTATTACTTCTTAGTAATCTTAATTATAACAATTGCTTTCTTATAGTTTATTCTGACCTGCACCTGCAGTATTATGTTGCGTCTGGATTACAAAGTAGTTGCTTCCGTTCTCACGTCTGATTATGCACGTTTATTTAGCTTTTATAATGTGTCCTTCAATTATACAATGTAACATTCTATTTCTTAAGACTTAATAATTTAAATTTAAATTTGTATACATATTAATTGGGGGAGATGTAAGTCGAAGCGTTTACAAAACCGGTGTAAATCAAATTTACCCTCACTACCGTGTTTTTGAACGTAAAATTATTCCAATATATTCATTGCATATCATATCATGAGTGGGGTTGTTGACGTGTACTGGTGTAAATTTTTCAAATAAGACACGAGTAACATTTAGTATCGTATAGTTAAGAGGCCACACGCCGTGCGCTCTTGTTCATATACAAAATACGACTGTGTGCCCTAATAACCAACGTGATATATAACAAGATAATATAAAGTACAAAAATGAACATATGGAATTATGACTATTTGTTTAAATATATCACTGGTAATACTTCTATTTTTGTTGTAGGACGAATGTACAGCCCCTTTTTGTCTGTATTTCGACAACGCTTATGACACCGTCCTGACCAGGATAGATTTGTTGCACACAACCTAATTATCATTCATTTCTTAGCATTTTCTCGTCTACAATAATCACGATGTCATTAATCTTTATGGGTTGTGTTTGTAGATGTTACTTTGCTCGTCTTACTAGTGTGGGTCAATATTCTTGAACACGTCTTCTCCAAACATAAATAGCTATTGTGTGAACATGTTTCCATTGATTCCTACCTATATGTTTATCGGTAGCATAGTTCTGTACAATTCCTGATGCAGCAAAAGAAAATGATTAGGAGTGATAGCCTCAGATTCACAATGGTCAACAGAAATATGTGTGAGTGGTCATGAATTTAAGATATATTCAATCTCTAAAAGTAGTGTTAACAATAGCTCTTCTTTTGGGTAAATACACTTTAATTTGATTTTTAAAGCTGTTTTAAGCGATCGTATCATTCTTTCTCAACTCCTCCCTGATAACTCGTTAAAGACAGTTGAATTTCCAATCAATACTTTTATTATGTAGGAAATCTGCAATCCTCCCTTGATTCAAATTTTCTGCCTATTCCCTGAGTTCACTTTCTGTTCCTGTAAAATTTGTGCCATTGTCACTCCGTGCTTCTTTTGACCCTTCGCACCTACACATAAAACGACAGATAGCTGAAATAGTAGAGCTTGTATACAAACTGGCAGCCAATTCAATGCTCGAACCGAAAAACAAGTAAACAAAACACCATATCTTTTTTCAACCTTTCTGCCGACTGATACCTTTATGGAGCCAGGCAAATCAATTCCCACATACGTGAAAAGATTAATCAGGTTTTCCGTTCTAGTTACTGGCAACTGTCCCATCAGTGACATTTGTGGACATTTCTTGACGACTATTCTCAGAATTCAAAAGTGTCCACAAATATTATTGACAACTGCTTCAAGCCCAAAGTTTGGAATTTTACCAATCAGTAGCTTAGTGTAGGCAACATTGGTCCTTTGTGTAATTCTTCCACCTAATCGCAGAATGGAGTCTTCATGCAAGAAGGAACATAGTTTGTACAGACGGCTTAATTTCGGCAAATCTTTTTGATTTGAGAGAATTTGAATTTCTTGTTTGAAGCATTGTTACAGGCGGAAAAGCTACTACGTATGTATTTTCCAGTAAAATTATAAAATGGGGGCGGCCTGTAAAACAAAAATTAAAGGGAGGTCACCGACACTAGCTAGCGGAAGGTCGTGGATCATATATAGGGTTAAAATTTTGCAGAAAGGGTTAAATTAATTTATAAGATACTACAAAAAATTTGGTACTTACTTTTCATAAATATTGTGGCTTAATGACAATTACCAAGGGCGCCAGACAAGTCGAGAATGTCCAAATGTTCGTGCAAAACCTTGAGAGACTTGTCATCCCAAGGAGGACAATTGTTTCTTTTAATCAACTCTTATCTTTTTTACTACTTATGCAACTTCCATGATAAAAAAATAATAAAAAACTATTGACTTAATCAACGGCAAACAAAACTATTTAATTAACAGAGCAATAAACGTGAACCTCTTACATTCATTGATTTTAATTTAGAAATTTAATCGAATAGGTGAATATGGAATTATGAAAATTTTGCCTACATAAGTAACTCCCAAACACTGTATATGAAAGAAAACTTATATTATACATCTTACACTAAATTCATCCTACGGTTTATGGCCAAAACGTCCTAACAAATAAATTATCTAAAAATGGGTCATGCTACTTAACTATAAAAACTTACTTACTAAAAATTGTCCATTGTTTGATGGCTTGCCTTCCAACGTAGAACAGCTCTTTAATTGGGGGAGAGAATCTCGCTTGTTGCTCTTGTTTGTAATTTTTAAATAATTGAGTGACACACGAACCCGGCTGGATCTTATTGACAATATCACTTAACTTGTGCGTCACATGCCTACAAGCTTTTTAATAGTTACCTTGTATCACTATAAATCCGCGAACATACGGGCGTAACCCTCGCGACTTGGAAGAGTTAATTACTCTTTTATAAATTTTACTATTGTGATACTAAGCGAAATATTATATCTGTGATGCCGGAGAACGCTACCCGCGAACTGCGTTTCTTTCTACTTCTTGACCACGGACAGCCCCATTGGAAAAAACTCTTCGTCTTTTGGCTAAAGCCTTAAGTTATATAGATTAATTCTTACTCTAACCATTATCTACGTCATTTTCTGTTATCCAATGACTGAACAGAACCTCCCACAAAACAAGATTTCAGAAACCAAATCCAACCCTTTTTTAGATGAGGGTCACGGAAGCAATTATTTTTCTAAGGGTTTAAATATGTTGTATATTCCAAAAATTTCTAAATTATTGAAATGTGGACCATACCTATGGCGACAGTTGTTTGCCATTAACAAAAGACCGGTTAACCCACTTGAGCCGAAATGGATTTTAAATACAATAGATGTCTCCAGACTACTTAAAATTACTTGCAATTTTTGAAAAATCAAATTGGAAATAGTTTTCGCTATTTATAATGTTTCGTTTTCTATAACCCGCTGTCAATCAAAGAAATTATTAAGAAAATTAAGCTTTTCAAACAGAAAATTGCTTTCCTTTATTTACGTTAAAAGGTACTATTCCATTTTAATTTTATCAGATTCGTCAATCTGTAACCGACCTAAGATTTAAGTTTATTGTATTTGATTTACAAGGGTAGAGCTTTAAATTATGATGACCTTCCGCTGGAATTTCTAATAGTTTAGCCTGAAGCTATTTGTAACTCTGGTCTTTTATTATAAGGGAGCCTAACTAAAATATGAAGTAATTTATTGTGGAATTTTTGTCTATAAGTTATGCAAGTTACTGAATTTTAATTAATTAATTGATCTGTTTATTCGTTAACATTACAAAATAATGTTACAGCATTCACTGTCAATTCCATAGTTTTGTAGCTTCTGAAATTATTTCTAGCTCCACTTGCGAAGACTTTGGTCTTTTCCGTTTCTTCATCCTTGTTATTTTTGCAAAGTTTAAAATCCACGCTAATGATCGAATTAACCTGTTTCATTTTGAAAAGTGTTTAATTTTTGGGAAATTCCACAATCAGCTGAGTGCCAGAAACCAGGGGTGGATTTTCTTTCTGCTGAAAGCCTTCTTTTAGTTTTGATAGTGCTACTGGCCAGTGCTCCATAGATTGGGTTAAGAAATATAGACCTTTAAATCAATAATCGAGTTTGCTAATTTTCGGAGCTTTAGTAGCAAGGTTAGCTTAATTCTTATCAGAGAAAACCCAATACCAATGCGCAATTTCGGTAGTTTCGTGAATTTCACTTGGCAACATGCAACGGAAATGGGAAAACATCTATGTTTTAATCTGATGTGATGAAGTACAACCAAGGAATCGGTTGAATAATAGTACTCTTGAATAGAATATTCCGACTTTGACAAAATACATTTAGCTACTCTTACGGCTAAGACTGTTGCTTGAAGTTCTAGCTTTGGAATGGTTTAATTCAAACTACTTTAAATTTTTAGGTAACAAAGGAAACGTGAATAATAGATGCTTGTTCTGAGGTGATGAAGGTAACACATGCATACACCTTGTCACTGGCATCATAAAACATATGTACATCAACAACGGATACGCATTGATTGAATGGACGCGGTATATCAATAGGCATACAAGTTTTTAATGTTACGGTCCAAGTTCTCCAGCATTCAAAGCTTTCTTCGGCTATATTTGAATCCCAAACTGTTCCTAATCGCCATATATCTTGCATCAAAATGCGAGCTTGAACCATCAGTACTGAAAGAAATTCCTGCGGATGAAATATGGACATAGTTATTTGAAGAACTTCTCGCTTGTAGGAACCTTTGTACCATCCGATAACTTTGTCTAGTTTCTTCATGTTAAGGTCGACTACAAATTTATCATTAGTTGGTGACCACGATAATCCTAAAACACGTTCAATATTTTCACTACCGGTTTTTAGCGTTTTTAATTTAATATTTCTTGCGGTATACGGAATTGTACTACGTCCAAGGCCCCGGGTACAAATCCCGACACGGTCCGCTTGAAAAATGTTAGGCGAGGATTTTTCACAAAAATACACCCTCGTTCGAATGAGAGGTAAAATGGAGGTCCCGTGTGTGAGTGTTGTCACGCACGTTAAAGATCCCTACCTTGCTTGCAACAGCAATGGTACGGCAAAATAAAAAATTTTCCAGGTAAAAAACTCGCTTCCTGGCCAATGTACTACCTTCAGGTGGAGCATTGGAAAATGACATGTAAGGTATACGGAATTGAAGACATAACGGTAGATGAACTACTGATCCATTTTGTTATTTCGGAGCCCACTTGAGAGTGTACATAAATAGTATTCTGGACGCTTTGTATCTTCTTCAGTGTTAAAAGAGTCATGATAGTCATCCACGTAGTGCTGTCTCTTCATTATTCTTTCGCTACCTGGAAACCGTGACTTAAATAGTTTTGCATTCTTATTTTTCATAAATTGGATTTTGGAGGGCAACGATACTGCTCCAAATATTATAAAGTTCATGTGATATAAATCAGGAACTTGTTCCGTATTTCCACCGCGCCAGAAGAAGCGTTGAGCACATTTATCATCTTCTTTTCTAAATACTTGATGGAACATCTCCTTAGTATTTCCGTTTATTGCAAATCTGTCTTGCTTAAAACGTCACAAAATAGCAACAAGCGACGGACCTAAATTTGGTCCCTGAACAAGATAATCATTTAGGTAATTACCATTGCATTTTGCAGCTGCATCAAATACAAGTCGTACTTTCCTGGGCTAATTTACATTTCATAGAGCAAAGTGTGGAAAGTACCAGGTTTTTGAGATTTCCACAATTTTTTTCTTTTTAAGTTTCCTTGCATAGCTTTTATCTACATATTGTTTAATTTTTGAAGCATATTCATGTGCATATTCAGGATCACGCTTTATTTTTCTCTTCATGCAATGAAGTCGATACAATGCTATCTGGTAAAGTTGCTTGTCCATTTTTCCAGAGTCTCTGATCGGTCGACCGACGCCTTTGTAGCTGCTCTACGCTGATTTATTGGCAGACGTGGGCGCTGTGATCATCTCCACAGTGATTACTGCACAAATTTTGAGGGTGCCCATAAATAGTTAATTTCAAAATCAGCGGCCGCGAAAGAACATATTTCTTGGCGATTTATACCGACCTCATGGTTTGTGGGAGGCGGGCGTGAAGTCGGTAAAACCTTGCATTCTTTGTATGATTTTTTGTGTTGGGTTTTTTGTTGGCGTAAATATTACCTAGGATTCTTATATTATTTTTTTTTCTTTTTTTCCATACCGTTTCACCCTTCGTAGTTATTTTCTTTTTTTCTTTTCAAAAATGCCTTGCATTCTGGTGGGCCGTATGTTCCGTGTGTAAATCATAGATTAAATTAACTTTTAATTATAGCATAAGATGTAGCTTATAGATCAATTCCCCAGAGTCGTGAAGATAGTATAATCTATGGTTTTACCGCGATTTAACCTTCAGGTAGTTTGTGTTGTATGTGCCGCATTGTTGTACAGCAAAGTTGTTGTAAGCCGACTGGTGTATGGTAGCTATGGTGCTATAAACTTTTGAGTTTCTCAAAAGGTCAATGGTTCCTTGTTCTACCCGCAGCCGTTTGTTGGGTTAAATATGATTAAATGCGTATTACGAATTATAAGAATTAAAAAAGTATCACGAGATAAAATGTATTTTAATTAGTTAAATTTTGATCTGAAACCTCCATGGTTTCATGTAGTGTAAAGAACTTCAGGTCTAGGTCAATTTTATTATTGATTACAGTTTTTCATTAAAAGAAACCTTTAAAATTAATTTCTTAAAATAAAATTTTTTAGTGTTATTTAAATAATAGACAAATATTAAGTTAACAACTTTTACCAATACTTGTAAACAAGAAGCAGATCTGTTTTTTGAAATAAATTACTTGATTGTTGGTGTCAAACTTAGTACGTTCAACGATAAAATATTGTTATTATATTTCGGTAAAACTGTTATTTTCTCTATTCTGCCACAATGACCATTTTATTAATTTCCTTACAAGAGAAACCTGTTTATAATTTATACTTCGATGCTAATTGTATCTTTATTCTTATGTGTAACATGTAGACTTAATAAAGAAACTTTTTTTTTGAAGTAGTTATTGCGGCACATTTACAAAGCAAAGAGAGTAAATAATATTTTATCAATAATATAAAATATCCAGATACGGAGTATTTTCTAACCATTTTTTTTTGCTTTATAAAAAAATTGCTTTTTGAAACAGCATAGAGGTATGAAAGCAGAAAAAAAATGAAAACATTCGCCAAGAATATTTTTGCAAATTTAGATAGATTTACGAATTTTTATTGAGTCCTTGGTCTCATATGGAAAACAACATGTAATTTTTTATTTTTTAGTTTGGTTCCATTACAAGGATAAATACAACACTTTGTATCCACAATCATGTAGAAAACAATTAAGATGTTTTGAAACCTGATTTGTAAAGTGTAAATATCAATATAATCTTTCAAAAATTCGTGTAAACACATTATTGTTCACATCATACCTCAAAGTTTTCGACTTATTTTATACATACGGCACGCGGACATTAAACATTTGTTCTGATAAGATTTCTCCTGGTTGAACTGTCTTTGGCAGTCATTTTCTGAATCCGTTTAATTGTTTTTACCTGCGACCTAGCTTTGTTCTTCATGGGATTAAAATCCAGCTTAGGCTAATATCTCCAAGGAAATTTCTTTCATCATTTAATCAGTATACATCTAACTCTACCGTAGACCATTATTTATTTTCTACAAGACATCGCCCGTACATTTTTAAGGTTCCACTTAGGATGTATGGCACATGACACCGTTAGCTTGATTAAACTCCATATAGGTTAATGTCTCAAGTGTTACAAAATTGTAAAAATTATGGTAAAAATAATATATACAATATATAGAATATATAGAATACCAAAAACCGTTTTTGAGGCATCATACTGTTACGTTCATTTACTGTCAATGAATTAAAAATCTACATTCTTTTACTTCATTATTCATTTATTTAGATCCTGCTCAGATCCTGCAATAACACCCGATATATCAGACCTTCCTATAATAAGCCCGCTTTCTAGTAATTTTCAATTTCAAATCTAGTTGCCTTAAAACGTATAGTTTATACTATAAATTAAATAGTCAATACCCTGTTTTACGTATCCGTGAACACTTTATACCTTGCGATAGCATGTAAGTACTTTCTCGATTGTTTCAATTGGAAACTCGTTGAAATAGGGTATTGAGCTATCCGATGAAACCGTGGTTCAAGTTTGCCAATCATGTTTGATAACACCAATATTACTTGGAGCTCTGGTTATTTATTAAAACAAAATTAATATTCGCTTTCCTTTTCGATATACAAGACGCCAGCATTTGCCATATTTTTGTTGGTTACGTTTTCCTAGTGGATAGTTCGCGCATGTAATGCAACGTGGTAAGTAATGATGGTTTTTACAAAACTATACTTTTTGGCGACAATAAATTAATTCGTCTATAACTATTCTAGCTTTTTCCGGTGGCACTAAAGCCACGATGGATTGCCGCCCCTTGTGATGAGATAACAGCCACAAGGTGGGATCACACGCCCCTCAGTTTCGCCCCGTCAGTAGAGACGGTAGGAGCTGGTACAACGGCAGTAACTCGAGGGTGAGTGTGTATGTAGTAATTGACACCATTTAGTAACTACACTTGGTGGCCTTGAACTGATGACTGTGATGTGAGATAATCGGAAGTAGTAATACTGCACTTATTTGTATGTCGGCAATTGTATGCTTGCGAGTTAGGTTACCTTGGTTCTTTTTTTCTGAGTTATAAGTTTTCCTTATTAGTGGCATATGTAATTTTTATATTTACAACCATTAAGAGCTGTGGTTTTTAGTGTTGCGGTTGGATTTTTTTTTGTTGCATTGTTGCTAAATAATGTAAAGGGTAGGTACCTAAAAACGGCAGCTCGTCATGTTAAAAATGATTTTTTTGTTTAATTTTGTAAATATGGTTAACATGTACTTATGGATTGTTCATTCGTTGGTACTATTGTGCTTTTGTAAATAATTTTTTTTTAAATTAGAGGTTTTTCTTTCGTATATGTTTAATTGTGCATCAGTGAGTATATTTTTAATTCAGGCCTCTCGTTCTTTTGCATGTGTAAGACCCCACCTACTCACCGGTTGAGTCCAGTCATCTTCTTTACTTAAAGTTTTTTTTCTTTAGGCTACGTCGATGCTCGTAGCAATACTGTTACGCGCTAAACGATCTCATGGTTTTATTAATCTAGGTTAGTACACATTTTGTATTCCATAGTCTCAGAAAATAGACTTGGGGAAATTTTGTGTTTTCTTAGTCACAGTTGGTTATATCGTATGGAAAGAACTTGAATATAAGTCACGCGGTTTGTAATAGACATGTCGCTTTTTCCGACCAATAAGGACGTTAGAAATAAATGGTCGTTTTTGAGAAGCGAACCACGGTGATTCGTTCTTCCCATGGCATTTCATCTTTTACGACGGTTGCGGAGTGCATTATAACACCTGTGGTAAAGAAAACCCCAACTTTCCTACCTATCCCAAATATCGTACGTTTTGTTCTGTGTCCCTGATTTAAATTGTAGGTAAAGAAATAAGCAATTTCGTTACAGGAATTTCGTCTAAAGCGGCCATATTCATAATCTTTGCGAATACCTGAGCAAAAGAATAATTATTCAATACACAGCCTCTAATTTGCAATTACATTAAATATGGTAAGCAGTTTTATTTAATTAATTTACATGGTTTAATTTAAAACTTAAGTTATATTTAGTAACAATTGTAAATTCCGTGTACTTCTCGCGCCTTCTGTTATGCTAGTTGGTAACCGCCAAACTTATTTTAAAGAATAACAATACCCAATATTTTCACATATTTTCGTATATTTCTAAACAAATTTATTTATCTCTACAGTATTGTGTTATGGTAAACAATGGATCGGGTTATTTCAAGTATAGTTCCATAAGTCTAGTTATTTTTGAGCGCTCGTAAAATGGTGCAGACCGACCAGGATATCTTTACCACCTACAAAAATCAAAACTATTAAATCTGACTACTAAATCTACTTACATTAATCAAAGACTTTGTATTAATATTTACGAATCCACCAGCCGTGAAAGACTCTGTTCTTTGAGATCGTTGTAGTACAAAAGGCATTATTTTTCGTGAGTATGGTGTATAGGTGCTTATCCAGTTTGACGCAAAATATGAATCCGAAACGAACCATCCCTGCAAAAAAGTAATGTAAATAGATGTTCAAGGTATTATGTTAAAGCCAACTTCAGAGATAACATAATCTGCGGGAATACAATAAAACGCCAGTTGAAACAGAACTGCACAAAAGGATACTGGACGCCGTATTGACTCCTGAATACTGTTGCTGCAACAAGATTAAAATTAGCTAGGTACTTAAATTTTAATAACTACCTTAAATATTGGTAAAAGATTGAATAAAAAGTACTAGAAATTACAGTACTGTATAAGTTTTACGCTTAAATTGGGTCGCCAAACAAATTGGCACACTTAATGAGGTGTAAATCTGTCCAAGGATTGCCACAGTGTTGATCTATTAGCTGTACTCTCACATCCAGTGGTGTAAATAATTATTTTTACCAGAAGAGGGTAGTAATTATGAAAAATAAAATATATATTTGCTACCGACAATACGAACAGAACAGTAAGAAAAGAACAAAATCAGAACGAAGTGCTCGCCCACATAATGGAGTAGCAAAAGATGGGGAAGAAGGATTACGAATGCCGCGCTAAATACAGTCAGAGATTAGAAGGGGGCGGGAGGTAAAAAGAACGAAACAGTAGTACACACCAACTAATTCATCCTTTTTTTCGAACATCGATACCAGCACGAATAATTGAACACAAAACGCTGATTAAATATAACTCTAATAAATAATTTCTAGGAATTTGAATAGCAAATTATCTGTATCCTCCACTCTTTAAATACTAATTATATCTAGTAACAATCACATCAAGGGGTGTTTTGGAAACAAAACAAGTATGCAAGTATTCATTCGCTTAAATATTGCCGCATAATTTAAGATAACAATCTAAGAGGATTTAACCACTGTAATTAATAATAATCTGTATTGGTACAACAAGCAACTAATACTAATCGTTTATACAGCAGAAACCTAGATAATCTAAATACTTACTTCCTATATTGATAAAGACCAAATTCACCCTTGGCTAGAGCTACTAAAACACATAAGTACACAAAAAGTACACATATTTACAATAGTAAATTTAAAAATAAAATTCTAAGTTATTAGATAAATTTTAGTCTATAGCGTTGCTCTTAATATTGCTTGAATGTAGGCATACTACATACCATTTAAGAGTAAAACAAACAACTGTCGGTCATCACCATATAGTATTCCTTCCCGCAGGCTGCAAAGGGTTTGGATAGTTACAATGGTTACCCATTTTATCCTAACTTGATCTACATATAACACGGTAGCCAGACCAAATATGCCGTACCGATAAGATAAATTTCTGTGGTACAACGAAGCAAACCTTATTTCTAAGAATAGAAGAATATTGAATACAAATCCGGGCTGAAAATATCGATATTTCTATTAAAAGAATCTCGCTCTTCAATTACGTGCCAGTCACGTATAAAAAGAAAGCAGATTTTTCATAATAAGGATTTACAACTGCCCGATTTAGCAGCAAAAAGCAACACGACCAAACGCCAATTATCTAGTGAACCCGTTTAACCAAGGGAAATATTAAATCGACCATGTGACTAATGCTTCTAGATGCATACGGAAAAATCTCAAACGGTGACGTATTGAAATAATTTTGTATATAACGCCCGAACTTGACTAAAAAGATTCATTCAAGATTATTCGCAATTCGTCATTCGTCATGTAAGATTTAAAGCAGAATTGATTACTGTAAATTAGTTTATGACATGAAATTTAAACGTTTGAGTAGTTTCAAACATAGAAGTTATTAAATGCAATAATATATGGCACATGATTATTTTGTATAATACAATGAAGATTGAACATTCTTTGATACAAAAGCTACTGCTAAATTAATTGATGCACTTTGCAAACTGATGTTCTAACGTCATATTGGGATTTATGCTAATAATAATAATCTTGTATACTGGGATTTTAACTTCAATTTAAAAATGGAATTAGGAGGTATTTAATACCATTAATTACGATGGAAATAAAATCTTGATAAGCGATATTTTTCGTAAGTATAAAACGTTGGTACCTTGTTTGTTAATGAAAAAAATTAAATATTTGTAATTAAAAATTTAAAATAAGTTCTCATTTTATTATTTGTGAAGGGGATAATTTGAGTCAAATTTTGAGGTCAGAGTTGTACCATCTTGACCTTTAATAAATTATCTGTGACGGCTTTTGGCTAATCACATTTACGAACGTGGTAATAAAGGATCAACAAATTACCCACCTATTAATTTAAAAAGAATTGTGTACCAGTTAAGAAAGATTAGGTAAGAATTTTAAATATTTTCTGTATGAGCTGGAACTGTGAATTCTATTATATACTGTTTTGTATGAAAGAAAAACGTTTTTGTATGTATACATGTTTTCTTGAGATTGCTGTGTTTTATTTTATTTTGTAAATTTGTTAGGGTAACTTTCTGAAATAGAACAATTCTGAATTAAATTACAACAACCCTAATTGAAAACGCTAATCTAAATCTTTTATGTTATTCTCAAATAACAACAAGTTCAATATTCAAATATTAAAACCTTCCTGTATAAATGTTCTCAGTAAATGGAATGCATTCTATAACTGTCTAAAAATTCGTTAAAAACAAACAAGTATTTGCTTCTCCTGAACACTCTTCCTTGGGATACGTGCTAATTAGTTTATTATTTCAAATAGTTATTTGTCAAAAGATTAAAGTTTCGTCATATTTGCTATCGTGGTACCATTTCTAAAACCTAGCAGCTCGCCTTAGCAATTCTTCGTAACCGCTGCTAGTTATTTTCAAATAGTTATTTGCCAAAAGATTAAATACTTAAATGTGCTACTATTTGCTCGTGATCTGTGAAATGCTACTTCATTATATCGTTGCTCAAATTTTATGGGTAATAACGTCCCTCCTCAATAAGCTATTTCGTGGTAGCGTGAATCGATAATCATACAAACCTCTATTCTTTATTAAAAGTAAGGAAACCTAATTGCTTGGCCGTATTTCCAGCTGCCTAATTCGCAGGAATTAAAATGTAGTGTACATTCTCATGCTGGTAACAAAATTCAATGAAATTAATTATCGTATTTTGCTTTCTTTAATAACTTGCATTCTAGGAAGGTTTCTGCCGTTGGATATATATTTTCGCATGCGTTCTTAGAATATTCTACACCAATATCGGTGGGAATGTTTATGTTTCCCTTTCATGGTTTCAAAGTTATATAAATACAAGTGCTACTTTGAAAAAGGTCTCTTATTTTAATCGACTTCGATCTTATTTGATTCAACTTCGTTCTCGTACTGTTATACAACTTCCTTTAAGCGTTGTAAAGTTGCGCTTTTAAAATGCATTTGTGCTAGTTCAGTGTAATTAAGTTGTTCTAGCCCTCAACCGCAATGTCTGTGATGCTACCAAAAAGAAGATAACTCCAGGTACAATATGTTTTTATGTTTGCTTTATTTGGTGTTGCTGTTGTGAAAGATCAGCATTCTTTCGATTAATTCCACAATACATTGCAGACCGACTTTATCGAATGCTTACTACTCGACCAATTACGTATTTATTTTATAAATTACTATTTAAAAATTTTGGACCGGCGTCCTGTATTAAATTTATAGTTCGCGCCAAATTATTAATATTAATCAAAAAGTTTATGGTGATAGTGCGCGATGGACACAACAAGGTTAACAACAATTTGAACGCTTCGTTATCTAGTGTAACTAGCATATGCATGATACATTCTATACCATTATTCAAGCAAGCATTTGCGACAATTAAACGTATATACGTAAAGTTTGTGATCTGTGCTTTCTACAGCATAATAAAACTATTACCGCTTGTGTGTAATTCGTGACCAGTGCGTGCCGAGATAATCCTGCAACATAATCTGGTGAGTTTATTTTATTGTTGACTTTCTATGAACCTAATTATTCATCGACTATCGCCTTTATTACACTCACATATTTTTCCTGAACAATTAATTTTAAGTTCCCATTTTTTCCCCCAATTTTTTTGTTATCACCCTCTGTTTTCTTTTGTACCGCACCACTATCCATTGGAGAAATTTACGCCCTTCCTAATTTTAATGCATTTAGAGCGCCACTTACTGTATAAATTAATGTGAACGTCAACAACGAAATGTTTAAAATTTTAATGTTGCGAGATGCGTTTCTTACAGAAAACTTTTGCTTACTATATTATTATTTCGTGCATATTTAGGGTTTGACCACATTATAAGTATGCTTGTAATTAGATAGTAAGATTTTATGCTTGATATTTTCACTGTTTAGTTTATACTATATTATATGTAAATTAACGCTTTATGTACATCACGTTTTAACAAACGATTACGCAAATATGTATTTTCGATGTTTGTAAATACAAGGACGATGAAGAAACGTATGAATACGAGTGAGAAACAGGTTTAATTATGGATATAGTATAGGAGGGAAACGACGAGCAAACTTATTTTAGAAGGAGAAACAAAATCAATAATTTCTAGGAATATTATAAGCAGACGCGCATCAATTGAAAGCAATGGAAAGGAATTAAGCTAGATGATTGGACCACACAGGTATACGTGCGACAAGTTTGTCTAGGTAGGGCAAACATTCAGCTGGTAGAAGCGTATATGTGAAAAGGAGCTTGAAACGTATTATATTTTCTTGATCGCTAACCCCAAACGGTCACATTCTTTCCTAAATTGAGCTTAACTAATGCTCTCTTCTTAATACATACATCTGACTCTAGAAGTTGGGGTCAGCAAAACAAAGTCTTCCGACGTAACTAGGGTCTATTCCTTGGGTAGAGCTATGAGCAATGGGGGTAAGTCGAAATCTATGGAGGTTACACTTAACAAAAAAACAAACAGGCGCCACCAAGTTCAAATTGATTTATTTTAGGGGCATAGCTATTTTTTTAAGGGCGGACTTGGAGACCCAAAAAAAAGAGATCGCCTTCGTTGATACACAAACTTGTCTTAACAGAATAAGACGCTGTTCCTGTAAGAAAGAATATTAATTAAGTCACATAAAAATGGGAACACTATTTGCGTCCCTCAAGTATACCTAAAAGTATAGAGAATATTTTCTGCATAATGGGATCATAAAATTTTAGTTCTTATTGCTTTTTGTTTACCAAGTCTGATCAGACTAGATCAGAATAAAAACTTTAAATGAAGAATATTAATTTACTAATAAGAATTTTCTTGGTTTCAGTAAATAAAGTATCATTGTAATTAAATAAAATAAAAATTTGAAGTACTTGCAAAACTGGTAGTAAAGGTTATCAACTAATCCTTACTCAAATATTTTATAATTCTATGTAACTAAAAATGCTAGAGTTTCTTTATAACCCAATCAGATCTGTGTGAGTCATTTACAAATGAATATACGAAATTTTCTCTTTAGGTTAACAAACTTAAATTTAGTTTGAAGTCAAAATAATCACCAAGATATTCTCTAATGTTATCAATAATGGTTGTACTAAAATGCTAAACATGTGTTAGCCATTGGGCAATTGTTGACAATAGTGAACAAACAAACAGGTGATGTAATAGCAGCTGTTAAATTACGTTGAAGCCACGTGTGATCACGTATTTACGAAGCTAAGTGAAAGCAAATTTAATACTGGGGAAAACCAGCTTATTTACAGGTAAACTGAATAACAATTTTGTACGTCTAACAAACAAAATGAAATAATGTACTTTCAGAAGGAAAGTACTCAGGAAATCTTAATTCTATTACGAACCCAAGAGCAGCAGTTGTCCCTTGATGTAATGGAAATTACCTCGCAGCGCGGGAACAGCAACTAATTATACTTGCTTTCCATGCTTTAACACAGGTGTAGGAGCAAAGCGGGTTCCTTACTTGGATCACGGCAGCATTACTTTGTAACGTAATCTTCCGTTGTCTAAATTTATTTACTAATATAATTTTTCATTGCGTAGCCAACAAATTAAGCTTTCTAAATTGTAACTTCAAAGGGATCATGTTGTCTCAAATTTTACAGTTGCGATTTTCGACGTGGTGTGCGATATATACGTTATCCATGCAGTTTTCTAATTTCTCGTTGGGATTTCAAATGTGTCGTTGCGAGTTCAAATAGGTCGTTGCGAGTTCAAATGGGTCGTTGCGAGCTCAAATGGGTCGTTGCGCTAAATAAATTTTGTAAATTAGCTAATATGACAACGAATATACAAAATGTGGATTAGGTACTAACCGTTACTCAGGAAGTGTTTCACAAACATAGAGCGACTCGGAGGTCACTCGCCATTCTCTTAGAATGCATCTTGACGCTACTTTTAACTATCGACGAGTGCGCTCGCTGCTTTCTTGTATGGTGGGAGGTTCCGGATTTTAGGTTCTCGAACCTCTCACGCGCGCGCCAGTGGCTGTGAAATTACACCGAACTCGGAAACAACTCGACTAATAATCCTTGATATTATAATACTATAAAAGTTTGATTGTTACTTGAATATTTATTTTAATTAATAAAGGTATTTTACTATTCATTGTACGTTTAATGAATGGATTCTCCTACTGCAAAAATAAAATTGTTACACTACCTCTTTCCTAAAAGAAAAAAATTTTTCTTAAAAAACTTCAAATATAACTAATACAAAAAATTTTTTTACAACAATACTAGCCTTTCCTATCTTCCTAACCAACTATGCAATTTTATAAATTTACTCAAATGGGGGACCTTCATTTATAATTGAGAGTGTGTTGGTAACTACGTGTACCTGACGTCCATCGGGAGACAAAATCGGGGAGTCACAATCGGTAATAATCAAAATTGGGAGGGGTCAAATTAGAGAGTCAAACACTCCACGGGACAAAAGAATTTAAATTTACAAAATTTCTTGACTTGAGATTCCTACTTCTAATAAGGCTAATATTTCTGACCTAAAATCAAACACTTACAATTTACTTCTAATTTCAAAAAAAACTTCACTTCCAGGAGCTCATTTAGCTCTATTTACAAAAAAAACAGGAATGCTTCCTCATCAGAACAGCATTACCATTCAAAATATCATCACTATAAGGTGAGAATCAAAAGAAATACCCTACTAATAGGTCAAAATTTAAGCATCATCACAAGGTGATAA
Source organism: Platerodrilus igneus (assembly GCA_036346225.1). Lineage (NCBI taxonomy): Eukaryota > Metazoa > Arthropoda > Insecta > Coleoptera > Lycidae > Platerodrilus > Platerodrilus igneus. The sequence continues at coordinate 1,780,854 of JARFIW010000507.1, read as the reverse complement.
CCAAAACAAAAGTGACCTAATCAAAAGGTTACTTATCAAATTCAAATACAAAGTATTATCACTTTATTACAAAGAGATAATCAAAACAAAGGTAACCTGACCATACGGTTACTTCAAATACAAAATATTATCACTTTATTACAAAGAGATAATCAAAACAAAGGTAACCTGACCATACGGTTACTTAACAAATTCAAATACAAAATATTATCACTTTATTACAAAGAGATAATCAAAACAAAGGTAACCTAACCATCAGGTTACTCATCAAATTTCAAACCCAAAATAACCCAGTTAGGGTTGTAGAATCTACACCCTACTGATCATCCTATCACTAATTGCTAACGAACAACTGATCTCATTAGTGATGGACCAAACGGTGAAAATCACCAAGTCAACTTTGACCTTATCAAATCTAAGAACTTCTAACGGTCAAAAGGAATCAAATCTAAGAACTTCTAACGGTCAAAAGGAACAAGGGAAAGAACAATTCATTCTCTCCACCTTGACATGTAGAAATCAGGACCAATAGTTAAATAGCCCACCTACTTCTACATTGTAAGGATATCTGTTAAAGACATCCTCCAAACACATCTCCGAGCAACGCGCGAGCAAAACGACCAGCGTGCACCAAGGCACACCTCAACTTACAAAACTTACAAAATCTCAAACCACTTATTTCACTCCTCAAACAAAATACTCAATATTAGTGGACCGACACTAGATCAAGAATTGGAACAAAACAAAACAGACCACTACGTCATTACTTAATATCAAAGAGATGAGCGGACCGGAATTAATCGTCAAAATCATCATTTTCATTTGGATCTGATACTCCAATTGGTTTCAAGTCCTTTATGTGCCATTTCCTGCTCTTGTTCCATCTTCGTTTTCTAACTCATATACTAAACTGGAATGTTTTTTCCGAATTTTACTCATAACGAACTTAGGAGCTAACTTAGCGGAAAATTTATCACTAGCACGCGAGAGGACCTTATTAGTTCTCCAAACATACTCTCCGACTCGGAATGAAATGTCTCTTCTCCGAAGATTGTAGCGTTTACACGAACGTTGATAAGCTACATGCAAATTTTCACGGACACTTCCAAAAATATCAAACAAAAGTTGACGATCCAAAACATAAGAAGGTCTACTACTGGAGACGACATCAACATCCTCACCAGGTATAAAATTATCCTTATAAGCTTTTCCACTTAAAGGTACCTGACGACCAAAAACTAAAAATTTGGTGAATAGTTGGTGGACTCATGTTTTGCTGAGTTGATCGCGTATTGGATCTTTGATATCTCAACATCCCACGTATCATGTTCTTCTACGTATGTACGGATTGCTGTACCAACTGTCTTATTGATTCGTTCCACAAAATTGCATTGGGGAGCATAAACAGCGTTATACCAAATTTTTGAATTTCGTACCTTGCACACAAAGCTTTAAAAATACGTCCAACTAATTGTGGACCATTATCACAAATAACAAATTGTGGTACTCCGTAGACAAGAAATACCTTTTCTTCCAAAACTTCTCGATCAAATGTGCGGTAGCACTACGTAAAGGTTGCAAAATCGAATACTTCGAGAACCAATCACCAACAACTAAGAGCCATTTATGTCCGCGTTTGGAACGAGGAAACGGACCCATCAAATCTAATGCAATGGTTTGGAATGGTAGTCCAACTTCTTTCTCCTTTCCCATCATTCCAAGGGGACCTCTATTGGGTGGTTTTGAGCACCACAAATCAAACATTTCCTACAAAATTTACGTACGTCAAAGATCATCTTTGGCCAATAATACAATTCTTGGACTCGAGACAAAGTTTTAAGGAACCAAAATGTCCTGCTGAAGGGTGGTCATGACATGATTTAATGACATCTACGCGCTGAGACTTTGGCACCAAATATTTCCACTCTACAACATTCGCCGAATGCGGTAATAAGGAAGGTATAAACTTATAAATAAACCCATCTTCTACTTTCCATTGTGGGTAGCTTTTCGGTGACAACAAAATTTTCTTTCTCAAAGACTCATACCACAAGTCTACTGCATCAAGTTTAATCTCTACTAAGTTAACTTCTGGATTTTCTAAAGGAACACCACGACTAAGACAATCTGGAACTATATTGAACTTTCCTTTTCTATGCACCAAATCAAATGAGTGTTGCCTTAATCGAACTGACCATCTGGCGAATTTTCCAGTTGGATTCTGAAGATTACTCAACCAAAGTAACGAAAAATGATCGGTGACAACGGTGAATCGAACTCCTTCTACCCACGGACGAAATTTCTCAATTGCAAAAATAACCGCTAAACACTCTCTTTCAGTGGTGGAATAATTGCGCTCAGTACGGCTCAGGGTTTTGCTTGCGTACGAAATTACACGCTCTTCTCCGTTTACATTCTGAATCAACACAGCTCCTAACCCAGTGTTGCTTGCGTCACACTCAACGATAAAGGGTGCCGAGTAGTCTGGCTGCGAAAGAAGAGGTGCAGAAACTAATGCTTGCTTGATTAGCACAAATGAATTTTCTGCTTCCGCACTCCAGTTTACAGTTTGACCTTTTTTCTTACTTTTAATGAGGTCATTAATAGGCGAAACTAAAGACGAAAAATTCTTTATAAAGCGCCTGTACCAGCTGCACATTCCTATAAACCTTTTAATTTCCGTTGTGGTTTTCGGACGGGGAAAGTTAACCATCGCCGACACCTTATCGGGATCTGTACGAAGTGAGTTCGAACCTACTATATAACCCAAAAATTTAAGTGTTTTTTTAAAAAATTCACATTTACTTATATTTATGGTAAGGTTAGCTTCTTTTAAACGTTGCTTAACCTCTACTAATAACTTTAGATGATCTTCAAAAGATGACGAACATAATATTATGTCGTCCAAATAGCAAAATACATGGGGTTCAAAACGTGGACCAAAAATTGCATCTACTAAACGCTGTTGCGTCTGCGCAGCATTCTTCAACCCAAATGGCATGCATGTAAATCTATATTGTCCTCGTGAGATAACACTGAAGGCAGTCTTATCCTTAGACGATTCACTAAGAGGATTTGCCAAAACGATTTTCTCAAATCCAGAGACGAAATGTAGTTCGCACCTCTCAACATATTGAGAATTCTATCTACGTTCGCAAGGGGTACGAATCATGAACAGTTAAGTCGTTCAGGGTTCTACCATCAAAACAGAAGCGATATTCTCCATCTGCCTTCTTAACCAACAAAACTGGAGAGGACCACGGACTAGTACACGGTTCTATAACTTTAAGTCTAAGCATGTCGTCCAATTCCTCATTCAATATCTTACCCATATATGGTGACATGACATATGGTTTCTTGTGGAAGGGTTTGACATTGCCTGTGTCTATGTCCAATTCGATTAGGTGAGTTCGTCCTAATCTATCGTCGCTGCTAATCTCACTAAATGAATTTATTAACTCTTGTGCTTGCGCACTTTGAGCATCTGAGAGGTCATGTAAACCACATAAAGAATCTTCAGTGTTCAAAGGGATGGAAGACGGACCTATATACCCTATGTCGTTCCCAACATTGCTTTGGATAAACCAATTATTACTTCTAAAGTCAGCAACTACACCAAATAATTTTGCAAAGTCACTACCGAAAATAAATGTATGCGGTAGGGACGGAACCACTAATGCATTAAGGATGCGGCAATCATTACCTATACAAATTGGCAAATCTACTGAGCCTACAACAGACTTTATTGAACCATCAGCTGTAGTGATACCTGTTTTGCTGAACTAAAAATTTTCAAGTCTAATTCTCTAACAATTGAAAGTGCTAAGGATCCTACTACTGAGGTAGTGCATCCCGAATCCAGAAGACCGGTAATGTCTCTATCTATTAATTTCACCATAATGTAGGGTCGATTATCACACTGCTTCTCAATGAACAGAGTATTATTCTTAGGCTTCGAAGAGTCCTGACAAAATTTTTAACAACTGTAAGCCATCTCGACCACTCGTCTTTACTAAAGTATTTTTCTTGTTTACAAATCATAACTGTAGCCTTATGACGCGGAACAGGATACCGACCACTATGTACCTGCCGCCTTACTGGTTTTTGAACAATGTGGACATGACGTTGCCTTAACGCCTTTTCGACCACATCCAAAACAAAAATTTTTTGTTGCTCTACAATCTCTAAACCAATGTCCACTACGGGAGCAATTCCAACAAACAAAATGATTCCTCTTATCGGGACTAAAGGAATTACAAACCGAGGACTCTAAAGAGCTCTTATCCGCTACTGTTACTTGAGGATTGACTAATTTATTCTGAAACACCCTACTCTTAACAGCATAAACTTTCTCATTCAACCCAGGATGTTTGTTCTCATATGGATGCTTAGAGGGTTGCAAATCTTATTAGGTTTATTAGAAGACGCCAAAACCGAGTTTAGTTTCATCAAAGAAGCTTCTTCTAACCTTTACACAAATTTACTAGGGTCGACAAATCTTGAATGTCCGACAATGCAAGTGCCGAAATATATTCAGGAACCAAATTTCTTCTAATCATTTTAACTTTAGTAACTTCTGCTGGCTCGTTGGTCAGTCTACTAAAGAGGGTTTGCATATGCGCGACAAATAAAATAATCCTTTCGTCTTTACCTTGACGACGATTTCTGATCTTTTCCCAAATGTCATCATCCGAAGAACCAGGTAGAAAATCTTCCTTAAACGTTCTAACAAGGAGTTCCAGTCTCGCAAAGAATTTTTCACTGTTCTAAACCAAACCAAAGCGTCACCCACAAAAGTTCACATGCTGATCCAAATAAGTCAGCTTTGGATACCTTACGAGATTGTGCTAAATCACTAACTCTATCTAAAATGAATGTAGTTGTTTGGGGTCACCTGAGAATTTTACAGGCCATGAACCTATAGGTACTGAAGGTGTTACATACGAAGTCGAATGGATAGGTGCACTAACTAAAGGAGATACTACAACGGACCGATCTAAATAGGTGGACTCTGTACTTTTATTGATTTTATCGTACAACTCAGCTTCAAGAGTTAATATCGTTGCTACGGTCTCATTTCTAAACTTAATTGCTTCATCGGGATTTATTGAAGGATTTTCATACGCTTAGCTCGTCCCGAAAGGTGGTTTATCCTTGAACAAGCTCTTCTAAAATTGAGTCTGATGAGTCGCCCTCAAACTCGGATACAATATTACGAACTGACTCGACTGAAACTGAAATTTCTTTACTTTCCGTTGCAAAATCTACTTCATAACACGAAAGGTCAACCAAACAACCAGGCTTATCTATTTCTTTAGCTAACAATCTACCTAAAATTTTCCGTTTCTCCAACACTGGCCTCTCACTTACCACTCCTCTGATTCTTAGTTCATACTCCAATTCTTCTTTAAGTAGACAAACAATTTGGAATTTTTCCGACATGGTTACTACAACCTAATGGAATCAAACCGATAAATCTAACTAATCCGAATCTTACAAAAGCTATCAAAACAAATTCGTACTACTAAAGGTAAAAATCAAAAATGTTTTTGGTAAAATTATTTTGCCAAAACAATATCAAAAAATTTAAGGGTCAAAACAGAACTAAAGTCAAAAGTAAATTTGACCAAATTAACGAATTGAGTGTATGGGGATTACCGTTACAACCAATCTTTTATCAAAAGCAAACAAACAAATCTAAGTGTCAAATAAACCTTAAGCAAACAAATTTCGAGCAAAATAATTTTTGGACAAATGGACTTCAAAGGAAAATAAATTTTGAGCTAACAAACTTCGAATCAAATTAAATTTAGAACAAATAAATTTCGAAGCAAATTAATTTCTAACAAACAAATTCTAAGGCAAATCAAATTATGAACAAACAACCCTCGAGCTAAATTAAATTATGAACGAACGAATTTCAACAAATTACTCGTTGAACAAACAAATTTCGAGCCCCAAATAAATTTTGATCAAACAAATTTCGAAGCCCCAAGCGTTGGGCGCTAGTGAAACGTATTATTTTTCTTGATCGCTAACCCCAAACGGTCACATTCTTTCCTAAATTGAGCTTAACTAATGCTCTCTTCTTAATACATACATCTGACTCTAGAAGTTGGGGTCAGCAAAACAAAGTCTTCCGACGTAACTAGGGTCTATTCCTTGGGTAGAGCTATGAGCAATGGGGGGGTAAGTCGAAATCTATGGAGGGTTACACTTAACAAAAAAAACAAACAGGCGCCACCAAGTTCAAATTGATTTATTTTAGGGGCATAGCTATTTTTTTAAGGGCGGACTTGGAGACCCAAAAAAAAGAGATCGCCTTCGTTGATACACAAACTTGTCTTAACAGAATAAGACGCTGTTCCTGTAAGAAAGAATATTAATTAAGTCACATAAAAAATGGGAACACTATTTGCGTCCCTCAAGTATACCTAAAAAGTATAGAGAATATTTTCTGCATAATGGGATCATAAAATTTTAGTTCTTATTGCTTTTTGTTTACCAAGTCTGATCAGACTAGATCAGAATAAAAAACTTTAAATGAAGAATATTAATTTACTAATAAGAATTTTCTTGGTTTCAGTAAATAAAGTATCATTGTAATTAAATAAAATAAAAATTTGAAGTACTTGCAAAACTGGTAGTAAAGGTTATCAACTAATCCTTACTCAAATATTTTATAATTCTATGTAACTAAAAATGCTAGAGTTTCTTTATAACCCAATCAGATCTGTGTGAGTCATTTACAAATGAATATACGAAATTTTCTCTTTAGGTTAACAAACTTAAATTTAGTTTGAAGTCAAAATAATCACCAAGATATTCTCTAATGTTATCAATAATGGTTGTACTAAAATGCTAAACATGTGTTAGCCATTGGGCAATTGTTGACAATAGTGAACAAACAAACAGGTGATGTAATAGCAGCTGTTAAATTACGTTGAAGCCACGTGTGATCACGTATTTACGAAGCTAAGTGAAAGCAAATTTAATACTGGGAAAACCAGCTTATTTACAGGTAAACTGAATAACAATTTTGTACGTCTAACAAACAAAATGAAATAATGTACTTTCAGAAGGAAAGTACTCAGGAAATCTTAATTCTATTACGAACCCAAGAGCAGCAGTTGTCCCTTGATGTAATGGAAATTACCTCGCAGCGCGGAACAGCAACTAATTATACTTGCTTTCCATGCTTTAACACAGGTGTAGGAGCAAAGCGGGTTCCTTACTTGGATCACGGCAGCATTACTTTGTAACGTAATCTTCCGTTGTCTAAATTTATTTACTAATATAATTTTTCATTGCGTAGCCAACAAATTAAGCTTTCTAAATTGTAACTTCAAAGGGATCATGTTGTCTCAAATTTTACAGTTGCGATTTTCGACGTGGTGTGCGATATATACGTTATCCATGCAGTTTTCTAATTTCTCGTTGGGATTTCAAATGTGTCGTTGCGAGTTCAAATAGGTCGTTGCGAGTTCAAATGGGTCGTTGCGAGTTCAAATGGGTCGTTGCGCTAAATAAATTTTGTAAATTAGCTAATATGACAACGAATATACAAAATGTGGATTAGGTACTAACCGTTACTCAGGAAGTGTTTCACAAACATAGAGCGACTCGGAGGTCACTCGCCATTCTCTTAGAATGCATCTTGACGCTACTTTTAACTATCGACGAGTGCGCTCGCTGCTTTCTTGTATGGTGGGAGGTTCCGGATTTTAGTTCTCGAACCTCTCACGCGCGCGCCAGTGGCTGTGAAATTACACCGAACTCGGAAACAACTCGACTAATAATCCTTGATATTATAATACTATAAAAGTTTGATTGTTACTTGAATATTTATTTTAATTAATAAAGGTATTTTACTATTCATTGTACGTTTAATGAATGGATTCTCCTACTGCAAAAATAAAATTGTTACAAGCTATATGAATAAAAGAGAGGAAAGATGTTTATTTGAGTTTGAAGGCGTGAATGTATTCAAAATTGAGTGACAGTTGAGGCTAGTTTCGCGAAATCAGAAGGAAGGTTGGTCGTTGTGTACGTTTTACCAATTATTTTAAGCTGTTTGTTATCGTAATTCAAAGGAAACTAAAAGTCGTTAGGGCTTTTCACAAAAATATCGAGTCGGTTAAGCGAGCAGTATTAAGAAATGAGAAAACGGCTGGGGCTTTTACATAGAATATTGTTGTACGTTAACAATTTTACGTGCGAACTGGAAAACAGGGAAGGTGCAGCAATGGCTGTATAAACCACTTTCAAGAGATGTCGGTCTCTTGATTTTTCTTCAGTCCTTCGCGCTTCATCGGGTTACTTTTTGTGAAAGTTAGTTAATTTATGTAAAATTGCTCATAAGTTAGTATAGTGACAAGTAAAGTCAATTGAAAGGCGAATAAAGCAGTTTATACGAACAGCAAATGTTGTATGCGGCGATTTTTGGTTAATTTATTTAGGAATACGAAGAGTAAATTTTGGAAACTGGATGCTCATGGTTGTATTATAAATAGAGATTTTGGGGTAGCAGCAGGCATAGAGTGACGGTGATTCAACCGAGCAGCTGTTTCGTGGACTAGTGCCATACTGGACGGCATCATCTTCAAGGGCTTGTTAACGAATAACGGTTGGAAGACAGATACCAGGTATGTCATTGTATAAAAACATTGTGTGGTAAATATTTTTTATGATTTTTTGATTTTTTTTATGCTTTTGAGTGTTTCGTATTTGATATATTTAATGAACTAAGAATTTATGGGACTTTAGACAAAAAAGAAATTTATTTAGGTAGTCAAGGATAAATTAATTTTCAAATAACCATGCTATGTGGTAAAGAAGTATAGGGGGCTTATTTTATTTTTGTAGTGCGGTAAATTTGCACTCACATTTAACGAGTTTTACTATGAGCTCATGATAAGACAAAGGGGTTAACGTAAGGTATAAGGAACGCCCTCTTACTTTAATAAAATATTTGTTTGAATAAGGTTATCGAATTAAAATACTTTTGAAAATGAAATTGTTAACATTACTAATAATACGAGTGTACATAAGGAAAGGTATGTTGAAAATGTAATATTTATTTCATGTAAATAGAGTATGATGTATTTTGTGAATTGCGTTATTTTGAGTGTGTGATTGTAGGGTGTGAATTTCTATTAGATGTCAGCATAGAAACAGTGAGCGGGAGTTTTAGATCCAGCGTTAACAAGTAAGCGTCTGTGTTGGTTTTAAAAGGTTTTAGTGGTAAATGAGAGAGTCAAGAGAAGAGCAGCCGAGGGCCGATTCAGGAGCAAGCTTTATAGAATTTATGTCGACCCAACATTGGACCACGAATTAGAGAGCCGTTTCAGAGGAAACCTCACAGTAATATATATATATATATATATATATATATATATATATATATATATGTATATACATATATTTGAATCATGCTCATAATTTCAAGACTTTTGTTGGCTTCGTGTAAAGAGAGATATCATCCGTCTGAAGAACTTAAAATACAATGAAAGCGGTTATAAGTTTATTACATGCTAAATTGACGTTAAGCTTCTAAATTAATTTTACTCTATAAGGGTAGAGTGGCATAACAGTAAAATGTGCAGCGACTAGCTCTCAGTAGTATAGGATGGGTTCTACTAATATAGATGCAAAATCTTCGGGGTATACAAATTATGACTTTTTCACTAGATATTTACACGCTTACCTTGTAAGAAAGTTGAACTTATTGTGTATAAGGCTCTTGAGCGCCAACCCACCTGAATAAAAGCCAAATTCAAATAAGCCCACTCAAAAGGTAGGTGTCTTAAGTACCTATTTGAGCGGTTGTTACTGCTGTTACAGATTAATGGAGCCTCAATTACAACTTTATTACCACCTACTAATTTTATTATAAACAGAGAGAAAAATTCGACTGCGTGTATTTCTAACAGACAGACAGTAAATAGCAACAAGAATTATAATCTAACCTAATTTAACCACATCCGCGCTTAGCTACGAAACGTAAGATTATTAATAACTTTGTCGAAATTTAGTCAGTGTAATTTTTAATAACTAACTTCCATGTACGTTAACGGCTTTTTATACACAAATTTAGTGTAATATGCTCTAACTGTACGGAAACGTGCACCAACATTAATAATTCTTTGTAAGAATAATTTTCACAAATGTAGGGGTGTTAACAATCAATTTCAGTTCTTAGACACCACAAACAGCATGTAACGGTTATAATTCAGTTAACTTAGTTGTTTTGGCTCTATTATTTTAAAATTACATCTACTTCACTCGCAGAGTCCTTTCAGGCAAAATTCCAACCTATTATGGTTGATAAAAGCTCCCAAACACTGGTGATTTTCCCTACAAGACCAGTATCTGATATCCACGTTAATCGCGTTCGAGCATCTGACCAATCACTGACATTCTCGATAAGTAAATACCATCCTATAGCTTTACGTACGTATGTTTCAACTGTCGTCTTGCACCGCGATCGGGTTTCAAGAGGTTGTTCACTGGTGTATAATAATCTGATTCGCTAATCTCCCTTTCTTATTATCCGGGGTTTTTATAAGTTTTAACACCCCAGGGTTATTGCACAATTTTTTGTTTTCACGTTATAGTGCGTCTAAACTTCTCGATTTTGAGGTAGATGTCGTGCTGTCAATGTGAACGGTTATTTGATTCCCGCGTTTTTGTATTTGATGCCGACGCTGCCTCGTTTATTTACGTTCCCAGCACATTTTTATGGCTGCAATTTATGAGCACATGGTTATTGGAGTATATCTCTACATGGTTTCGATTTCTTGAACCCGTGTGAATGTGTACAAATAACTGTAATATGCCTGGTTATTTCTAGAGTGTCGATCAGCAATTTTCCTGAATTTAATACAGAGTATAAAGTTCCGATCTTTATTACTGTTTGTATATAATAAACTAGACGATTTAATATTTTAATTTTTCTATCCTAATTTAATATTATACTGAACTAACAATATTTTTAAATATAAACTTTCAAAGCTTCTAAATTTTTACAAGCTGATTTCGTGATTAAAGTTCATTTAACTAATTGAAATTAATAAACTCATTGTTTCTACTTGGTGTTTCATTAAATAACGTACTACCGTTACAGATTTTCTCTGTACAAATTACCAACAAAACAACATTTTATTATTAATTGATTTTCAGTTTAGACTTGTCGCAAAGTCACCAAGACAGCTTACGATAGTACTTTTTAATTTAAAAGAGCCTACAGCATTCGTTATTGAATTTGACTGGGGGGCGGTTTAGAATATTTTTAGATAAACAATACTGATTCTCCATTACATTAAATCAGTTATATTAATTAACGTTAGTTATTCCTTAGCAGTTATGCAATGCGTTTTTAAATTACGGTTTTATTATGGTTACTAGATTAGAAGTAGCGATCAAACTGTTGCCACTTATTTAACTAGATTTTAATTATTTACCTTTCAATAAACATATACATTTCCGTGCAAAAAAGCAACGATGTCGTAACATATTCTAGCAGCATTATAGGCGAAGCAGCAGTTTGCAATTTTTTCAAATAGCTAAAAATAAAAGTAAATTAAGAAACTGCAAATCAAGAAACTTTTCTAACCTTAGTAAAAATATATGATGCTCAATACAGGCTTTAAGATTTTTTAAGTAACTCACATTAGAAACATCCAACTGTCTAAAGTGATAATTTAAAATCTTAAATTGAACAACTAATGATATGAAGAAAACAAGGAAAACACAGTCAAGTGCAAATGTAAACGATGTAAGTATAAATAAGAGGCAAGATTCTTGCAGAATCAAAGTGAGTTTGAACAGCTCGTCGTGTTTTTCTAATGTCCAAGCGCCAACAGCTAAGTTTTTTGTAAAAATTGGAGCAATGACGATCAGTATTTCTGTGGTTATAATGCAGACAAAAAATGCTTTCAGTATAAAGTTGGTATTGTGTAAAATAGCTTGTAGTTCTTTCTTAACTTTGTTTTCGCAGCTATTGATGTGCCAAAATTGTTTAATTTCTTCGATCAATTCCATAATTTTTCTTCTGTGAGTTATAGTGAAGATAACTTTGCCAGATATCTGAAACGATAGTGTTAATTGTATTTTATCAACAATTACTTCAATATATTAATCATTTGTCACTAGCTTAGTTGAATATTAAAGTTAAATAATGTAGCCTTAAAAAAATATGATTAACTTTCTATTCGTGGTGTAATAAAAAATTGCACAAGCGAACTTAAACAATTCAAATTTTATATATTTATTTATTTATTTATACATCTATCTTCCAGAAGTTAATCCAATTACAATATAGGATTTATACGGAAATGGTAAATAAAACAATTATTATTATATCAAAGTCAATAGTGTTGTAAATACAATTCATATACTTAATATAACTTTTTTTATATTTTTAGTTGAGGTACAGAAGATATCTAACTGTGTTTGAATTTCTGAGTAATTCATGTAGATCACTTGCAAAAAAAAGAATTTAAGTACATTTGTACGGGGTATGACATTATGAAACGTGAGGGAATTACGAGAAGTTAAACGGGATACAAAGAAGTGTATTTCACAGACCATTGTAGGACAGTGAAACGTGAAGAAAATATTATTCAAAAATATTATAGAATGTAGGAAACGGCGTTTTTCTAAGGAATAAGTAATAAATGTGGCGAGTAAAATGTGGCGTGGATACCCAAATAGGTGGGTAAACAACTTGGATACGCAACACCACTAACTTCAGAAATTTTCGTTGGATGCTTTCAAGTATGTCAGTGTAGAAAACATAATGCGGACACCATATGATTGAAGCATGTTCGAAACGTGAACGAATAAAAGCGTTAAGTAATGTAAGTAGGGTAAAAGAATTTAAGAAACCAGTTGCGTTACGTATGATGAAACCCATTGTGTGATATGATTTTTTATCTAGATAATTAATATGTTCAGAAAAGCTCAATTTTTCTGTCAAAGATTACTCCTATATCTTTAACGTAAAGTGGTCGATAAAGAACTGTGCCATTTAACAAATAATCAAATTTAGTTGGGAGATTGTCATAATGTAACATTTTTTTAACATTCAATAGGAAATTATTTTGTTGTGCACCAGGAAGCTAGAGAGTTCAGATTGAACTGCAATTTTTTACAATCCTCCTCAGAATTAATCTCAGAATAAAGTTTTAAGTCATCTGCGTAAAGAGGATATTTTACTTCCAGTGTTTTACCAATGTCTACGATATAATAGGAAGAATAGTGGTCCCCAAATGGACCCTTAGGGCACTCCTGAAGTGACATTTATCATTTTCTATTTGTAACCGAAAAACTGCACATACTTAAAACGATTTTCAAGATATGACGCAAAAAGTGACGAGATTGTCTAAAGCCAATGCAATTTAATTTAGTTAGCATAATACAGTGGCAGATGTGATCAAAAGCCTTTAAAAAATCTGTGTAAACCACGTCCACATCAAGAGATTCTGCTATAAACTGTGTGATACAAAATAAATTGGTAGTCGTAGATCTACCTTTTATAAAACCATATTGATAAATATTTAATCTATTTTTTATTTGTTCTGATATAAAAGCATGAAGAATAATTTCTAGGACTGTAGAAGTTACATATAGTGGTTATAGGCCGATACTTGCTTATGTCACTCTTATTTCCGCGTTTGTAAATTGGAGTAATTCTAGATAACTTCCATATTGCTGGAAAAGTATTCTCTTGCATTATTAAATTGAATAGAAAAGTCAATAGTCTTAATAAGGTGCCTTCGCAGTCTTGTAGGAAGAAATCTGGTAGCTATCTGGGTCAATCGTCGTATTTGGTTTTATATTTTTAATAGCTTGAAGTATATCATATATTTTGTATGATAGTTTGTAGTAACTTGATTGTATCTTGTGAATTAGAGTTTTAGCAAGTAGAGAAATAATCTGCAAATTCATTCGCTATTTGAGAGCCATTGTTGACAATAGCTTCATTAAAACTAATGTGTCATGGAAAGGAAGCACAATCGTTTTTTTATGACATGTAGGACCAGAACTGTTTTGGATCGCATTTAATATTTCCTTCCATGTTCTTCAGGAAATTTTTGAATAAAATACTTATCTCTGCTTTAATTTGAGATCGTATTTCACTAAACTGATGATAGATGTGTGGATCATTTCATCATCAGGTCTTCAGTCTTGGAACTGGTTAAACGCGTACCCTCATTGTTTCCTATTCTGTGCTAACCTACACATTTCCCTGAAATTTGAACAGTCTGCATCTATCTATCTATCTGTGTGCAAGGTCTACCTCTACCTCTTTTTTCCTACCTCTACTTGTAATATATCCCATAGTATTCCTAAAATGCTTTAGAACGTTTCCTGCCCTTCTATTTCTCTTATTCTTTTGTTTTCCACAAATATCTTTATGCCTCTACTATTTCTGTAACCTCTTTATTATTAACTTTGTCGGTCCATGCAATCGTCCTCAAACAGCTGAAGCACAACATTCCAAAAGACTTCTAGCGTTTCTGTCTGCTTCGCCTACTGCCCCTATTTCATACACCTACTGTGCTGTGCTCCACACATATGCTTTCAACAATTTTTTCCTTGTTTCTATGTTTGTTGTCTTCGAACATAGCCGCTGCTCTTTCTTGATAGATGCAGTTCGGTTCCCCTTTCGCACAATCAACATTAGTTGAAAATATTTCAAAACCAACACCTGTAGTTGTTAATAATAATCATCAGATTTAAGTGCAATAATTTTTTTCGTCATTAGGTTTTCCGTCTTGAAACGGTTGGACGCGTACCTTCACTTATTTCTATTCGGAACTAGCCTACACCGTTCCCTGAAATTCTCACAGCCTAGATACAACTCGTTTCCCCTTCTGTTGTTTCCTAATTTGTTTTTTTACAAAGTTTCCATAACGAATATTTCTTTTTCAGGTTCTTAAAAGTTGGTGCAGTAAATCAAGGCGGAGAAAAATTTTGTTTCGAAACTGTTTTCGGAACATATTTGTCGAATATGTTATATAAAATTTTACAGAAATAACTACAGGCTTCATTAATATCAACGAAGGTATAAAGTGCATCTCAGTCAATTAAGGTTAGCTCGTTGTATAGCACCTTAAGATTGGCTTTACGAAAGTTGTGAGTTGGGACATTAGAGAGCATTAAACTGGAATTTATTACAGTAGAACCTCCCATATCCGACCTTCCTATCCGACTAGGTGAGCCTGTATCTACTACACTACGTATGTTTTGTTTTCGTGTCACAAACTGTCAGTTCAGCCGTGAGTGTTGATGTGGAATGTACTCTGACTATAATCTTGTACTGTTCTATGTTTGTTAACGTCAATACTGTGTGTGTTTTTCCCCGGATTGTGAAGTGTTTTAAATCGAGGTTACGTGTGTGACAATGGCAACTCAAAAACGTAAACGTGTTTGTGTTTCTCTGCAACAAAAACTTGATGTGTTACAACGATTGGACCATGGTGAGTCTGTTATCAAGCTAACCTCTGAGTTGGGTGTAGGGGTAACTACAGTAGAAGACTGGAAAAAACCTTACAGATCTGGGAGCGTACGCAACGACAGTTGAGACAGATGATGCATTAAAAAGTAGAATAATGTTGAAAAAACCAAAACTTGAACGTATCGATGAAGCGTTATGGGTTTGGTTTTGTCAGGAAAGGCGCAAAGGAACACCATTGTCAGTCCCCATCGTAAAGGAAAAAGCCATAAAATTGCATGAAAAGCTGGGAGGTGATCTAGAAAAGTTTAGCGCTAGCGAAGGGTGGCTACATAGGTGGAAGTTGCGTCATGGCATACGACATGTTACAATTGCAGGGGAAAAACTATCAGCTGATGATAATGCTGCTAAAGAATTTGTAGAAACATTTGAGAAGTTGGTTACAGAACAGAAACTTGTACCCGAACAAGTGTACAATGTAGACGAAATGGGCCTAAATTACAAAATGCTTCCAAAAACCACTCTTGCTGCTAAAAATGAACCTGCGTTAGGAACAAGGCTTGCTAAAGACAGGCTTACAATCGCAACTTCTGGCAACGCCACGGGAAGCCACAAAATGCCGATGTTCGTCATAGGAAAATCTAAGAAACCAAGAGCATTTAAAAATCTAAACATGGGAACACTTCCAGTTTTGTACCGGAATCAATCATCTGCTTGGATGGATGGTGATTTATTTAAGTAGTGGTTTTTTGACGAATTTCTTCCCGCAGTAAAAAACACTTAAAGTCTAAAACTTACCTGCTCGTGCTGTTTTGCTGTTAGATAACGCTCCTAGTCACCCCTCTGAATATGAACTAAAGAAAGGAAACACCAATGCTTTATTTTTACCGTCCCATGTTACACCTTTAATGCAACCTATGGATCAGAGCGCCATAGAGTGGTCGAAAAGAAGACACAGAAGAAAATATATCGGCTCTCTGCTGAAAAAAACAGAAGAATGTAACCTTTCTGAGGTGATGAAAAGTTTCAACATAAAAGACGCTATCTACACCGTTGCTGCAACTTTGGACGAAATTAATCAAACTACCCTTCAGAAGGCTTGGAAAAAGATTTGGCCAACATTGAAACAAGAAGAACCTGAGACAGAAGCAGAAGTTGAGACAGACAACACAAAAGTATTACAAAATCTACAAGTGTTTCAGCATGATCTCCAGATGAAAGATGTAGAAAAGTGACTTGTTGAAGCTGGTGTTTCGGAAGTTACCAATGAAGATCTCAACGATGACGAAATCATCGCTGTTGTGCAGAACAAAGCCATGGAAGAAGAAATTGACTTGGATGAAGACGAAACCACCAGTGACAACGTAGTGAATCATTCTGCTGCTAAGGACGCCTTCGAAGTTGCGCTGAAATACATCGAGCAACATCCAAATGCAACCCCAATGAACATATTGTGGGTAAAAAAAGTGGAGGGACACTTCCGCAAAGTCAAGATTTAAAAAATTGAAACAAAAATCCATTGCTGAGTTCTTGAAATAGGGTATGCTTAGATTTACAAGTATGTACAATAAAGTTGTATTACAGTACTGTGTAGTTGTTTTTCTACTTAGAAAAGAAGTTTTTTGCTCCTCTCGATATTCGACCTTTTGGCCGTTCCACCATGGCCCGGTCCCGTTATGGTCGGATATGAGAGGTTCTACTGTACTTTATTCATGGAGAATGAAACTGATAGCGCTGGATGATAGCAGTCTTCTGTGAGAACTGTGTTTTCGGTTTTACGAACTTTACGTGGTGTAGAGGAAAAAACCAGATACTGCAGTCTACCATTGATATTAATTATTTGATTATATTGATGCAGGTTGTAAAAGCTACAAAAACTTGCAGCAAATGTTAGAGTGAGACTTGTAGTGTTGTTTTTGTTGATATAGTGAGCATATTAAAATCGCCAATAAATATTGTCTGGGTCATAGTTGTGCTCCATTGAGATAAGGGCCTCAAACAGTACCTGGTACTCATTTGACGAAAGAGCTGGAGGTATATATAAAACAAAAACAATTAGATGTATGTTATTTACTAATACTTTGAGACACCAACCACGTCTACTGGCACAGGTTCAAGTAAGTCATTATCTGTATCAAGTTTTGATTAAACTATTTTATTATTTATAGCGAACAAACCTCCGTCTCTTCTCTTTACTTGAATTATTGAGAAATTTTTATATGAATTATAAGCTTGGAAGTTACTCACATTATTACTAAGCCATGTTTTTGAGAAGACGAACATATGGAATTCGTCACTGTTGACCAATATGCAATTAAAAAGAGGATGGATTTTGGTGTTCAAACTACGAACATGTAATATAAATTTAAATGATCAGAATGTTCATGTGATATATATTTAGGTGTGGACTGTATACCAAATAAGTCGCTTTCAAGTTATACAACTAATTCTTTATAGACCGGGTAAATTATAATCCGAGACAGCATGGCAAGTATCAATATCTTTTTCAGATTTCTCATTGAAGAATCTGCAGTTAATACAGCGTAACTCTGACTTGTCTACAGTGCAACTTTTGAATTAATGCCCTGGCCCACATTTAGGACAGCAAAGCGCGTGTTTACACAACTGAGCTGTATGATTATTTGCATTACATTTGAAACATCGGGTAATCTCAACTGCATCAAAAACTTTACAGACATCCAGACCAATGAGGATGTGCCCAACTTCAAATATTTTGCTGTAGGAAAGGTAATCTAATTGTAATAACGTATCATACTTATGTTCTTTGTAGTTTATGGGATCCACTTTTAATATGGTTACACTTGTTGAGTCAGAGAAGATGTCTTGTTTTGTTTAACTATATAATCAGCGAGAATATTTGTTGAAAATTTCTAGGACAAGCCCGAAATTCTGACTCTAGGAAGAACTTTCCTTAATAGTTAAACCTCATATTTTGAGGAGAGCTTCTCACCAGCAATTTTCACCAATTTATCTGCATTTTCAGCATTATTACATCTTAACAATAATACCCCCGTTTTGAATTTGCTTGACCGTACTGATTTTAATGTTGGCTACAACATGATTAACGCCATCAACAACCTCCAATTTAGTTTTATTATTTTTCAGTGGCTATTTGCATAGATTCTGACTTGAAATTATCAAAACGCAGCTGCAAATCATTCATGGCTTCCTTGAGTTTAGATTCTAACACACCTCTTAAGTCAGTGGTATCATCATCACTCTTAGCTAAACAGCTTTTGCAATGGAACTGAAGAGATCTCTTTTTCAACTCCATACAGCTGAGTTCTAATGATATAAGGTCACTACAATCTTGACACATGTAAACACGTTCACTTTATTTTAGTTACAAAAAGCGGCTCCATTAATAACAATTCAGGCTATAATTACACACCTCACAAAATAGCCCGAACTTTACCAACCGCATAGTTTTCGGATGGTACGACTCCCGCCTGTGCAGGTGCGGCTCCAAAAAATTATCAAAGAAGGGATATTTTAAAATTAAAATTAACCATATCGATAAACTTTTACAAAAAAAGATATTATTATGAATATGAATTGCTATTTATGAATCAAATAAAAAAGTATACAAAAATTACTTTTAAAACTACAAAATAAATTTTAATGTTCGCATTTTTGATGTTGCAAATCGGTTTAAAATTTGTTCAGAATCTATGTCGATTTCCCAATGAATGTGTAATAAAGCCAGGCCCAATAATCTTTCTGCTCTTATTCAATTTCTTAGTCAGGTTTTCAAACTTCGTAATGCCAAAAAACTTCTCTCTGCTAGACCGACACTAATTTTCAAACTTAATAAAATTCACAATTAGGATACAAGTCTTTAACACTTGTCTTATAAATATTATTTAGTCTATTTTCTATATTCAGCTTCAGATATAAAACATGATTCAGTTCGAACCTCTATGTAATCCAGTTAGAAATTACTTTTATTTAATCCATAATTTGGATTCACCCTTGTTGTTCCTTTACTTACTTGAGGCTTGACCCTTGGTTCCTGTTTTGGCTTGTACTGTTGGTTTTCTTCCTCGTTCCTTTTCTTACTTTGGCTCTTTCGCAAGAAACCAATTTCTTCTCTTGAGGTTGAAGACTTTACTGTTTCTTCACTAGAAATATCCGTCCTCCGACGACTTTTCAGCAGTGTCGATGTTGTTCCATCTTAGTCCTCCTTGCTTGCTTATTACCCGACTTCCCTTCCTTTTTTTCTCTGTTGTCCTAGTACTCGGTTCACTCCAGTAAGTGTCTTGTGTCGCTTTCTCTGGTAGTCCGATCGTTATCACTATTGGTCTTTCGAGCGGGATGAGAGTTCTTCTTTTTTGGGTGTGTCTTTCTTTCTTGTTGGTTTCTTTTGTTTTCGTAACTAATTTTCTTTTAGTTTTTAAGCAAATTTTTCTTGTTTGTTTAGATTTTTTGTTTGTTTTGTTTGGTACTGCCCACTCCCGTACTTTTGCTTCCCTACCCAGACCTATTAATTTTGCGGGGGGAATTTGTTACGTTTATTTTCGGGATAAAGTAATTACCCCTTTTTCCCTTGTTGATTCATTACCCGTTCGAATAAATTCCGTTGCTATTCTTAAATCCTTCATCAACATCCTATATATTTTACCTGTTCAGAATAACCTGGCTTTATAATAATTTTTAAAGCTTAGCTATTTGCTTGCAAACGACAAGTTTATAATAAACTTTAAATAAGTCAATACCTTGTTTTTGGTATCCTTTAATTTGTTAAACATTCCGATAACGTATAATGGTTTTCTCTATTGTTCCAGTTTAGAGACTCGTCGAACTAAGGTCGCGCACTATCCGACAAAACCATGTTTTCCAGCTTCTTAATCCCGTCTTGATAACAATATTACTCTGAGCTCTGGTCATTAGTTAAACGCAATGAATATTCACTTTCTTTTGGATTTACACAACGAAAACACTTGTTGAATTTTTGGTTGTTTCCGTTTTTCTTTATGAAAATTTCGCGCACGCCCTACAGCGTAGTAAGTTATGATGGTTTTATAAACCTGTACTTTTTCCGCGTAAATAAATTAATCTTTTCGTAATTGTTGTAGTTTTTTCCGTTGGTGCACCTAACTACCCGTGGGATTGCAGCCCCTTTTTGTTATGGGAGGACACCACTGTGTGTTTTCGCCTTTGGACATGACGGTCTGATGAGTGGCCGCCTCTTTTTGGTGTAGGAGAATGCACAGGTGGTGTGGTTCCAGGTAGTTACCAGATTGGTTTGTATATATCTCTATAAACATTACTGAACGATGTTAGGATTTATGGCCGCCATATGGAGGCATTGCTGTTTGTGCTGAATGACTCAAGAGTGGTAGTAGCAAAATGATTATTTTTAATTCAGGGATATGGGTTGATACGCTATAACTACTTAAGAATTGGGTTTTCTTGTTTTGTAGGACAATTGGATAGGTTAATTGTATGTTTCCGGGGAGGGGTTTCAAACAGTTTTTTAAATTTGTAACTTTGGGGTTAATTAAGGGATATGGGTTGGTACTCTATAATTATTTAAGAATTTTAGGTATGTAGCTTTAAGTTTACTGTGAGAATTACGAGCTGTGGTTTTTAGGGTTGAATTGGGTTTTTTTCCTTTTTTTTTTATTGTTATTTCATAGGGGCAGCGACCTAAAGACTGCAGCTCGCCACTTTTGAAGTAATTTGGTTGATCTGCTGGATAGATGTATATTGAGGTTATTGAATTGTTTTTGTTGGGGTTTGGGGAATACTGTGCTTTGTACATATTTTGTTTTAATTACAGGTTTCTTTTTTGTATGTTTTATTGTAAGTTGTGAATGAGTGAGTATATTTTTTCTTTTATTTTTCAGGCCTGCCTCTATTTTTGGTATTAGTACAACCCCGCCTACTCGCCGATTGAGCCCGGTCATTTTCTTTCTTCTTTCCTTGTTCTTTTTTTTAGGCTACGTCGATGTACGTAGCAAATTTTTTACTGAAAATATACTTTTCTTGAAAATAATATTTGCTCTAAATCTAATATGTTTGGAATTTTTAATAATAACTAGTGTAAGATTATTTAAATTACAGTTTTTGCGTATGTTTGTACGTGATTATCAGATCTGATGCTCATAAAAATCCTTAGAAATGAAATATTGTTTAACTAATAGTTTTGATATCACATGTGAAATTATTAAATTTTTTATAACCATGATTGAATAAATATTATTTGTTATATAATAGATATTTTCTGATTTTAATATGTTCAATTTTCTAAATATGGTAAATTAAAATTTTTTAAATTATCTCCTCCGATAGGGTTTCTGTATTAACCCTAAAATCATATTTTTTTATACTTGCTGTTGCAGTGGTGTTCAACTTCACTTTATTTATTTTTCGTTTTATAAAGAATATTTCAACCCTGCCCTTTTCATTATCTCCCAAGAGATAATAGCCATATAGATATGTATAAAAAGTTAAGTTATAATATTTATAACATTTATGTACTACCTTTGTACTAACAGAAATTACAGTAAAACGTATCTGGAGTAAGTAACTATTTAATAAAATGTTACCCATATTTTAGTTTCTTATGAGTTTCACATGGCATCTTGACTGCAAATATCTGCAGCGTGTTCCTCGTGCTAATAACAGCTGACAAAGTTTCGACTTCCTGAGTAGACTAAACGTCTTGTCCGCTGAATATTTGTAATTACAGACATTTAGGTTTCATCAACGAAAACTCTGGCTTCCGGATCTTACGTATAATGTAGGTAATATTGTTACATTTATAACAGTTTCATATAAAACGTTAAGAGAAATTTATGAAGAATGCGACGATATATATATATATATATATATATATATATATATTGCTGTGAAACCTCTTGAATTACCTGGTCTGTTGACTTTCCTCGGAATAATCGCCTCGGCTGCTCCCCTATATAACTTTCATCCTCATACATAAAAAAAACAAACACATTCCTACCACAAACATCAACGTTAACTCTATTTACATCAATATTCAGAATACATTAAATTTTCAAATTAAATTTCAGCATAAAATTCAGTTTTAAAAAGAATTTCAAGATTAATTTTATTATCACTTTAACGTGCATCCAGAATTAAAGTCCTTGTTGGATGCCTACTAATTAATATAACAATATAAGCAGAGTAAAAAGGGAGCATCTACCACCCCTTTACGTTAATTAACCAGGTTCGTCTAATTGAGCTCAAAGACATACCTAAAATTTCATCATAATCCAGAACATCAATACTAAATACCCTTTCTACTTAAACAAGCAAATTTCATCTTAACATTAAAATTTTATGGTTAGTACAATTTCACTAATGTCCATTTAAAGTAAATCAATTATCAAGTAATTCAACACACACAAAAATGTCAAACAAAATAGTATAATTTACCTGAAGGTTACTGTCCTCGTAGCTTTAATATACATCGTCCCTTTAGTTAATCACACCATTCCAACAGGATTATATTTACGGCTTCTAATTCTCAACGCTTTTAAAATTTTCTCCATCACCATTTATTTAAAGTTGTTTCGGGGCTTTTCCGGAACTCATCTGTGTATATCTGACCCCTGTTTCGTGGATCCAGACACGTATTTGAACCATTTAATTATTAACACCCCCGAAAAATAGCAAAGAAATTCATGCGTCTTTCACCAATATACGCCAAAACTGCCTACTTTTGTGTATACATTTGTCGTTGTAAATTTTGCTAATTGGTACAGTGATACTAAATTTTATTACCTTGTATCTTAGTGCACTGAAGTACATTCATGTTAGCACGTAAATAACAAACTATTTTGAATCACTAAAATATACGAGCAAAATTTTAAATTACTTTATCAAACTAAAATGCACTGTTTAACATCTTGAATCAAGTCGCGGATGTAAGAGCTTTTAACGCATCGAATAGTCAAAAGTCTAAGAGAGCTTGTTTATATTCACCTCGGTATATATAGCAAAAGCCTGTCTGTCGGTCTGTTCCCCAAAACGGGTAATTCTAAAGAATTTCTCATGCCATGTTCCCAGTCCGTCGCTCGCGCGTCGGTTTTACGAATTTTCACTCGCCCCATTCAAAACTCAGAAATTCTCACACGGCACGCAAACATGTCCGAGAAAAGCTAATTAATTTTGTACAGAAATCGTTGTTTCTACCTCTGATATTTGCATCCTATTTTCAACCAATTGTGACCCTCGTGACGTTGCTTAAATCACGCCTTTTACTATATGTGTCTTTGCTTGACGCATTTTCTTTCCTTTTCTAACCTGTTCGTATTGGTGCAAATTGATATTCTTTATTATCGATTATATTTTAGTCCATGTGGACTATCTGGGTTTAATAACCCCGTATCGCACCTTCTCGTGAATATTAAGCCACGGTTTCTTCAAGATTCTTTGAAACCATTTGTTATCTACACAATTTTCGCCGTACGTGATATTTAAACTACGCAGGTGTTCTAAATAATATTAATTCTCAGAGCTTTATTTTCTGATATTATAATCTTGGGTTTTCACAGACTTTTATGCTTATTATTAATAATGGTTTAATTAACTCCAATTAAAATTGACTTCTATCCTTTCATTTTAGCGAATACAAGTTAAATATTAATTATTATGTGTAAACTTTGTTTTACTACCGGTTACTTAAAATAGGGTTAATTAATATAAATTTTGCACGTAATTTCCATTTGTTTAGGAATAATTACATTACCCGTAGAGCTTGTTAATACTGTTTCTTTTGATATAAAGCGTCTTGTACATGATTTAAATCTCTTATGTTTAATGAAACTAATAACCTTTTATGCTTCACGGTTTTAATAAAGCGTACCTCTTCCCAAAGCTTCTACACGGTGATTAAAATTATTTGATGTGATTATTTAATTTTCTACCCTGGTCTAAATATGAGTAATATATATATATATATATATATATATATATATATATATATACGTCTAGGTATTGATATAGGTAAATATAGGTAGGGATAGAGGTATTGAACCTGAAGTTACGCTTGAACTCGAAATTGAATTTAGAGTTAAACTTGAAGTTAAACTTGAATTTGAAGTTGAAAATAAACTTGAATTTGAACCCTGCAAAATCAATTGTGTTACCAACTTATAATGCACGTGGTTCGACGAAACAAACAAAGATTATCTGTTAATATAGTCGAAACCATGAAAGAAGTCGCCTGCGTCATCACTTGCATTCGTACGAATTAAGTTGAAAATTTTAAGTCAATGTAGCATCTAATTCATAAATACCCAGTAAATATTCCGATTCGGAAGTTTCCCTCAAGCTTTTATAACTTTAAAAACTATATTCCAATTACAAAAAAACTAAGAAAGATATCCTAAAAAGGCATAATTTTACCAAAGGTAAGTCTGTTAAGTATATAATTCAAAACATACGGCACATACTCATCTCTGTCGTTTTCCCAGATGAACGTGTTCACGTATGTCTTTAGTTAAAACACGTACAAATCGTATGATTATCTTTATCATATACATTAGTTAAGCTTTTAAATAATCTTAAACGTATGTGTCGAATTGAGTTAGACACCTATGACGTAGAGGACTTCTTTCGTGATTTCTACTATATCTTACCATTCTCAATTTACGGGACGAGTTTAAATATGTTAGGCTTCATCTTGCGCCTTAGGTAAAACACCTATACTATTATTTTTAACAAAACGTTATAAGTTTAAATAGAAAATACGTACCATAGCTGACTTTATAGCGATTTATAAATTTGTTAACATTGTCTACTTTTGCACCAACGCACAGCCATATATAAAAAAAAAGTTACTCGAATGCTATAGGTAACTAACAAATTAAAAGAAGGGTTTAGTAGTGGAATGAATGGATTCAGATCCACACTAGTTGTGTTTTGAAAGACATGCTTAAAGGAATCAACCGATCACGAAATTACTTGTATACGTATTTATTTATATAACATAAATAAAAGAGAAAATTGTCAATAAATATAATAATCACTATGTTTAGCTTTATGTTCTAGTACAACGGTAAATGTGAACATATATTTAAAATCAAACTTAATTCCAAGTGGTAATAAAATGTGTTTTTAGAGTAAGGAAACACGAATATTTTATAAAGTGCGAAGCGCGTTATAACATGGCTAGACATTAGCCAAAGAAATTGTTACACTGCCCGGGACCAAGATGAAAAAGATTTATGACATTAGGAATATAAATTTTATTTAACAAGGTAAATAATCCCAAAAGTAAAAGAATTTTTGTTCTGGAAAGAAAATTTATAGGTATGTAATAGTAAACGGGAAAAATTTTTAAAAATGTAACATTGAGTGGTGGAATAATCAACGTGTATCAACCATACCAAGGGAGACAAACTCGGTAAAGTCAAAATCAGTAGAGTCAAAATCGGTAGTAAAGTTAAACCACTCGTAAAACTTAACAAAAACTTTTAAATTTGTAATAAAGAGAAATATACAGGTAGTAAGAGTGTTTTGTAATTTGACAAAAAAGAATTAAAAACAAAAGAAAATTTATTTACGTTTATTAAGTATATTTATTTTTTTATATTTTTCTTAGAGAATAACATTTCGTAGACAAAAGAAAGTGGTCGAGAAAGTAATCCATATTTATTCAGTCAAAGAAACTTGATTTCTGAGAATAAGCTACCCTATTTTCGGGCATTATATCAACCTCTTGGAGGGTTAATAAGACGAACTATAAAACTTTCCTGAAATATAAACACGTCTATCAAAAACAAAAAAAAAATGGAGAAAAATCTGTTGCTTTATGCTTTGTTGTAGGTAATTATGAAAGGAATAAATCTTCTAACATACAAAGATTATTATGTTTCTAAATATGTTTTCTGAGAAACAAAATTTGTAAAAGGTAGAGGTATATTCAAAAAAGTATGCGCTTTTCAGGAATTGTTTTTGAAATTTATTGCAAGTTCAAATTTTTTTTTAAATTAGAATCAAAGATAAAGGGATGTGTAAGTGTAGGTACTATAAGACATGTGATGAACGACAAGTGTTTCCGATAAAGATAGGTAAGCCTACGGTACCAGTTATTGTTTGAGATGTACCATCAGCGGTGAACAACTTATGTGTAGATGAAGGAAAAATTTGTAGTGTAAGATACTCAAGGGCAGAGACACGCAGGGATCCAATGACAGGTATATTACTACCAGAATCAAAAAGAGTAGTTATATAGATATATAATAATTTTACTTGTACATATAGTCTATCGTTTGAATGCTTAGTAATAAAATTATAATTTTCTATTAAACTGTTTGTTTTATAGAAATTTTTTACAGTAGATAACCATTTTAACCAGTTATCATTTCATAAATCTCTTTTATGCAAATGTTTTAAATTTTTGTTTTTAAAAATGCGTTTCGTTTGTTTAAAGGTATATTTATTATTATAGAAATTATTATTTGTAGCCAAAGAAAATTGAGTACCAGGTTGGCCACTTCTTTTATACCTCACTAACCATTTTTTGAACAAGTGGGACATGTAGAAATTTTTGCATTAAGAAAACCACATTTGTAGCATAAAGTTATTCTATTAACAAACGACCTGTATTGAAAGTTTCTTCCATATTTAAATTTTAATTTTATTTTGTTACAAAACTTGAGAAAAAAAATGTTGTAGTTGGTCATAATATGTTCTATGTTTAAAAGTAATGAAAAATAATAATATATGATTGATTATAATCAAAATTTAAAACGTATGTTTATTACGGATAATAACTAGTTTATTCTGTAAGGAAGTAATGTATTTTTAGCCAAGAAAATCCAAAGTTAATCAATAGGGTTGAGAAAATAATTATTTGGGCGCTAGTTTCATATAGAAAAAATGTATTAAAGGAAATACTTTAACAACTAAGTTATGTCAAAAAAAAAATTTAATTTATATTTCTCTGTGATTTTGTGTAGTGTTTTATAAGAAAAGCAACGGTAGTATTTTTGAGAACAAGTATGTTAATGTGAAACATGTATGAAAGAGAGGATAAATAGTGTCGCTAACGAGAGGGATGTCCAATAGAAAATTGTGAGTAAAGTAATTTGGTTAACGGCAACGTACTGTGAGATCGTAAGAAAATTTGAAAACAAATAAAAACACGTCGTGGGTCAATACGTTGCAGAAAAATTTGAAAAGGAAAAAAAATATATGTTAGGCGTTAAGATGTGCTCCAGAAAAATTTAGAAAAAACTTTGGGCGACAAGGTACTGCAGAAAAATTTTAAAAAGAAAAAACACAAGAGAGGCGTCAAGAATGTTGATAGTCGATAATGGGCATTGAGCGCCAAGAGTGGACGTTGGGCGCCAAGATGTGTCGAAAAATTTATAAAAGGAACGGAAAACCACGTGGACGTCAAAGTGTGTTCTACACAAGTATTTTATAAAGTACGAGCACGTTGTAACATGGCTAGGCTTTAGCCATAAAACATGTTACAACTGGGATGTTGAAATAAAACTTTTTTGTCAGAAGAAAGCAATATTTATTTCAAGATATGTTTATTTAAAAGGTATCACTTGTATCAGTGAGCTTATTACATTTTTATTTATAGAGGAGCAAAAAGGCAACAAAAAGCTTCTGACAAGGGTATTCCTTGATTGCTCGAAATGTTTTGCTCTGGCAACACTGATTGTGCAAGAAGTTGATGTTTTATAGTTTCACTTTTTTGCTTTGATTATTAATATGGCCTATCTCGCGCAGGTTTTTTCAAGGTCATCCGCCTTCCGATAATAATATGTCTGATAGCGAGTTCAAGCTTTGTACTTCTCCTGGGTTAAAGGAAGCTGCACAAACCTCTTTTCAAAATTTATTGCCAGATAAAAGCCAACCGAGGTATGAGAAAAAAAATTAAATCAAGACCGGTGCCTTTCCAAAGACATGCAACGTATATATTTGACCAATACGTAGTATTTTGACATGACAACACGACAAAAATCATTAGCTAAAACACAAAAAGAATGTTGTGAGTAAAATACAAAGCTTGTTGGAACTTTTCCCCGCTCTTTACGCTTTAGTCAGCCATATCACCTACGGCAACAAGGAAACATTTTCCAATTCGCTTGTAATCTACCATACTTGTTTATTTGCCAAGATTGTATTTGATTCTTTTAGTGTCCGACAATAACAGTAAAGCGTGCTACACTGTTCATCTAACAATTAACAGGAATTTGAAAAATCAATAATATTCCGCGTGTTTATTCAAAGAAAAGAAGTTAGAGCTGCGTCAAACCGACCTTCAGTAAGGTCGAAAACAAAGTGATGATGATTATTCAAACTATAGAGCTGACGGCAACTTCTGGTATAATCGGAAATGCTGCCATTGTGAAAATATTTTAGTTTAGTAAGCATCTGCGAACGCTGTATGTAAACTTTGTTATCTACAACGTTAAATATAGGTATCTCCCTAACTAAAACAAAAACTTCTTGTATAATCACCAAGTAAGCAAAAAAAGTCCTTATGATATCATTTACCATAAACCTGTCTTTTATTTAAAGGATAGTTATGAATAAAACCGTTAACTTAAATTATTTTTAACTTTATCAAATGATTAAGCGCATTTGAAGATTAGACACTGCAACCAAATACAGCCACCATATTGAACAAAAAAGTACTTACCTGAATATATGCAGCTGATCCTTCAAAATTGTTTGCAAATTTATAGATGTCGCCATCAATTTTAGGATACTGAAATAAAGCTATCACGAAAAGATACGAGAGTATAGCTAAGTAAACGAAACCCACAAGCATATTTAACTTAAAATTCATTTTGGGATGACGTCCCAGAAACTTTAAGGCTAATAGGGGAATTTTTAAAATACCATTTGGATCGGACTCCATCGTATTTTATTACTTTACACTTTGAAATAATATGGTTGAATTAACTTTCAGAAAGCTTGGTGTTTAATTATACTGAAACTAAATATATTTACCGCTTTTGAAATAGCTAAAGAAAGTTTCTAGTTTTCCACTTAATTTTTAATTAATTGTTACATGGTAAACCATAATTTTCTCAGCTATCTCTATGATGGGGTGATACTATAATAATATGTTAAAACACAACTTTTGTCAGAAAAGTGTAAGAGAACCAATTAATATACAATAAGGGCAATTTAAGATTAGCTATTGGAGTATAGAAGCCGAGAAGTTAATAACGGTTCTTGTTGGCATCTTAACTTATTCATATTTCTTTAACAGAAATGGGATAACCTCGTTTTAAACTTTTAGAATAAGATGAAATAATAACTTAGACTTTTATGCAAAGCCTAAATTATCATTTCAAATCGAGCTAGTAAGTAAAAGATAGAAAACTAAGGTCTTGGACAGAAATCGAACCTATAACCTATCCGATTTCTATGTTGATGCCCTAACTGTGTCACCGAGTTAATTCATCCAAGTACAAATTGTAAGGCTACAGGTTTTAATCTTGTTTGAGACTTTACTTTTTCCTTTTTTAATTACTCTCGATTTGAAATGATTACTTAGGCTTTGTATGAAGTCTGAATTACAGTCTTGTGCATCTGCCTTACATTTATGTGGGCGCGTACGCGTGCGTGCGTTCGTGTGTGCATGCCCCCTTTCTCTCGCCTCTCTTTCTCTCTCTCTGTCTCTCTCTCTTTCTCTTTCTCTCTCTCTCTCTCTCTCTCTCTCTCTCTCTTTATATATATATATATATATATATATATATATATATATATGTATATATATGTATATATATATATATATATATTGTAGTGGATTTAAAAGGTTAAACTTGGGTATAAACAATGCAATTTCAAACACCCTGTGTAGAGAGAGGAACATAGTATTTACGTGCGAAATTTATTTCATTTATTTAATTTAAATATCAAACATTGACATAATTTTATAATTAGGGATTAAAAGTTAATAGGTTCATAAAGAAAATCAATTGTATAAGCCAATAGAAATTATTAATTAATTTAATTTAGTTTAATTCAACGGGCCATAACGTCAGAAATCGCATCAGAGCATGAAAAATCAATAATCCCAAGGCGAAATGCTTTCTTAACGAACAAACTGACGTCGGTTATATAAAATACCTTGAAACATAAGCTCCAAGAAGTGTTATTTTAAACGAGCAATAATTGAGCACACCTGCATGTTGGAAAGGTCACCTTCCGCTTATTTATGAAGATAACGAGGCACGCTTCAAGGGAATATTGTTCAACCGTCGGTGGTTTCGCATAAACGCTAACAAAAGTTTCTTAAAAAGCAGAAGGGATGAACAATCAATAATATGCTTCAGAATGAGACGGGCATAAAAGCATTCACTCGAGTAGGCACGTATTCGATCCACGTGGAGTCCATAAAGACGCGGGCAACAATATCGATTTTCTACAACGCAAGCAAGGTTAGAATGCGACATCAAATATGCATAAGACAGAAATAGAGATATTACAGGCGGAGTTTTAAGACGTCACTGAAATGTATCATTGGTCGAAATAGATAGTTTTAGAACAGACGAACACGCGACAGGTAGGTATGATAGATTGTCTGATATAGCGTGTTGACGGGGGAATATTTTTGGAAGTTTAAAACGGTTATACAAAATTTGGAGAAATATTAATTTCGATGAAGTATTTAGCGTAAAGTGTGGCCAAGGGGGCCTAGTTTTATGATATAAATACTCTGGGAGAATTAGGAGGGTTCTCTTTAATTTTGCATCGCGTAACAACGTATTATAATTAACTGGCAAAGCTTATGAGTATTAAAAATTTGTAACATTCAGTGAAAAAGTATTAGATTATTTGTGGCCTTATAGTTAGTAACGCGAGTATAATAGAGTGTAATTTAAATTTAACTGAGGTCCACGAATACTTTAACAAGCTCGTAAATTAATAATGCAATAATAAACAAGTGTAATATACATGGATTTGGATGTTGGAATTGGTGTTAATTGGTAGCACGAAGCTCAGCTTAAACTGAGTTGTCATCTATAAATAGCTGGAGAAGCAGCGTGCATAATCACGAAGCCGAGGTTTTTCAGGAATATAGAGCTTCTTCAACGGAGATGGACTATTGACGCTTTTTCCAGGTAACGCATTTGAATTTGCTGTTTTTTTATATAAACTGTTGACATTATTTGTGATGTGTGAGTGAACTTTGATGGTTATTTCTGGTAATTTAACGTATTGAAATAGATACGTATAACTGACTATTATTATGGTATTTTGGAATATAAAACAAAAGGTGTACGTAAAGCTTATTAAATTTCTTGATGAATTTAAATTTAATTGTTAAGAGTACATGGGTTTTTAAGTTTGTAGTAATAGTATGCAAAGTGGAAAGCATACATTAATAAACTGGGTTATCATTAGCTCACCATACTCCGGTGTGTAGTAACAAATAAAGATAAGGTATTATTTGGGGCCCATTTATTCCTATTGCGTTAAATGTGTTTGAAATTTCAATTTTAAAAACAAGGACTATACAAAGATAGCATTTATTGAGGTGTAACTTGAGCACCAAACTGTACATAACCATGAATTATTATTTGTAAATAGTGGTAAATAAATATTGTATGATTGTTGTATTATTTTGTGATTTTATTGAATGTTGTGTGAACGGTAAAAAGAATGATAGTAAATTTAGGTATCCGAGAGGAGGCACAGCTGAGCTAGCCAGGAAAGCTGCTAAAGAAACTAATTTGATGAAGCAGAATCTGGATAAGAAATTTTTGTGAAATTTTATAGTTTTGAAAATAAGTTTTTTTTTTTGAAAACTGGTGAGGTACGGAGCTAAGCTGAGTTCCACAGCAATTTATGACGCCCGATGTGTGGGGCTCGAATGTTTTTTAGAAAGTACCTGTGACCTAAAGGCACATTCCACGGCAATATATATATATATATATATATATATATATATACTACTGTGAGGTTTTTCTTATTGGAAGAGTTCCAAAATTCGTGCCCCACACTTTGGACGTCATGATACTGTGAGGTTTACCTGTATACTCGCCATCTAATTCGTCTCCCTGCTATTTGAAAGTCAAAATGTTATGAAGTTCCTGAAATTCGCCCTCGGCTGCTCTACACTTCTTTTCTACTAGCTGAAATTTCTTAAAATTAACACAGACAACTACCTGTTAAATCTAAAAACTTTCTCTCAATATCACTATGCTGAAATCTAAATAGAAATTCACACCCTACAATCACACAATCAAGAATAACTCGATTCCCAAAATATATCACACTTTATTAACGTGAGATCAATATTACATTTTCCAAAAACTATCATTTCTTTATGTACATTTGTACTGTCAACAATTTTATAATAATAATAATAATTCAGATCGATATCCCTTTTAAACACACATACCTTACGTTAACCCTTTGTCTTATCATGAGCTCATAGTAAAACTCTATAAATGTGCATACAACTTCACTGCACTACCAAATATCAAATAAGCCCTCTAAACCTCTTTACAACATCGCATGGTTATCTGTAAATTAATTAATTATTCTTGATTTTCAAAAATAAATATCAATTTCATTTTAAAGTCTCATAAATTTCAGTTCATAAAATATATATCGATAGTAAACACGTCAAAACACAAATCAAAAAAAAACATGGCAAATATTTACCACTCGATGTTTTATATAATGGTAGTTGCCTTCTGAATGTTGTCCACCAACTGGCCCCTTGGAAATGCTGCGGTCCAGTAGGTCCTTAGTCCATCAAATAGCTCCCCGATCGAATTTCCATGTCTGCCGCTACTCCAACCTATCTCTCCATAAACAATATCCAACCATAAACATCCAATCTCCGAAATTTTACTCCTCTTATTCCAAATTAAATTTAATACTATAAATCGCTGCTTTCATCATCCAAATAATTTTAATCTTTACTAATTTCGTGCATTCCAACAACACAATAACAATTTGTTTGTACTTACATACAAGATTAACTTTCACTTAAATAGCTTTTAAATAACTTTTCTTCAAACTGTACTAATTCACTTGAAAGTAACTACATGTGTCGCGAATGACTGATGAAATTAAAGAGAGAGCGAGGCCCCGTTCGAAAATGGTTAAATAACCACGAATTCACTCCACCCCCTGTTTCTAAGTCGCACGTACAATTCGTACCCGTTTCTACAGTTTTTAAAATTGTTTGTTAACCGCCTCGTATTCCAGTAAAAAATCTCTAACGAATTTCGGTTTCGCGTGAATTTCGATAACAAAACACACAAATACTTGGTAAAACGTCTTTAACTGTCAACTGCCACTTTGATTCCACGAAAATTAGCCTTCAACGGTTCAATTCATTCCCACTACTTCCGCTCCTTAAACTAGAACAAAACATCTTTCATCTCGCTTGTACCTATAACTTCCTTTCACGCATATGCCTCCACCAACTGAATATTTGCCCTTCTTAATCTAAACCTGTCACACCTATATCTATATCCTCCATTCATCTTGCTTGGCTCCTTTCTTCCGCTTTCAACGGACGCGTGCCTGCTTATAAAATTCCTTGAAATTATTAATTTTCTTCCCCCGCTACAATAAATTTGTTCAAGTCTCCGTGATTAACTCTATGTATATCGCTTGTATGCATACGTTTTTGTTCCATCTTTGTTCTTTC
Organism: Platerodrilus igneus; assembly: GCA_036346225.1. NCBI lineage: Eukaryota > Metazoa > Arthropoda > Insecta > Coleoptera > Lycidae > Platerodrilus > Platerodrilus igneus. The sequence goes on along the minus strand of JARFIW010000507.1, from coordinate 1,746,754 downwards.
ATGACAGGTGTCTCTAACTCCCTCCTATACTAGCTTCAGAATTAAAGTCGATATTTTTACAAACATACTTAGTCTTTGTCAGATTTACGTGGTTTTGCTTTGTCCCTGTTGCGAATTGACTACGTTAATTCCAACGGTCGACTGTTTTTCTGTAACCTATTAAACCTTGTTTGTATCAATGTTGTCTAGAAATATATCTCCCTTGTTATTTTGCTTCGTTTTTAAAAGTTTGAGTTTTTACCTTTGAAAAGTAAGACTGCTATTTTAACACATATTCAACGCTTTTATATCCCCTTATAGAGCTGAAAATATGTACAGAAAATGAATGCAAGGATACATAAACGAGTAAAATTTAAAATTGGTGATCGAGTAATAGTAAGGAGTCTAAGAGTAAGCAAGAGGGAAAAGTGGACATGTGCTAAGCTACATTTGCCCTACGGAGGACCTTTTGAAATTTGTGTGGTCGTAGGGGAATGTACTTACCTGTTGCGAGATGTGGAGACACAGGCAGAGAGGGGAAAATTTTATGTGAACCTGCTGTTTCCATATTCTCCGGAGGAACTAAATAGTGAGGAAGATGACTCTTAGATTCGGATAGATAGAGATAGGTGAATAGATAGAAATAAATAGAGATAGGGATCAATACATAGTATAAGTGAAGATAAGTTAAATAAATAAAGATAGGTGTACATAAATAGAAATAAGTTAAATAAATAGAAATAAAGGGTGATAGGTGTAGAGAAATAGAAATAGGTAGAGTTAGGTTAAATAAATAAAGATAGGTATGAATAGATAGTTATAGGTAGAGATAGGTAAATACATAGTGGGATGTAAATATTATATAGGAATAAAGTCGGTATAAAGCTTCTTATTTGAATCCAAAATAAGCCAAGGAGTTATTTATATTTGAATTCAAATAGGGGGAAAATACTGTGATGGGTAAGTCTAACCATGTGTAAATAGGTCAACCATGTAGCTATGTAAGCACCCTGTATATAGAAAACAAGAATTTATTTATTACGCTTCGAATTAATTAAATTGGTATAAAAGCCGACAGTATAATATGTAGGTTCAAATTAATAATTTATTTATTACGCTTAAAATTAATTAGATTGGGATAAAAGGACATATTTTAATGGAGGTTTAAATCAATAATTTGTATGCGTTAAATTATTGCAAAGTTAAAAATTGCGAACAAAGATTTGCAGTATTAAAGCTCGGCAGGGTAAAAATTAATAATTTAGTAACGTACAATTATTAAATTCCTAGAATGCTACAATGTTTGAGACAGCAATACAAGTTGAAAACGGTTAAGGAATTCAGAGAATAAACGCTTAGGGAGATAATCAATTCTGGTAAAGACCAGAATACAAAAACATTTTAAAGTATTGTCCAACGGAAAGATACAAAGTTAACAAACAGACGACTAGTCTGCAAACAAATCAATAAAATTAAGGGACAGAGAATCGTTGTAAAGTAACAGAGTAAGATGGAAAATATAGCAGGTGGCTAAATGACAAACAGTTTTCAAGCGCGTGACAGAAAAGTGTGTTTTAAAATCAAATAAGCGGGACGGAGATGCAACATGTTTGTGAACGTTATTAATTTATCAAGGCGCACGTGTAGGAAAGGCACTTACCGTAGACGACATGACAATAGTGGGACTATAAGAAGGACGGAAAACATGCGATAGATAAAGATAGCAGTAGACTTAAAATAACGTCGACTTTGTAAGTAGAAAAACAAGACAGAGACAAGAAAAGGTGGGTATTAGAGCGTGAGTGCAATAAGAATATAGACGTGGACATAAGAGGCGTGTTTAGGATTTGTTAGAGGGAATAGTAGAGTGACGGACTTCACGGAAAATACGGACGGTTGGCTAGTTTAATTAGTTTTTCGGAGGAAAGTGTCGTTGGAGTGGTGAAATTCTTAGTTGTGAAAGTTCGTTATGTTGTTTGTACGAGAGAATTTTGTGGAATTGTGTGGCGGTTGCTAGAGTTTGAAGAGAACAGAGTGAAAATACGTGACAAAAGGGGGGTTTTGAGCTTATATAAGCGTTGTCGGAGGTGGCAAGGCTCTCTTATTTTCGCTTATATTCTGATTCACTTCGCATACATTGAGTATCGTTGAGAAGACATCCTAGCTTAAAAACCGAGTGATAGTACAGTCCGCCGAATATATTTTTTAGTGTTATAAAAGCACAAGTAGGTACAATTAAAGTAAACGAGCTGAACATATTTATATAAATAATTATGACGAGTAATACTGGATGTTATTGAGGTAAGCGATTGAATTACATCTTGAACGAGAGTGCTGGTTGGACGTTAAGTGGAATTTGAACTCTGGATGGGGAACTGTATAAAAGGCATCCACATCTCGTTGGGGGAATTGGATGAACGATTCGAGATGGAATGGTTGTTCTAGTTAGAAAGCCGACTTTGGGTAAGTCCAGGAACGTGAGCTTGGTGAACGTCATCTACTGAAGTGGTAATTCCGGAGAACACTCTAGGTAACGAATTGTTTTTATTGAACTGTGGTGCTGATATTGAATTATAAAAACTATGAGTGATTTGAGTTACTTGGTGAAAAATTTATGAACTAAAAATTAATTTCATTAACATATGGAAAGACACTTTTCTATTTTAAATCTAAGCGTGTAAATACATAAATAATTTTTTTAATGTAAGAAGTAAACGGGTCTTTAACGTTATTTAATAATGCAATAATTTATGCATGCAGGGGCATAAAAGGGGTTTATACTGAGCTCATCATAGACCTGGGAAAAGTAAATTTTAGGGTTTCAGGATAGGTCCATCTATTTTTAAATGAAATGTTGAAGTATAGAGGAACATAAAATTCACGAGAATTTTGATTGAACTGAAGTTTGAAATATTTTATTGTAAATAATTTGTAAATATTGAGATTGTGTGAAACATAATTTATGTCACATGAATAAAAGAGTGTATGTTTTGTTGAAAGATTTTATTTTTGAATTATTTATTTTTTTATATAAAGGTGTTGAGAGAATGAGTAGCCGTGAAAGATTAGCTTAGGAAATCATAAATTGTTTTATTTAGGTAGAAATTAGAGGAATTTGGTTTTGAGTTCAGCTAGGGTAAGTAGAAATTCATAAGAGGGGCACGTCTAAAGGTAAGTGGCACTTTAGACAAAGAAGAACTACAGCAATTATTATGACAGCCCAACAGTGGGGCACGATTCCATAAATGATACACTGCAATTAGTATGGTCACCCAACATTGGGGCACGATTTTTAGGGCTTCTTTCCAGAAAAACCACTGCAATATACGTATACATTATATATATATATATATATATATTTTCTGTGAATTTTAAATGTTAAAAAGAGGTAGATGGGTCATTTCATAATTTATTGCAAGTTTCTGCATGTAATTACAAGTAATTAAAAATTTGAAACAATTTCCATATCTCTAGCATAGAGATTAACAATTTAACGAGAAATTTTCATTAATTTTAAAAGAGTAATTTTGCTTCATCTTTTAGCGTGTGTAAATATTACAAAGAACTTTTAGGATATTTAAAGACTAGGTAGCATAATCTGTTAATTATAAATACTAATTGAAAAGAACAGGTGTTATAGATGTAAGTATTTTTAGCGTGCATAATTATTCATAGTTTATAAGTATAAATATAATTAGTAAACACTTTAGCATTTGTACGTAACCTTCAAAAGCTAAAGCAACAACGAGTAGTTTATAACGTATATTGTGGAAATAAGCTTTCTTAGTATTGTTTGCCAGTTTTGAAAGTCAAGAATTTCTTAATATCGTTGTGAACAAGTTTAACCGTCGCTAGATTTCTAGGTATTTAAACATAGAACATGCACAGAGAAACAGGATAAAGGTATCATGTGGCAGGTGTTCGTTGTACTTAGGGGAAATGCAGGGGGACAAGGAAAGATTAGATTTAATAGGTACAAGTGAGATGCCGCATATTTGTATAGTCATTATTGGAAGATTGTAATATGTTGAGTGCGAAATAAGCTAAAGAGGTTACAAATACAAGTTGCCAACAATAAACAGAGAAAGATTACCACTAGGATATGTGCGCAAGTGAGACAGAATTATTTTGAATATTACTTAGAAAGGATTATTGCATCAAGGACAGAAGCAACTTGAAAACAAAGTAAGGGATAGAAAATTGTGTGAATAGGTTAAAAGGAGACAGAGATTTCAGTAGGAGGTTACTTGTTATAACGGTTGGCGGTAGGGGCTAAGATTCGACGAGAGGAATATCCGTTAGGGAGCGAAACTTGTGTGTTCGTAGAAAATATTTTATTTGTATCGTCAAAATTATAAGATTTTGATGGCAGTTGAAATTAGGTTTGTGAGAATTATGTAGACGGTTGGAAAATTTACTAAGAAGGCTGTTTTGTTTTTATTGACCAATTTGCGAGAATTTACAAGTTTAGAGGGGCGGAGGGTGTATATAAACACCTGAAAGTCGTGGTACGTTCTCTTTGCTTTTTTGCTTTTCGTAGACGTGTCCGCTAATAGCGGTAAACAACATTACTTCTTAACAAACAATTTATAGTATTTAAAATAAACTTTATAATTACCTACACAAGTTGGTGTAGAATTTTTCAAGCAATCCAAAATTGATGAGAAGTTTTTAAAACTGCGAAGCTTGCTTGATTTAAAGTAAATACAGACTGCTAAATATTTTGTTGTGGGTACAAGGCTTGTCCAAAAATGGAGTAGAAATTGATGGTGGATGGATTTGGTGGTTTACCAATGGTAGATGGAACAGTAACTGAATTGGGGGAGTGATGATATACCTCAAATTGTTATTCGAGAGAATAGAGTGGCAGCTTGTCGTTACGGATGGTGTAATACAACTTCGAGAAGTTCCAAAACGTGCAGTCATTGATGAGAGCTACAGTCGTCTATGGTGTGTTCACAGATCCATGTAGGGGGGTGAAATCTAGGTAATTGATTTTTGTGCAACGTTGCTTTTGTGTGGTATTTGGTGTGTAATGACATTTTTGTGACTTATGGGTATATTTCTATAAATTTAATGGACAAAAGAATTACTGAGGGAACTTTTATGACATGATTTTTCCATATTTTTATGTAAGAATTTATGTTTGTAAAAATAATCTGTGTACTATTGGTTTATGTACAAAGTAAAAGAGGGACTTTTGGTAATTTACTGTGCACTAATTAGCACGAGTGTTTAAAGGTTTTACTATGAGCTCGTAATAAACCAGTGAGTAACGTAAGGTTAATGGTGAAGCCATGCTACTTTATAAATTTATTGAGAGACAGAATTTAATCAAGTAATAGTTGAAAGAGAATGTATTATTTCAAAAGGATGATGTATGTAATTTAAATGATATGTGAAATAAGAAATGATGTAGATTTTGGTGTAGAATTTGTTTTCTCTGAATAAATCGAGGTGCGTTATCGTAGTCGCGTTTTCTTTTTGTAGAGTAGTATGGTAGTATTTTTCAGATAGTAGCAGAGCAGCCGTTGAAAACTTCACAGATGAAACTGAGTTTTTAGATATAAGCAGCAAAAACCTCACAGCAATTATGGCTTCCCAAGCGTGGGGCTTCAGTAATTAAAACTTCGCAGTAATTAATGCGACCCAATCGTGGGGCACGAGTTCCAGGACAACGGACATCGGAAAACTTGAAGTAATTTATGACACCCAATTGTGAGGACTTAGTAGCACAAAGATAAATGCGCAGCAATATATATATATATATATATATATATATATATATATATATATAATTGCTATGGCCCCACGAGGACGTACCTTATTATTATTGCTGTGATATCGCCCTTACGTTGGGTGTCATTAATATTGCTGTGATCTGCTCCACGATTGGGCATACCATTATTATTTCCATGAAATAGCCCCTGCGTTGGTGTGCCCTTAATATTGCTATGAAATAGCCTTTTTAGGATTTAAGCCCCTACGAGGCGTACCATTAAAACTGCTGTGATATTCCCCTTTCTTTCTGTCTGTTGAAATAATTTAAATAAAGCTATCCAAAATTACACAGTATAATGATTGGTAATATGTACAGTTTTATATCAATTCAAAAATTAGCCCCTGAATAAATTATTCACATTCATCAAATTTAAATTTCCTGAAAGCCAGCAAAAAATATCTTTGTAATTACTCTAAAGTACTTTTCGAACGTTCAAAGATACTTTTCCCTATTTTCAAATTCTCAAATGACCTTTTTGTTGACTCTTACAGATATATAATATTTAGCAAATATTAAAATTGAAACAGTTTTTAACCAATAAAAATTTTAAGATCTCTAACCTGCGTTTTCCTTGCTCGTCACTGAAATTGCCTCAGAGTGTCTGTGGTTAGCACCCCTTGATTGTTACTGCTCGACCTGCTTCACTTGATTTACCAGAATGATGGATTATGATTGCTTATATTTTTCCCCTTGGATTTCTGGAGTAACTTTGAGTATCTTCACGTAATTTCAGACATACAGTTAAATATGCCTTTGGAGTATTCATCCAGACAAACCCTTTTTTCTGATCTTTATTCAAATACGTTTACTTGGATGCTTACTCGAAACTGTTTACTTTTCTTGGATATTTATTCGAAGCCCTAAATTTGTTATATATTTAAAATAAAGTACAGTTAATAGTTTATCTTACGTTTTACGCTGTCTACTCTTTGGTACACCTATCTGTAAGGGAGTAAAAAATATATCTAATACCTCAGGACTGCTGCACTGGCTGCAAACTCCGTCTCCCTAAGTATGGTAGAATCTAAACAAAACACTAATTTTGCTTACAAAAACATAGCCTAAGCTATAATAATTTAAGAGCATAAAACGTCTAATAACTTCTTCAGGGGTGGGATGACCTGTATAGCTTAACAAGTAGTGTACCATTTAATGCACTAAGTCACAAACACACCAGTTCAATAAATAAACAATTGAATATATGTACAAGAAAAGGTATGTACAAATAAGCATGATTCGCCTTAATTCCTTAAGAAAAGATTCAAACAGCAAAACTATATACAAACCGACTTAAACTTTCATAAGTCAAAATTTTATATACAATTAATAAAAAAATTAAATTACGTTAAATCATTTACAATTAAATTAAATGCGTCGATAAGTGTCTGAGCTCATAACCTCATCGGTGTTACACTGTTTGTTAATACAAAATATGTGTACAAAGCACTTTATGCAAAGTTGCTATATTTTCAAAGTGAAGTTAGATTTAGGTAAAGGTCATTATAGTTCAAATTTAATTTCAAGTAAATGTGGACTGATACCGGTATTAAAATTATCTAGCAGGCATCAGGTAACTTACTAACAATTTTAAAATAGAATTAAATTTAAAACGTCCAGGAATGTTTACAACATTCATGAGGTAAGTTACCAATAAAAATTATTGTAGTTTACACTTTGTTTAAATAAATTTTGTTCCAAACCCGATCAGATAAGAAAGTCATAATTACCTAGTTACACGATTTGTAGGAAAACAATATCATCTGCCTGCAAACAGCTAAACCTAACCGCCAGCTGCGTCCTTGACTCGACTTGACCCTTGCGATGAACATGGAATTGTAAAGTACCAACAACCTTTGCTCTCCACACTCGCACTTGTAGCCTCTTCACCTGTTATTTGTTTAAATTCGAATGGTACATCTTCATATGAAATTCCGTTAATCAAGTCCAAATTTATGCCAACGCCATTAGATAACTAGGAAACCTCTTTCGTTCAAGACGGTACCTTAGTAATCTAATTTTTAAAATAACTATAGTTATTTATTTCAACCGTAACTGACAGCTAAAATTTGTAATACTTCATTAGCAAAATTTTATTTAAAAGAAATCTCACCTACCACTAGCCTGCTGTAAGTTTCGTTAAGTAAAACATTTTAAATCGAACTCGCTTCTTTGCAAGAATACTTACTAAGAAGCCGATTCCTCGAATCACCATCATGCTTGCAAGTTCAACTCAACAAGAACCAGAAAACCGCGATGGCCTTGAGTATCGCTGTCGGACCTCGAATCCCCACTCCGTTCTAACTTGTTCTACGCGCACTAGAACTATATACTACCATAGATGTATACGCTCCGTAATTAGGATTGTCTACCTATAAGGATATTAGCAGGATTGTACACTGCTACAACGCGTAAAACGGCCTATTCTTCGTTGCACATATTGGCACTTTCAAATTTTTACTTTTAATAAATTATTTACTTTCACTAATTGTTACTGGTACGTAATTTTCACTTTAAATCGACGTGATTCGTGCCTTTGTTGAAGATATACTGTCTATTTTCGAGTTTCATATCCTATTTATAAGCTCCACCTTCCAACGTTCCAATTGACGCGCATCGCGTGTTTATTGATAAACGATTGTAATTTTTAATTATCTCTGTTGAACCTTGGGATTTCTCAAATTCCTGGTTTCAATTGTTGTACTTTCATTCAATTGCGCACGTCGACATTCAATATATCATAGCATCTTTGTAGAATTTCCAAATAACCATTGCAATTTTGTTACGTATTCTTATTTGTGTCGTTTATAGTTCAAGGCTTATCTTATATCGTACCGCATGTTATTTATTGTTTGTTGTTTGAAATATGTTGGATTTTTATGTGAATATAATTCCTAGTCACCTATTCATTTTCTAATAATGACGTATTATAATGCGTTTACTTATTCATGCGTTCACATTTTTGACGAAATTATTAAACATCTAGAATGCGAGGTTATCTATCTTTCCCGATAATGTGTTTATATTGATGCAATTTGTTGCGTTTAGAACCTTATCTTTTACTCGTTTCTATTTAATTTTGGACTTATAAATTTAACTCAAAACATATTATACAACGTACACATTCTTATTTTAGTTAGATATTATCTAATTATTGAAAATGAGCTTTTTTCTTATGCATTAAATTAAATATAATTTGTATACAGTGTGCTCGCTATTGACCTTTTGTAAAATAATCGATTTACTCCTATAATCGGTGGAATAATTTGTTTTTCTTAACGTTAAAATTATTTATATTTATTCTACGACCCCTATAACTTCAACTACCCTTAAACTACCCTCTTATTATAGCAATATATATATATAATATTGCCGTGATAAGGGGTTGTTTAGGGGTGTATTGAATAGCAAGGGTCGTGTAGTAACTATAAATTTCAATAGGAATCAGAGAACTGCATTTATTTAGCAGAAAATTAAATAATTCGTACATTATGTAAATAGCAGGCATTTAACACCCTGTATATAGACCGTAATTAGCTTCTAGCGATCCAAGTAAGCAAATCTTTCAACAACAGAACGCGTATTCAAGAAAAATGATAGTGCGTGTAATTAAACAAGCATTGAAAAGTGTTCTATTTAGTTATAAAACAAATACGAAGATAAGAGATAAAACCTAAGAAAGCTTTATGCAATTACGCTGAAATAATAAACATTTTTGATAAAAGAACGCAGTTTCAAACACGCATAAAAATAGATAAACGAAAACTGCATTGAAGTTACATCATTAATTTTGTTCAATTATCCAAAGGCGATATCCATACAAAACAACGTCTGGCAAAGATAACAAGGTATCTATAGCAAATAGATATTACACGAAAAACCGAAAAAATTACATCAAAAACAACTTCGAAATGCAGGGAATATTAAAGACCTGGTGCCCACATGTAAGTGGGAACAGCTTATATAACACAGAGCAATGTTAACACAACACAGTTTACAACTTAGGCAGAGCGAAGCTGCGTCACTGTTAACCAGAAAGTCACGCGTAATTTAATATTTAATAGAACATCAAGTGTATGTTACAGTGATAAAGTGCAACGATTACGAAGTCTTCTTTTGCCGTTTAACGTGAGTAGAATTTGGGGTAAGTTATTTAAACTAAATATTAATAATAATAGGGCTTCGAGTTGGTGGTACATTTCTGAATACTTCGAAGCTGTGAATGTGTTATGACAATAATTCAAATTTTGGTCGATATAACACTTCGAAATGGTGGTACATTTCTGAATACTCGAATCTGTAAATGTGTTGATGACAATAATTCAAATTTGAATAGATATAACAATTCGAATTGGTGGTACATTTCTGAATACTTCGAATCTGTGATATAATAATTCGAATCTGAGATATAACATTTCGAATTTGTGGTACATTTCTGAATATTTCGAATGCGTTGATGATAATAATTCAAACCTAGGTCAAGAGAACAATTCAAATCAGCGTCGACAATTATATTTTGGTACAATTCTGGTACAATTTTGAGTTGCGCGATTCAAGGCATATAAAATAAAGATGCACGAAGCAATTTATGGAAAACAAGGGGTATTTGTACTCAAGTATTGGTTCGGCTAAGCAGAGCATTGGTAGACCGATGAGGACAACAAAGGGATGTTGATCCACAACCCGAACAACCTGTAGCAGATCAGACCTATTTAATTTTAAAATATTTTTCTATTTAAATTTCAATACTGAATTTATTCAATTTATATAAACTTGTGATGAAGTCAACAACAAACATTGCATACGTTAAACTTACGTAATATATTATAAAGGGGCCTAGAACGTTGCAGGTTTCTTTGGTAAAAATGTAGTTTTTGGTACCTTTAGATTGAAGTCAAAGCATATAAATTTTGGGATAAATAATACATGTGATATTGACTTATTGAAGGGTGTATTTAAATATTTTTTAAAAATTGTAAATAATATTTCTTTTCATTATATGGAACTAATTGACTTCGCTTTATCAATTCAAACAAATAGGTAATCATAAAGGGGTGGAGAAGAGAAAAATTGATCATTGTAACGTTGTGCACTCTGTGTAGATTAAAAAAGGGCTAGCCGTGGCATAATAATAAAATTAGTAAGATTAAATTTGAAGAAAGAACACAGAGCGGTGGTGTTAAGTAAAAGCGTCATAACACCGAGTACAGCGTTATCATATCAATATATGTATATATATATATATATATATATATGTATATATATATATATATATATAAACTTTTAATTGTGATGTTATTTCTGGGATGCACTCGTTCGTAAAGTAAAAACTAATCAGTCAATTGTAATTTATTTTCTAACGTTTCGGCATTAAATTTATGCCTTAATCATAGAATAATTACTATGACTTAAAATTGCTATTAATTGGAACACTTGTTCATGACACAGTTTTGAGTGATTGCAAAAGCTCGGAGAATTGTATTTAAAACGTTCGTTACGATCGAACACCTGCAGACTTTTAAATGTGAAGTTCTAATAAATTTGAGTAAATAAACATGCAGATTCTACGTATATTGGAAACGGGTGAATGTTTTAGCATGAAATACTAAACAGGGGTTATTTAAAGTCACGTCGCAAGTCCACGTGTGTTTAGACAGCAGATGGTCAAGGATATCGATTTTGTACCACCCAGACCAGGGTAGAAAGGGACAGAGAAAACGCATAAGTAAGAGACACTATTGGATAGGAGGGATTTGTGAAGCGTCACTAGGTCTACGATTGGTCGATATGTTAGTTTGATTTGAAACAAGCACGAGGATAGTGCAGCGTGATATTCTTGAAATTTTCATCATCATTCATCATTTTGTTTTCGACTTTACTTAAGGTCGGTTTGACGCAGCTCTAACTTCTTTTCTATTCTGTGCTAATCTAAAAAGCTCTACATACCCTTCACAACCTAAATTTCTAATAATTTGACTAATATAGTTTGGTCTAGGTCTTCCTATATCCTTCTATCTTTTTCCTATCCACCTGGCTCTACATAGATATTAGCAACCTGATGGTTGTTGAAATTTTATAACGAGGTATTGAAATTCGCGGATTTGAAAATGGAGTTGAGTGCAAAATTGCCAGAATGTGTGGTGTTAACAGGGGATTTCGCGTTAAAGCAGGTATGGAGAGGTTACATTCGGAGTGTATAAATGCTTTTAGAGAACGTGGTGAGGGCCCTTAAGTTTTCGATCGCTCCAAACAACGTATCTAAATATCACGAGTTGTAAGTATTACTAAATCAGTTGAATTATATTACAAGGTGATAGTCTCTTAATTAAATACGCGGTTAAGTGTGCCGAAATTACATTTTAATAGAGGTATCACCTATAATTATAATCAACTCGTGTCGGGACACTAAGTAACGTGGTTTGAAGCATCTAATTGATGAAGAAATAATTTTAAATGGAATTTGGAATTTGGTTATACCATAGAGGCCGCGTTTGCAGTTCAATTTAGATGGAGTTTTTCTAGTAACAGCTAGAAACGACCTGCAGAACGGATAGAAGAATTAGATGGCATCATCCTCAAAGCAGATATCTACTATAAATTTCCAGGTAACGATTTGAATTGCGACTTTATAAACTGTGAATATTGGGAGAAAGTATGAGAGTGAAGTTTCAAGATGGTGTGTATTATTTACGTATTGAGCTTAAAACGTGTAAATAACTTTATTGTGGTATTTGACTAGAGAGTTGAAGCTGTCTATAAAGCTTTTAAACGTTCCATCAGAACGTGAAATTTTTGTAAAGAGTACATACATGGCTTTGCTTTGTTATTTGTTTTAAAAGTATGCAAATGGATAATTAGCTGAGTTATTCTGAGCTCACCCTACCCCAGAGTTTAGTTAAAGTAAAATGAATAAATAAATTATAAAGAAGAAATTTTAGAGAAGGTATTATTCAAGGCCCATTTACTCCGGGTACAATTTATGTGTTTAATGATTTTAAAATAAAATACTGGACATTATAAAATAAGGTTTTCTGAAGTGTAACGTGATCAATGGAATATGGACTATATTGCATTTCATTTGTAAATAGTTATAAATAAAAGCTTGTATGTTGGTTGTATTTGAGGTTTTATTGCTGGTGTGTGTGTACGATTGAGAATATGCGAGTGAATCTAGATACCCAAGAGGAGATCCAAATGAGCTAGCTGGAAGCAGTTGAAGAAGGCCGTTCAACTGAGGAAGAGAGGAAAACAGGTAAAGATAATTTTTTTTAATTAGTTAATTTTTGAAAATTTGTTTATTGTCGAATTTGAAAATTTTATAAAATTTTGAAAATAATTTATGGTTGGTAAGCAGCTTACCCAAGTTCCATGGCATAATTTTGACGCCCAATTCGTGAGGCTCGATTCTTATAAGGTTACACAGTAATTTATATATATATATATATATATATATATATATATATATATATTCTTAAGCCGCCCCCCACACTCTTTCTGTGTTGCGCGCCTTTTCTTATTTAATTTTATGATTTTATATGATGTGCAAATACTTATTTCACTCCACGTATTTTAGCAACGTTTGGTTGGTTAATTAAATCAAAATTGTTTTTAATATGCCTCGACTATATGAACTCTTTCTTCTCAGGGTATTCACCTACTTACCGTGGGTTCAGTGGTAAGTAGATGTGCAATGCCCAACCAAACTGCACTATCTTTTGTTTTAGTACCTTTTTTAGAATTTACTTGTGTATATGCCAAATTTTATGTGATCCACGTAGCCTTGTGCCAAATTAATTAATACCACAAAATACTGACTTTGACGTTATAATACACCGTACTCATCTGAATTATACGTCGTTACTGGCCTCTCTTAATGCTGGCTCAAAATCCTTTTCGCCGTATGCGCCTTGACAAGGTTTCACTATCACTTTGAACTGCCGTCTAGCCTCCAGGTAACTTTTCTGTAATTTTGCTGCGCAAATCTAAAATAAATATAACCCAAATTTAGAATTTAAAATACCCTTTTTATCTACTTCCCCTGCGCTAATTCTTCCGTAGTAATTTCTTCCTTGAATTGTACACTTCCACTTGCTATTCTTACGCTGCTTTCTAATTCTGCTCCTCTCGTTCACTCGTTCCAAATCTATGCTCGTTCCTATTAACCACTCAATCCAAATCTATCCTCGTTCCTGTTTACCACTCAATCCAAATCTATCTTCGTTCCTGTTTACCACTCAATGCCCCGCTACATATAAATCCATATCCAAATCAATCCGTATATTCTTCACTCTTATGTTTCTCACTCGATGCCTTCTACCTATATAATCTCGTTCTAATCCAATCTTATTATCCGCCGGTTCGCTGTCGCACTAATCCCAATATTTACTTTTATTCGTCGCCGCTATTAATTCTTTATACACTGATGCTTCTCTTTACTCCTTCTTTATAAATCAAACTCTTGCAATTCAAACACATTTATTTACTCTTCCAAGAATATTTATACAATTTAGCGCAGTTTCGTAAAACACGTCTTTTCACAAAATAATTCGAAATCAACTCCTTTGTTTACTATCCTAGGTGATAATTACAACATTTTCTGCCTACTCGCTATTACATATTATATAAAATAAAACCATCCAATAACATTTTATCACTGAGTTTGTGTCACAAATACCTTAAATCTTGTCTTTTACACTTTCCTATTTTATACAGAATATTCTATCATTAGTCCTAAATGTTTCACAACCCTTCAATCACATTTTACACTGCTATTACTTATAATTTTGAGATTACATGTTTGTCCAAAAGTTGATTCTAGTAAAATAAAAGCCAAAATAATTCACATATGAACCTGGATCTGCGTGGCTTATAGTGGACAACCATAGACGCATCCGGTTTTGGGTTGGCAAATGTACGTTCAATGGCCTATTAAATTATAACTCAGTATAAAACCTTGAGCACTGTGTATTTTATCACGTCATCAAGTCATTATGATTTACGTCTTGGCACTTACATTTCAACTAACATTTTAAATACTTTAACGTATGTAAAGTACGGCAAACATACATTTTAAAATTACGGGATCTGATATATGGATTATTTTATTTGGCATACACTACCTTCTACACAAAACCACCCTTAGAACCCTTGTAGCTTCCAATGACATTACACTGGCCCCACTGGTTTTGAATAAAAGTGGAAATTTCGTCTGTTTTTATACTCTTTTCTTGGTGTGCATAATTTCTAGTTTTTATTTAAAACCACTCTCCGCATTTCTACATATTTATTCAACCCCTACTTTTATTTCTCTCACGTCTGTCTAACTACGCTATATACTAACCTATACTATAAAATAAAACAAAATTAAACTTTCCGTCGCATGAACTCTTATCCTACTAAACCCTCTTCTTGTACAATTTTGTATGGATATAAATTTTCTAAGTGAAAACGCCCACGATATTCCCCTGTCATAGTATCTAATTCAAACGTATTTCCTTCAGCAAAAATACGCGTGATTTTGTACGGCCCTTCGTAAGGAAACAACAACTTCGCGCAAATGTTTCTGTCGCGGTTTGAAACCCTTAATCTTTTTACAACCACCATATCTCCTATTTCAAAAATCGTCCTTTTCTTAATCCTACTACACCTTCGCTCGATGTCCCTACGCTGCATCCTTTCGATTCTACGCCTAACACTACCCAACAACTCTGTGATGTCTTGCACCTCGACTTCTTCCCTCCAAGGCCTAGCTGGTATAATCTTCCTAATCAATGTTATCGGACATGTTTTTGTAACCGAACTCGGTACGCAATTCATAAAATTTTCAATCTGTGGCAGATATCTAATCCATCTATCGTGGTGCTCTTGCGTCGCCAACCGTAGATATTTTATTACCTCTCGTACATAACGTTCGCATGGATTTGCTTTCGGATGCCGTATACTGCTAAATGATACCTTAATATGCGCCCTATTTAGCCCGTTTCTGAATCTTTGGTTGTTGAAATATGTCGCGTTGTCTACCAAAATCCTTTCCATTTTCCCGACCTGGCTTCCAAATTCTCTAATCGACTGTAAAGCATGCACCGTGTTGCTTCGTCTTGCCGGAAATAATTTAACAAATTTCGAAAAAACGTACACCATTACCAATATGTGCCGATACCCCTGTTCACTAGTAATTAGGTTGCTCAAGTAATCAATAGCTACCAATTCTAACGGTCCACTCACGCTCACATTCATCGGTATGTTCTGCAACACCACGTTCTTGTCTTTCCCTAAAATACAAATCTTGCAACGATTAATCCTTTCTTTAACCACCGTGATATCGTTTCTTGCATAAAACGTCTCTCTAAATACCAAAAATGTTTTTCTAATGCCTATATGTCCAAATTTTAAATGAATTTCGTCTATAATTTCCACAGCCGCGTCTCTGGATAACACTAACAGCTCTGCATCACCTATCCTTTTTACCACAAACTGCCCTACAATGGTAAATCAACGGTACTCCTCTACGTTTTCCCTTGTTAATTTCTCGCGTATCGAGCTCACCTCACTGTGCCTCTGCGTCTCCATAAGCTTGGCGTTTGTCCACCGACCAACATCCCTGAACTCGCAAAGCAACTAAACAATCCTTTACGTCATCTTTATGCGCCTCTACCTGCGGTCTGCTTAGAAAATCCGCCGTCACATTCTCCTTTCCTGGTTTATGTTTAATTTCAAAATCGTACTCTTGCAATACTAGTGCCCACCTGTACAACCTACTGTTTAAAAACTCCTTTTTCTTCATGAATGTTATCACCGTGTTGTCGGATTCTATCTAAAATTTCTTTCCTAGCAGATAAAAACGTAACTTTTTCACTGCATATACTATCGCCAACATCTCCTTCTCTGCCGTCGCATATCTGGTTTCGCAGTCTTTTAACACCCTTGAAATAAATACAATTGGTACCTCAGCTTCGTCCTGGATCTGCACCAACTCAGCCCCAATCGCATATTTCGACGCATCCGTCCTCAAAATAAAATCGTCCTTGAAATTTGGATATTTTAACGACAACTCTTCATAAAACGCACGTTTTAAATCTTGAAACGCCTTCTCCCGTTCAGCAGTCCATTTCCATCTTTCGTTTTTCCTTAACAAACTCACCAACGGCACACACAACTCAGAATATCTCGGTATAAACCGTTTATAATAATTTAAAACCCCTAAAAACCCTCGCAATCCTCTTACATTCTTTGGTTGAGCAATATTTTTCAACTCGTCCAACCTTTTATTACAAATTTTCATACCATGTTCACTAATTTCAAACCCTAAATACGTGACCTGGCTCTTAAACAATTCGCATTTCTCCACGTTCAACTTCAAACCCCCTTCGTCCAGTCTTTGGATCACCTTTTCTAAATGCTCCATGTGTTCTTGCTCGTTCCTTGAAAAAATCAATAAATCATCCACATAGTGCGAACAGAAACATTCATACTCGTTGAACAGCTTCTGCATGGCCCTTACAAGTGCTGCTGAAGAACTACTTAAACCAAACGGAACTACAGAAAACATATAAATCTCCCCAATACTAAACCCCGTAAACTTCTTACTATCTTCATGCAACGGAATCAACCAAAATGAATTTTTTAAATCTAACTTGCTAAAAATCTTCATCTCATACACCTTATATAACAAATTATCCAACTCTTGTGGTTGTTCGTACTGCGCTTTTGTAATCGAATTCAACTTCCTCGCATCCAAATAAATTCTTATATCCCTTTTATTGGGTTTAGGTACAATAACTACCGGGTTCACATATGGAGTTTTCGCTGGTTCAATGATTCCTTCTTTTAACATTTTACTAATCTCGGCTTTAACCCTATTTCTAATTGCAAACGGAATTGGATACACCTTGGTATTAAACCCCGTATCTTCCGTGACCTCTAACTTATGCGTATATCGCTTCGCAAATCTCGGCTCTTCATTAAACAATCCTATAAATCTATTAAATAATTCTTCTAGCTTCGCTTTAATCTCAATACTCACTTTCCCTATCTGTTCATCATTAATTATTCTCGCAAACATATTACATAATCTCACTTCAACCCGTCTATAATTATTCTCCCTAATCATTCCTAATCCTGAATTATCTATATCATTTCCATTCCTATATTCCGAACTAACCGTAGGCACCACCCATAACTTATCTTTATCAAATATCCGAATCGACCTATCATTTCCATCTATATTCAATCCAAAATCCTCTATAAAATCCATTCCTAATATAAAATCTAGCTGCAACCCCTTTGTAATCAAGAACTCTGCATCTCCTGCCTTTTATTCCTACAAATATCGGTACACGGATAACCCTATAAATCGTCGTTAGCTTTTTGTTCATTGCCGACCATAAATTAACCCCATCAATTGTTTCTATTCGTCCTTTTAAAAATTCTGCATGTTTTATCACCACATTTTCATCTACCAGCGACAACTGCGAACCACTATCAACTAAAGCAACATATAAACAATCTCTTAAACTAATATTAATAAACAACAAGTTCTTTTTATTAAAGGTATAACTATTTAACAACAAATCTCTTAAACTATAACATGCGTCTATATTCAACCCTAAACATTCGGTCTTCCAAAAATTGACGTTTTTTTTTGTACTGGCGGTGCGTCGTGTATTTGTACCACCTCGATCTTGTCCATGTCCTTTGTATTCGCGCTTGTCGTCATATGGTGGACGTTTGCGTCCCTGTCCGTCCGGCTGTATCCGTTACGCGTTCCGTCTCCCGTAATACGGCCGTCATCCTCGTCGTTGCCGTGCTGGTACCTATTCTGTCCTTGGTATTCGTTCACCCGGTGTTCCCTATTGTAATACTGTCTTCGGTTTCCGTCGTGTCCCCAATGATTACGCTGTCCGTGGTTGAAAACGTCCTGTCGGTAGTTAGGTCTGTGTTCGTGGTACGCATGTCGTCGGTTTTCGTCTCTATAACCCCGGTTTTGCTCCCAATAATTTGCGCGCGTCTTTGCCTCCAGTGCCGTCGCTAAATCGAAATTCCGCATCACTCCTAAAAATTCCCGCAGTGTCTTTACGTTTTGTACTACAACCATCTTTGTCACTTCTGGTTCCATGTGTCCCGCAAGTAGTAACACTATGTCGTCCTCGCCCAATTTTGGTGTCAAATGTTGTGCCTGGTTTTATTTGTCGATCGCGTATTCTTCGCGAGATCCGTGTGTCCTACTGTAATGTCCCGTGATTAAATTTGTCCGTATGTCTGTCTGGTGTGTGTTGCTCCAGAACTGTTCGATGAATAGTCGTCGAAATTCAGCGTATGTGTCGTACTGTCTGCGTATAATGTTGTGCCATTTTTCTGCGTTACCTGTCAAAGTTGCCCCAACGATCTGTAATTTCGTCCTTTCATTCTCGGTCTCCACGATTTCGTCCAGTCTGTCCAAAAATCCCATAGGTTGTTCAGTCCTTCGTCCTTCAAATTTTGGTAACGCGTCCCGGTTCAATTTTATATGCTGTCCGTAGTCTAGTCTTACGCGTCTCCTTTCTAGGTCGTCCAACTTGTCCTGTATTTGTCTTACTTCATTTCCGACCCTGTTTTCTAATATTGTCGCGTTGTCTATTAGTTTTGCATCCAGTTGTGTCCTAACGTTCACATTTTCGTTCTGTAGTGTCTCTAACGTCTGTCCTAAATTTCTGTAATTTGTCGTATGCCTTTTGTCATATGTCTGTATCTCTGTGTTTAACGTCGTAAACCCGCTAATCATATTCTCCTCGACTGTCTCCACGCGTGTCTTTATTTCCGATCGTAGGTCCGTGCTTGTTGCGTTCAAGTCTCCCTGAAATTGTACCCGTGTGTTTTCTAGCTTGTCGTCAACTCTGTCTACTTTTTCTTGTACTTCTGTCCTTAGTTCGTCCTTTACGTTTTGTATCGACGTGAGTAGATAGTCCTGTGTGTAGTCTAGTTTGGCCGTCAGTTCGGCGTGCGCTGTTCGAAATTCGTTTTTCAAATTCGTATGTGACGTCTTTAATTCCGTGTGCACCTCGGCAATTTTGTTAGTTAGTTCCGTTTTTAATTCTGTCTGTGACTCTGTAATTTTGTTAGTTAAATCCGTATTTGACTCTACAATTTTGTCTTGCATACTCATTAGGAATCGCATTATATCCTGGTTTCCGGCGGTTTCTGTTACCTTAACCTCCTGTACCGTCACCTGGTCCGTTTCCATGTTGATCACCTCCGGATCTATCTGCCTCACTTCCGTCTCCTGGATATCTCCCCTGCGTCTAACTCCACGTCTTGTGTCCTGAATTCCGCGTCAACTCCGTATATTCTTCCTGATCTCGTAATCCGTTTCGTGTCCGCGTCCGTCATCTCTGCTGTCTATTTTTGAACTCCTTTTTCCTGAAAAATATATAAACTACGGGCCCCACCTAATCTCGGGATCCCGTCTCCTACTACTATTTCTGTCTAGCCTTCGATCTATCTAGCCTTTTATCTAGCCTCTATCGAGCCCCACGTTGGACGCCACCTTCTTATGCCGCCCCCCACACTCTTTCTGTGTTGCGCGCCTTTTCTTATTTAATTTTATGATTTTATATGATGTGCAAATACTTATTTCACTCCACGTATTTTAGCAACGTTCGGTTGGTTAATTAAATCAAAATTGTTTGTAATATGCCTCGACTATATGAACTCTTTCTTCTCAGGGTATTCACCTACTTACCGTGGGTTCAGTGGTAAGTAGATGTGCAATGCCCAACCAAACTGCACTATCTTTTGTTTTAGTACCTTTTTTAGAATTTACTTGTGTATATGCCAAATTTTATGTGATCCACGTAGCCTTGTGCCAAATTAATTAATACCACAAAATACTGACTTTGACGTTATAATACACCGTACTCATCTGAATTATACGTCGTTACTGGCCTTTCTTAATGCTGGCTCAAAATCCTTTTCGCCGTATGCGCCTTGACAAGGTTTCACTATCACTTTGAACTGCCGTCTAGCCTCCAGGTAACTTTTCTGTAATTTTGCTGCGCAAATCTAAAATAAATATAACCCGAATTTAGAATTTAAAATACCCTTTTTATCTACTTCCCCTGCGCTAATTCTTCCGTAGTAATTTCTTCCTTGAATTGTACACTTCCACTTGCTATTCTTACGCTGCTTTCTAATTCTGCTCCTCTCGTTCACTCGTTCCAAATCTATGCTCGTTCCTATTAACCACTCAATCCAAATCTATCCTCGTTCCTGTTTATCACTCAATCGAAATCTATCTTCGTTCCTGTTTACCACTCAATGCCCCGCTACATATAAATCCATATCCAAATCAATCCGTATATTCTTCACTCTTATGTTTCTCACTCGATGCCTTCTACCTATATAATCTCGTTCTAATCCAATCTTATTATCCGCCGGTTCGCTGTCGCACTAATCCCAATATTTACTTTTATTCGTCGCCGCTATTAATTCTTTATACACTGATGCTTCTCTTTACTCCTTCTTTATAAATCAAACTCTTGCAATTCAAACACATTTATTTACTCTTCCAAAAATATTTATACAATTTAGCGCAGTTTCGTAAAACACGTCTTTTCACAAAATAATTCGAAATCAACTCCCTTTGTTTACTATCCTAGGTGATAATTACAACATTTTCTGCCTACTCGCTATTACATATTATATAAAATAAAACCATCCAATAACATTTTATCACTGAGTTTGTGTCACAAATACCTTAAATCTTGTCTTTTACACTTTCCTATTTTATACAGAATATTCTATCATTAGTCCTAAATGTTTCACAACCCTTCAATCACATTTTACACTGCTATTACTTATAATTTTGAGATTACATGTTTGTCCAAAAGTTGATTCTAGTAAAATAAAAGCCAAAATAATTCACATATGAACCTGGATCTGCGTGGCTTATAGTGGACAACCATAGACGCATCCGGTTTTGGGTTGGCAAATGTACGTTCAATGGCCTATTAAATTATAACTCAGTATAAAACCTTGAGCACTGTGTATTTTATCACGTCATCAAGTCATTATGATTTACGTCTTGGCACTTACATTTCAACTAACATTTTAAATACTTTAACGTATGTAAAGTACGGCAAACATACATTTTAAAATTACGGGATCTGATATATGGATTATTTTATTTGGCATACACTACCTTCTACACAAAACCACCCTTAGAACCCTTGTAGCTCCCAATGACATTACAATATATATATATATATATATATATATATATATATATATATACCCTTCTAAATATTAGTTAGTAAACAAAACCAAAACTCAGCGTTCACTCTAAATTAACAATTAGTATTGATTTCAGTGTTAAAGTGTCGTGAACTCAAACACAGTGCAGCAAGTTTTAGTTTCCGCCGCACCCTATCGATACCAAATAAACATGGAGCTTCTTTAATATCCCGAGTTTGTTTGTATTGTCCAATTGGATGATTCTGTTATGTATTTTGAGGGATACTGGTCGAGTCCATTATTGTCTGAGGGTGTTTTAAGCATACGACAACTTATTTGCATATTATGAACTTATTTGTCAGTTAGTTAAGAGTATGGTTGGTTGCATACTCCCACAGGCTTTACAAGGTGAATAGAGCAGCTAATAAAAAATATTTAGCTTTAACTAATTTTTCCGTTAAAAAATAGAATGTGACTATCAAAACTATTCCTGTATTCTGATTGGTAACGGACGAACGAAAGTGTACAAATGGGGAGTAGGGAACATACTTTAAAGCCACATCATCACTAGGTCTTCGGTCCTGGAACTGGTTAGACGCGTGCCCTAATTGCTTCCTATTCTGAGCTAACCTACACATTTCCTTGAAATTTCCACAGTCTACATCGTTCCCCAGCTGCGTGCAATAGTCTGATCTAGGTATACCTTTACCTTCTTTTTCTTATCTTTGCTTGTAATATATCCCTTACTATTCCACAAAAATGCCTTAGAACGTATCCTGCCCTTCTATTTCTTCTATTCTTTGTGTTTTCCACTGATATCTTTATTCCCCTACTATTTCTATAACCTCTTTGTTATTAACTTTGTCTGCCCATGCTATCATCCTCATACATCTGAAGCGGAACATTCCAATAGGCTTCTACTGTTTTTCTGTCTGCTTCTTCTACTGGCCCTATTCCATAGACGTACTGTGCTGTGCGCCACACATATGCTTACAACAATTTTCTCCTTGTTTCTATGCTCTTTCTTGTTAGATGCAGTTCGGTTCCCATCTATTGTTTACAAATATATACCCTATTTTCTGGATATTCAGTGGTATGTGAAGGGGGGCGGCGCTGTAGCGTAGTTGGTAAGTGTGTAACTTCTACGCCCAAGGTCCAGGGTTCGAATCTCGGCACGGTCCGCTTGAAAAATGTTAGGCGAGCATTTTTCACAAAAATACACCCTCGTTCGGATGAGAGGTAAAATGGAGATCCCGTGTGTGAGTGTTATCACGCACGTTAAAGGTCCCTACCTTGCTTGGAACAGCAAGGGCTCGGCAAAATTCCAAATTTTCCAGGTAAAAAAAAACTCGTTTCCTGGCCAATGTAGTACCTTCGGGAGGAGCATTGGCAAATCACATGTAAGGTATGTGAAGAGGATTAGGCTGCCAGCGGCTACCAAGATCCCCAACACTTGAGCATTTGCCGAATTAATATTTTTCTAATATATTCTTTCGCATAATGAAGTGATTCATAGTGTTTCTAAGTCGATTTTTCATTGGTTAATAAATTATTGCAAATATTATAGTGTACATTTCGATATTTCAAAGTATTTGTTAGAATAGCTCAGTAACCACTTGCAGGTTTCTGAACGTATTCCGTTATGTCAGAATTTATGTTATAATGGGCGCATGTGTAGAGATCGATTTAGTCGACAGGGTAAAACGACTTTGTTTTTAGATTTCAAAATGGCAGGTCGAAAAAGCTTCCCTTTTGCGGTTAAAAGGTAATGTTTTAAGTTTATAAAGTGTTGGTTATTTAAGGTAATCTGGTAACATTTTGTAATCGGAGCGTTGTTTTGAATGTGATTTTGATATTTATTGTAAAACCGTTAGTTATTTAATTATTGAAAGAAATATTTATGTGTTACCTATTGCTTTTGGCTTAGAATTTGATGCCCGTTGTTTTATGTATAAAGGTGTGTTGTTTACTTAACAACTGAAAACTAATATTTATTTATCTGCATTGTTTATTTAGTATCTAAATCAGAGTAAAACTAATATTTGTTTATTTGAAATAACGTTTATTTAGTATTTAATACAGAGTTGTAACTCCAATTGCATTGCACTTATTGCAGAAACAATAGTAAATGTACCCTTACTGTGATTTTACGAGCAATTTGTACCAACATCATCCTTCAATATATTGAATCAAATTATTAGGCAAGTTTGAATATGAACAGTATTATATTTCTACGTTATAGTTGTTTTGATTTTATGATAGTAATTGAATTTAACCACAACGTTGTTGTGTATATTTTTGTTTGTAATTTGTAATTCCACGATGTGTTTAATTTTTAAAAGTACGTTTTAACCGAAGCAATCATAATAAATAATTTTTAACATTTGCTTACTAGATTTAATATATTTAACTAACATGCACATATATAAAGATTTAGCGCCTAAATCTGGGCTTGTTTTTATGATGTAAAATTTTGATATTGTTGGTACGTGGTCGAGTGAGGACGCATAGTATCGGTGCTCCGTGTTTATAGTTCTCTAAGTTTAAGTAAATAAAAGTTAATTATGCCATTAATTAATAAATGTTTGATTTGCGATATTAACCTAAACCCAGATAAAGAATTAAAATGTGATTATTGCAAATTACCAATACATACAACTTGTTCCGGTCTTACACGTGGTGAGATTCAATGTTTGTTAATAAAAGAACAACGTATTACATATCAATGCGATAAATGTGAGGCCCAGAAAAACGAAATTCAGGAACTTAAAGATTTGATACTTAGACTAACATCTGAATTAGCTGATCTAAAATTAAAAGTGGCCAATACTGAAGTTTGCGACAAATCGAATTGAGATGCTAATGAACATATCATCTCTGAAATTGCTGATCGTCAGCAACGTTCAAAGTTCAAACAATATTATTATGTTTACCGTTGAGGAAAGCACTAGTGATTCCGCGTCTACAAGAGCCTTGGAAGATATAAGTAAAGTTAAAAATATATTGAATCCGCTTATTGGTACGGAGAATATTAAAGCATTTCGCCTGGGGAAAACAACTCAACTGAATAAACCACGACCGCTCAAGGTGATTTTGAATTCCAACACTGTTGCACTTAAAGTTCTTCGAAACAGAAACCAAGTAAAGCTAAATGGTAAGCAAGCCGGAGTTGCATCGGATCAAACACCTATGCAACGTGAACACATAAAAAAACTGCGATCAATTCTTCAAAATCGGATAGATAACGGCGAAAACAATATCACCATTCGTTACATACGTGGTGTCCCTAAAATAGTTTCTACAAAAAACTGAATCATCTGCGCTGTTATTATCAAAACACTCGTAGTATAAGAAACAAAAGCAATCAATTTTATTCTTCTGTATCGAATGGTGAATTCGATATTATAGCAATAACCGAAACTTGGCTATACAGTGATTTTTCAAGTGCAGAATACTTTAATATGAATACATATAGTGTTTTTAGACACGATCGTCAATTTGAACAAGTGGGAGTGTCTCGTGGAGGAGGAGTCCTTCTTGCTTTAACAATAAATTTTCTGTTCAACAGTTGAATTTGACTGAACTAGTGCAACAGGTGACACATGTAGATTTAGTGGGTTGCAAATGTAGTATTAATAGCTTTTGTTTGTATATTTTTGTAATCTACATTCCTCGTACACCAACATCTGATACACTTGAAACTTTGCTTGATTACTTCACACGAATTTTTTCAAATGGCACGAAGAAGGTAATAATTTTCGGAGACTTTAATATACCAAGTTATGTTAACCCAACAGTAGATGTTAACCTGAGCCAAATTTTGAACAATTTCGCTAATCTTCATAATTTAAGACAATTCAATAATATAAAGAATCAACAAAGTAAAATACTAGATCCTATTTTCTCTAATATTGAGTGCATTGTGATGAGGGATACTTTACCGTTTGTAGATGAAGGTGTATTAATTTTCCAATAAATTTAAATAATAGGGAATACAACTTTCGAAAAGCTAATTTTAAAGCAGTTTATAGCGCATTATTAGAAACTGATTGGTCTATTTTTCAAAATTATTTAAACGTTAACCTAGCATGTGATAAGTTCTACGAAATTCTGTATACAATTTTCGATCGCCACGTGCCGCTTTGTACGATTAAGGCACATGCATATCCGATATGGTTTACGAAGGAAATCATTGAAAGCATTAAAGCCAAAAACATTATACGTAGGAAGTATAAAAATCTAATGTCTTTTGAAAATTGTAATCAGTTTAAACTAATAAGAAAAAAAGTAAAACTTCAAATCAAGAATGCATACGCAGCTTACATTTCTAGTACTGAGCAACTAGTTGCTACTGATCCGAAGCAACTTTGGCAATTTGTCATGAATAAGAAAAATGTAAGTCGTATACCGGCGATTGTAAAATATGGTGGCAATGAATATCGCGCCCCGCAACTAATTATTGACGTGTTAGCTGAATATTTTAATAGCGTGTATCAACCAAACCCTATTTTTGTGAACTCCGATGACTTCAGGATTCCTCAATATAACAACATGCCAATTATAAATCTAACAGGTATTTATGAAACTGACATCTTGTCAGCTATAAGTAATCTAAAAAATAAGGCATCGGCTGGTCTGGATCAAGTACCCAGTTACATTATCAAAGACTGCTGTAACGTATTTGTGATCCCGCTTCTGATAATTTTTAATTTAAGTCTAAAAACATCAGTATTTCCCACGCAATGGAAGTTAACGAAGGTTTGTCCAATTTTAAGAATGGAGATATCGTTGATATCACTAATTATAGACCAATCTCAATTATTTCTAATTTCGCTAAGATATTTGAGATCATTCTATCCAGACATATATATATATATATATATATATATATATATATATATATATATAATAGAAAAGTAGGTTTAATGAGTCTTAAATTAAACAGTAAAGGAATTATTGGCAAGTGACTCAAATTCAGCCACGAGGGCATCCTGTCGACGCGTTTCGCCCTAATTGGGGCTCATCAGGACAGGAGTAGCTACTCCTGTCCTGATGAGCCCCAATTAGGGCGAAACGCGTCGACAGGATGCCCTCGTGGCTGAATTTGAGTCACTAAATATATATATATATATATATATATATATATATATATCAATGTCAAGCAAATTATCTCGCCGTTCCAACATGGCTTCATGGAGAAGAGGTCAACAACTACTAATTTAGCTTGCATGGCGCAATTCGTATCCGATGAACTAGATAAACAGGGTCAAGTAGATGTTGTATATACGGACTTAACTAAAGATTTTGACAAACTAACTCACAAAATCCTGCTCTTAAAACTACACGAAATTGGCATTAGTAATACCAACATCGCACTATCGGAATCTTTTCTTCAAGACAGACCTCATCATGTAATATTCAATGGTTACAAGTCAAATCAATATATTCCTACATCAGGAGTACCTCAAGGTACGACCTTAGGCCCCTTATTTTTTTCTTATATTTATTAATGACTTGAGCTACCAATTAAAATGTCAAGTATTAATGTTTGCGGATGATGTGAAAATATTTTCATCTGTATCAAATCACCATGAATGTGCCATACTTCAATCGGATTTATCTCACCTTTACAATTGGTGCACTTTAAACAGGCGGAGTTTAAACATTCAGAAATGTAAAATCGTTTCATATACTCGTAAAACCGAACCAGTACTCTATGAATACATGCTTAATTTAGAGATATTATCAAGAACAAGGTCAATAAAGGATCTGGGAGTATTATTCGACTCTCATTTCACGTTCACTAAACATATTGTGCAAACTGTCTCGTCTGCTTATAAAATGTTAGGTTTTATTACATGCACTTCTAGTAACTTTGTGAATATATCTACAATCAAGTTGGTATATTTTGCTTACGTTAGGTAAAAGCTTGAATATGCCAGCACTATTTGAAATCCAAATTATGAATGTCACAAAACATCAATTGAAAAGGTACAGAGGAAAGCTCTAAAGCTTCTATGGTTCAAGAAGTATCACACTTATCCACCCAGAGGCATTGACCACTCTGTTTTACTGAACACTTTTGAATTTGACGCGTGTGAAAATAGACGCATTCGTTTGGGTTTAACTTTCCTCTATCAGTTATTGCACAATAAAATTGACTGTCCGGATCTGCTGCAAAAGTTCAACTTTCACGTGCCCCGATTAAATGCTAGACTGACATTAACTTTCCATCTTTCGCATGCAAGAACAAATGTGCTAATTAAGTCGCCTATTCACTTCATGTGTAGATACTTTAATCAAATAAGCGGAGGAAATGTGGATATAAACCTGTGTAGTCTAGATGAACTACTGAGCGCTATAACGCAAAGCTGAAATTTTTTTCCCATTCCTTTTTCCCTTTTTTACCATTAAGAGGTTGTTTCAACTTTTGGATGCCTTATTATTAAATTATTAAATTATAAAATTAGAGTTTTCTTTTGCTGTTTTTGAGTATGTATAACGTATTGGTAGGATATTTAGCACTTGTTCACTACCTATAATTTTATTACTGTTATTTTTTAAATTAGTGTCTTGTAAGTGGCATATGCTGTTAGACACTAAATAAATAAATAAATAAATAATTAAATAAATAAATAAGTTTTGTTGTCTACATGTTTTATAATGTTTGATATTTTTATGTTTCATATGACATTTTATCATGTGTAATTGTTTTATTTCAGCATATTAACCACATATTCCACTGCATCGCTCATATCTCGGTTTAAACTTAATTATATAGTTGTTGTGTATTTATCCTATTATCTAGCCGATGTTCCTATATAGTTAACTGGTACTTAACGTTTGTGATAATTGTTGTGATGTAATTAAATTGAACCTCTGGTATGACCGACCATCTTCGTGCTTTTCGCGTTTGCGTTTATGACTGTGTTGGAGATAGTCTATTAAATAATAAGTGCCTTTTTAACTATGTGTAATCATACCATAAGTTCATTTTAGCGATTCATGTCGTCTTGTTAATGTACTTGTAGTTGTACTCTTGCAAATAATAGGAAGTCGGCTAGCCTGTGTGAAATATTTTATAACAGGGGCTGGAGTCTGTTAATGTATGTATGTGGGCGCGTGTGATCGAGCCTTATTAAATATTACTAACATTTTATGTCCGTGCGGGGAGGAATATTGGTAGTCAAGGTGCAGGTCATCTTCCCGGTGTCCTCCCTTTTCAACTTTAGCTGGGTAGTATTGGTCTAACCGACTTCATTACTTGCCAGAAACGACTAGCTGACCTACACTAACGTTTCTTCAGTTGTCATGTGTGGTATGTCTGGATAACAGTTGACATCCGGTCAATTTCAGTGTTGGTGATCTGGGTACTTGTACGTTGCCCGTCCTTGTCAAAATGTGCCAAATGCAGTTGAAAGTATGAGGACAGTTTGGGGTTTTCTCTGCCGTGCTCTTTCGCCAATCGCCCAGGTTGAGTACGGCACTGTTTGCTTTGAATGTCAATTTTCTATGCTTTCATGCGAATGACCCATTTCTTGGTTATTCTTTTGATTAAAAGTAAAGTTGGGCAAATGCTGTAGTTTTATTTCAAACCATCCCGCTTTAACGCCATCTTCCCAGTGTGATTTTGGGTTACTTTATAACAACACAGCGTAGGTGTTGTCGAGCCACTGCCACTAGATGTTAGATCATGGAGTCCGGTGTACCATTTATAGAGGGCGTTTGGGTCAGCCTTCAGGTCGGTTACACTATAACAATTAACATTAGTTGGAAATACTCCAAAACCAACACCTGTTATAATAATAGTCAGATTTAAGTGCAATTATTTTTTTCGTCATTAGGTTTTTCATCTTAAACCGGGTTGGACGCATACCTCCAATGATTTCTATTCTGAACTAGTCTGCACATTTTCCTGAAATCCACACAGCCTTCATCTTTCACTATTTGTGTGCAATAGTCTAACCTAGATCTACCTCTACCTCTTTTTTCCTAACTCTGCTGCTAATATATTCCACACTATTCCCTCATGCCTTAGTATGTGGCCTATCATCTCTCTTATTTTTTTACTGTTTTCCACATACTTCTTTCTTCCCCTACCATTTCTAGTACCTCTTTGCTCTTAACTTTTTCTGTCCATGATATCTTTCTTCATTATCGTCTGTAGCACCACATTTCAAAGGCTTGTAACGGGCATTTTTTATAGCGTAACATTATACGCTCCCTTTCTGTTAGCGTACTTAAAAATACATCGTTTCTTTGGGATCGCTGTTGTAACAACCCGATTTTTAAT
The DNA here is from genome assembly GCA_036346225.1 of Platerodrilus igneus. Classification (NCBI taxonomy): domain Eukaryota; kingdom Metazoa; phylum Arthropoda; class Insecta; order Coleoptera; family Lycidae; genus Platerodrilus; species Platerodrilus igneus. The sequence goes on along the minus strand of JARFIW010000507.1, from coordinate 1,716,497 downwards.
CGCTTTGTTGAGCATAAAATTGTATATTTCACGAACCGTGGTGGAATTATTATATGTACGGGTTACAAAGCCTGCATAGACCGTGGTGGAATAATCTCATACAAGCAAATGCTTCTATGTTTTAAAAAGCTTTCGTTTTACATCTACGGTACCTGAGATCGCATAATATTTACAATACAATGTAGTGAGAGGGTTTAGTTTCTGGTATTTAAACATATGGTGCGGCCTATGGCCGCAGGACCGGACGAATTCATTAGGGTTTTTGCAGGAATGTGGTTGCAGATGTAAAGAAACAGCAATGATTCTTGGCTTTTTTTGGTGTGTGGTCTTTGGGGACAGACGTGTTTATGTGTGTGCTTAGAACACGTGAGTATTTATTTTGTTTGAAGGACATTTTTAATAATGCAAAGCAACCCTTTGCTATGAGTTTTATTTCGATTCTGCATCACTTTTGTAGCGTCTTATTAATTTGTAGGAAGGATTACTTTAATTCTACATAGACGCTACGACGGTGTGCTATTGCTTAGGGTTATTTAAAAGAAAATTCCTTTGCTTCAACTACCGGTCATTGGAACGTAATAAAGACGTGAACTAACCTTTGTTAATAGCTCAGTAAATAAAGCTTTTTCGGATTTACGTGTCAAACTTTTGTAGTGTTGTAAAGGTTAATTATTATAGACCAGTTGATACTGTTTACTTTTGATCGCGGAAATGTATGTTCGTTCTACCTATAGTCGCTAAAGACGGGGTGCGGGAGCCGTGTTGCGAGCTATAGGCCGGTCTGTTTTTTTGTGAATTATATTGACAGTAAATTACGTTCGCGTGTTCCGGAAATAATCATTGAAGAGAGCATACGGTATTAACCCATGGAATCCTTGATTTAATCTGTACATACGGATACCGTGTTGTAAAGACAGTAATGCATAGTTGTGTTTCACGGTGCTTTTGTTAATATAATTAAAGGTCAAGTTAATCATAGTTAGGCTAAAGATTAGGTATATGTGACGACGTGCACGTCCCTAGATATCAATTAGGTTAGATAGAATTACGTTTATTTTATGTCGGAATAGTGGGCCCTGTAGGCCCTATTTCATTTCGAGTTCAAGACTGTTTATTTATTTGTGTATATATATGCTTTTCCGGACAGTCGATGGTATAATAAAATGTTATTGCTTTTTCTAAACTACGAGTTTATTTCATGATTACTTTTATTAGGTATCAGTGCCTTTCCGCTGATTGGCGCCCATGTTTATTATAAATTGTTAATATATGTATTGATGATTTTTATCCATATCGCATATTTGGTAAGTACAAGCAAGGGTTTAGTTAAGAGTTTGAACCACGACCTACGCCGCTGAGTTTAGTCTGCCTGACCTTAATTAACCGTCTTGACTGGTCTTTACAGGCCCTCGACGGACGGTTGATTAGGTAATTATTACACTGTTTGTATAAGGTAAATACTTTCGAATAGTTTTCAGATTTGTATGCAATTTAACTCGTGTGTATTAATTAAAGATAGATAAATTAAAGATTGATTCTCATTAATAAATAAATTCCAACTTATCGGAAATGTTAAACAGCTTGTAATTAATTATAGATTGCATCGTTCTTGTCTGGCCGTTGTATAAATTTAGTTCCTTATGTTATTATCGAACTGGAGATAATAGTCGATAAGAGGTTATGGTAACAACGAGTTGATATAAACAGAGAACAGTTGTAGTTTGTGTTTTGTTCCGATATATTACGTTAAAAATACTGTTTCTTTGTTGCTTTACTAATTGTGCTTTTAGTTGTTTTTCTTGTGAAGTAAAAGTTGTTTATTAACTGTAGAGCAGTGTAGTTCTGATTACATTGAAGGAAAGATGCTTTATAGGCGAACGTGTTTTGCTCGACCGCACGTGCTTGTTTACGGAAAATCAACGGACGGTTTTAGTGATACGCGTAGCTTTACTAATTGGTTTTTTTGTTGCTTTTCTGTTGGAAATAACAGTAGTAGAACTTGTAGTGCGTTTTCCGGAACGTTGACTTAGTGATGCGCGTTGCTTTACTAATTGTATTTTTTGGTTGATTTATCTTTTTATATTTGAACTGTGTGTGGTCCTTTTTTTTTATCAGATTAGTGCATACTTTGGATTATCCAAATACAGTTGATACTGTAGTTTCTGAATTTTCTAACCCCAAAGAATCTAAAATAGATCATTGTTTGCGCAAATTTCGTTATTCAAAAGCATTAGATTTTTCTTTGTTACCATAGGTAGCAAATAGAACACCTCACGTTACTGTTAGTTTAATGCATTACATCGTGCCTTGAAGGCCCGTGATTCTAAATTTTTATTACTATTTTCTTTTGATTTGTGTTACAAAATATTTCGAAATTATTGTCTCAAGAACTAGAATTAACAAGAAATTTATCAATGCTACATAGTTTCATCAGCCTGATAATGTCTGTTGCTAACACTAGTGAAATACGTAGGTGTGATTAGTGTAACGTGTGATAAGTTCCATCAACACCCTCACAGTCAAGGGTGAAGTGCTTCGTTAGTGCAGGACATCGTTGAATCCCACACTTCAGTTGCAAGGAAGCGTTGCTGAAGAACTTTTGTAAGTTGAACTATTTCCTACTGGTTATTACTTTAAATATCTATCCGTTGCTTTACCATATCTTTGTCGTTCTGATACCTTTTACAATAGACTTGCATACTATTTTAAAACATAGAGAAAAAAAAAGAAAGAAAGAAAAATCAATACTACTGAATTACTCATACCAATTGTGTCTTACCTATTTATTTTTTTTGTCAACATTTTATCTGATTTATGTTTAATTGGTGTGTGAGGAAACGTTTCTGCTACTCCCCAATATTACCTCACTGTGTACTAAACATTTTTCTGTATTGCTTTTACCGTTGTTATATTATATAGATTATCCAAACAGTTTCTTTTTTTACATTCTACAAAGTACTGAATAACTTAGACTTTTTATTGCTGCTATACTTATTCTTTTTTTTCAGGTTTGCTTAACTAATTTTCTTGCAGGTATGGTTACTAACTCCTTACCGCCGCATACATTATATGTCAGTCTGCTTTCTACAACCCCCCCTACTCTCCGATTGAGCCCGGTCATTTCTTGGATTTTCTTTGTGTTACGCACGGCTACGAGCCAACGTAACATAACTTTGGCGCCCAACGTGGCTGCCACGAAATAACGTAACAGGCTTCTATCTTTTACCTGTCCGTTTCTCCTATTGTCCAAGTTTCACAGCCGTACAGTGCTGCGCTCCACACATATGTTTTAAGCAATCTTTTCCTTGTTTCTATGTTTGTTGTCTTTCAACAAAGTAGTTGCTTTTTTTTGTTAAATGTAGCACGACCTTGAGCTTATCTTTTTGCTCCTTTCCCACATTGCGTTATTTGGCTTCCTAGGTAGCAGAAATCCTTAACCTTTTTAAGTTCTCGTTGATTTGTATTCTTGTTTTTGATTTATTTTGCTCTCCTTTACATACTAGTACTTTAGTTTTATTTCTGTTAATTTCCATACCGTATCTCTCCGTTAGAATTGTTTCCATTTCATTAAGAGCAGCGTCTAACTCTTCCTTGCTAGATGCTAATATCGCTATATCATCTGCAAACCTAAGCAGATTAATCTTTTGTCCCTTCAAATAATTCCCAATGCTTTAAATTTTTGTTTGTACATCACAACTACTAAAGCAGGGTCTACTTGTTTTTTCAAAACCTAAATAGTTTTCTATATATCTTTCTCTAAGAATATTTTATAGTTGTTCCAGACATAAAAACATTCGATAAATTAATATTTAAACATTTAGCATTAGAACACATGATTTTTTAAATTGAAGAATGGTAATATTTTAAACTGTTCTTTTAATAGTGAATTTTATAAGTGATTGTGTAAACTTTTCTAATATCTAATTTTAAATTGCATTGCACCAGTTTTTTATTGATCGGTTTCGATGCACTTCCATAGTTGTTCTTATTGGTTGTCCATTTCTTGTTTCAGCTCAATGCGCACAATCTTCGTCTTCGTATAAACGCCATCCAATATGTATTCCACAATTTAGCTTGATTGTTCTTAGTCTGAGCTACTTTTATTTATTCTGACAGAAATCTTTGTTTTAGAATTGTCAAAAATATTTATAACGATAATGAAATTGTACTAAAATATAAAAATCAAAATATGAGTTGAAAAATAGAAGGTAAGCAATATATATAATTAATTATGGATATGACTATGTGGTTAGTTTGTAAATTTTTGTTGCATTAATAGTGGTTTATTGTATTGAAATTCTGTTTTCAAAAATGGTTGCCAATTTAAAGAGCATAACTATATTAATTATTTTTCGCTTGTCAGTGAAATACAAAATTCTTTGAATTAAATGTGGTATGCTTTCAATTTTCTTCAGAAAAAAGTTTCATAAGGTTTAAGAAAAACTCCTGCCCTAATTTTAAAATGTACTAGAATTTCAGGGGTCTTATTTGTTGGTGCCTATTCGAGTTTCTGCGTTTTTTACTGCACCCAGGATGCTCTAATTTTTATTCAAAACTTTGTTAACGATTGAAAACAAAACAAGCCAAACTTTAGAATATTAGGTATATACTGAGACCATACATTCTATTAAAAGCTTAATAAGTACATATTTGGTACATTTATAGCTTAAGACATTTGGAAGCTAGTATATTTTAATTAGAAAAGGTCATTGAAAAGGTCATTTAAATCAAATTTAATCATATACTGCTTGCTCCCCTTTGTTGTGTAGTAAATAACATGGATTTCTTTAGATATATGCACATCTTTATATAAGCTGTCTAGTTTTTATACCTCGTTTACTTTTGTGATTTTACAACTTTAGTTTTATAATATTCAAACTAGATAATCTTTATACTACATTGAGAAAAACAGTATGCATATTTCTTTCGTTGGATCTCACCCAACTAACTAACGATCGCTGTTGACTTCATACCACAGTAATTAGAACAGGCGAGTATACGGTTCTACCTGTACCGATTCTAATAAACGTCGGACTTTACTTTTAATGTTATTTTTAACAATATTTCAGTATGATCATATTGCTGATTTAAAGGCACACCTGTTAATCTCAGTTTTTTATGAAATAGTATTTTATTTGAGCGAGTTATGATAGCCATACTCATTCGGAAGGTTTGTACCGTGAACCCGTCAAGGCAAGCGGCGTAATCCGAATGAGTAATGGCCATAACTCGCGAGTAGAATACTATAATTTTCCTACGACTACACAAATCATTATAAGATATTTTCTAAACGTTTGAACTAATATCGCAAACGCTGACAAGCAAAAATTTACTTGTTAAAAGTGCAACAGCCTACTTTGCATGATAACAAAAACAACACCTCGCGAATTATGAAAATGAAAGTTTGTACTGATTGGTCAGAGGTGTTGGTTTATGATCATAATCCATGACCCGCGTACTCCTGATTGGTTAAAGATGTTGAATTATGAATTCATATACATCTACAGAATAATGAGTACTATTATTAACCCATTCTCAAATGCGTAACAAATGCATTACTGGATAGTCGTGGGAAAATTGAATTATTGCTGATTATATTGTAAGTTTGCAAGTTCTACATCCTGGCAAAATCCTATATATTTAATGTTAATATTTTATGAAATGAGCACTTAGTGGTCGAAACGGATATTTTATAAATCATATACCCTTGTTTGGCATTTAATTGCAGTTACTTTAAGATACACATTTTTGTGGGGTTTGATTTGTATACCATTCATACAGTCATAAATGTTTATCTTAAACATAAATTTTTATTATTCGTAACAAAATTAATTATTATTGTGAAGCAAGGAAGGCTGTAGATGTTTTATTGGTATAATTAACAAAAAACCATTTCATTACATAATCTTCTAAGTGTGTAATATAAACCATTGATATAGCGAGCTGCTTCATCATGTTTGATAATTTACAAAACTGATAGTCTTTATCTTAAAGATAGACTACCTTTGAAAAAAGATGCAAAGTATTATACTAAGTGGAGTGGTGGGGTACTAACAGCTCTGAATAAGCCATAACATTTATCGGTGAGTAGTGAAGTAAACTTCTTTTTTAAATAGTTGTTAGTTTATGAAGTACCTGTGTATGATTATCACATGTTTAGATTTATTTCTTTTAAAATTGTAAGGTATGACTGAGAAATCCTAGAAGCTAGTGGAATTGGCTTTAATAAATTATGAAGGTAATACTTTCTAGTGTTCAATATTTACTTTGAATACAAATTTATTAATATTAGACCAACCAGTTCCAAGATTGAAAACCTAACTACGAAAAAAAAATTATTGCACTTAAACGTTATGATTATTATAAACAACTACAGGTGTTGGTTTTTCAATATTCTCAACTAATGTTGATTGTGCGAAAGAATTTATTGGAAAACTCAATTCGACGAATGTGTAAGTGTTGCAGAATCTTGGTAGACACAGTTTGCTTAACCCCCTTCACATACCGCTGAATGTAGGTGAAATCTAGGGTACGTATTCAGAAAACAATAGAAGGAAAACCGCGCTGTATCTAACAAGAAAGAGCAGCGTCTATTGTTCGAACACAGCAAACAGAAACAAGGAAAAATTATTGAAAACATACGTGCGAAGCACATAGCACTTGAAATAGGGACAGAAAGAAGCAGACAGGAAAAAGGTAGAAGCCTTTTGAAATGTGATGTTTCAGATGTATGAGGATGAATGGGTAGACAAAGTTAATAACAAAGAAGTTTTAGAAACATCTGTGGAAAACAAAAAAAAATAGAAGAAATAAAAGGACAGAATTAGTTCTAAGGCATTTGGGGTATAGTGCGGGATATATTACAAGCAGAAGTAGGAAAACAGATAGACCTAGATCAGTCAAAGATGTAGGCTGTGGGAGTTTGAGGGAAACGTGTAGATTAGCTCAGAATAGGAAACAACGGAGGTACGTGTCTAACCAGTTCCAGGACTAGACCTAATGATGATGAAACCAACCACCATCCCAGAAATCACCTCCTTCTATTACAAGTAAATTAGAAAAAGCATTTGATTTCCGATGATGATACCGTTTATAACAAGGACAATCAACTCACTGAAGTCTCAAGTAATTTATTCCCCGAAGATCAAAATTACGAAAAGCAAGTGCAAAAAATGATTGTCCAATTCACAAAAAGAATACTGAGGAAAACTCAGAAGCAGTATCTACTAAGAAGTAAAAGCAAGAAAAGTTAGTTTTAAGTCTTCGTTAAAACTACAAAATCAGAACAGGTAGCAATAATACAGTAGTTTGCCATTTTACATCAAGAGGACAAATTTTTTTGAAGGAAGCAAGATGAAATTTGATTGCAGTAAATGCATCTTAAGTGTCGAGAAAAGGTTTACAAAAAAGACAAGCAACAGGTGCTGTTTAATAACTTATAGAAACCTGGAAAAAAGATACTGCAACAGCAGTATTTAATTTCACTAATTGAAGTAAGACCAGGAACTGACAAAAATAAAAGCGAAAATTGGCAAATGTTTTCTATTTAGAAGCGAGAGAAAAGAAAGTTCATGTTTACAAAAAAATGTTTCTTGACACTTTTTCCATCAATCGTAGCATGGTGTAAACCAGCCTAAAGATAAAAACAAACAGGAACATTAAAAATCAAAGTTTTGCAAGTGCCTGCAAACAAGTCAATTTCAGCGGAAATGAAACTAATTGACAACCACATAGACACTTTTCCAAGATGCAAATTTCATTGCTTCCAAAAACAATCATCCAAAAACTATATACATCTTGATCTTAACCTGTCAAAAATGTTTCAACCATATCAGGGGCACTGTTGCTATCAAAAGGAAGCAATAAGTTTTCGTATATATCATCATCATTAGGTCTTCAGTCCTGGAACTGGTTGGACGCATACCCTCATTGTTTCGTATTCTGAACTAACCTACACATTTCCCTGAAATTTGCACAGTCTGTCCTCTATCATTATCTGATCTAGGTCTACATCTACCTCTTTTTTCCTATCTCTGCTTGTAATTTATCCCATACTATTTCCCAAAAATACTTTAGAACGTATTCTGCCCTTCTATTTCTCCTATTTTTTCCACAGATTTCCTTGTTCCTCTACTGTTTTTACAACCTATTTGTTATTAACTTTGTCTGTCCATGCTTTCATCCTCAAACATCTGAAGCACATCATTCCAAAAGGCTGTTACTGTTTTCTGTCTGCTTTTCCTACTGCTTGTATTTCATAGGCATACTGTGCTGTGCTCCACACATATGCTTTCACCAATTTTGTTCTTGTTTCTATGTTTGTTGTCTTTCATCATACGCGCTGTTCTTTCTTGTTTGATGCAGTTCGGTCCCCTTCTATTGTTTTACAATTATATATCCTATTTCTCCAACATTCAGTGGTTGTGAATGGGGTAAGCAGCCTGTGGCTGCCAAGTTTCGCCAGCACTTTAACATTTGCCGATTTAATATTTTTTCCAATATATCTTTTCGCACAGTCAACATTAGTTGCATATATTGCACAACCAACACCTGTAGTTGTTTATAATAGTCATCAGATTTGTATGCACTTATTTTTTCGTCATTAGGTTTTCTGTTTCAAAACTGGTTGGACACGTACCTGCACTTATTTATATTCTGAGGTAGCCTACACAGTTCCCTGAAATTCTCACACAGCCTATAAACAGCTCGGTTCCCCTTCTATTGTTTTATAATTTTATGCCCTATTTCACCGAGATTCAGTGAAGGGGAGTTTTCCAGTAAATCCTTTCACACAATTAACATTATTTGAGAATATTGCCCAACCAATACTTGTAGTTGCTTATAATAATCATAATGTTTAAGTACTGTTACTTTTTTCATCGTTAGTTTATCCATTTTTTGGACTGGTTGGATGCGTACCGCCATTCGTATATATATATATATATATATATATATATATATATATATATATATATTATTGAGGTAAATAAACCAGTCGTTGAAACATAAAGAATCGTCGTAGTATAAAAATCAATATATTTTGCTATGACGTGTTTCGGTCAAAGAGGCCATTATCAAATAGATTATCTATAAATGTCAATAATTAAAATAAAATTCTTAATAACTATAAAATATACAGACCAGAAATTATTGATATGCTACGATATAAAGATAGCCACAGGTAGTATTTTGTGTGTATCATAAGGAATAATCACTAACTTAGAATTGGAGTACAAACAATGTAGTTTTAAAAATACATAATCGAGAACACAATAGCAATGTTAGCGATGTTAGATACAAAAGTGGACTAATATTAGAACGTAGAAACTAGTTGCTTCTTATTATAAGTGATAATAATTTTGTTGAAAATGGCATTTGTATTAAGCATTTGGAAAATAAACAAAAGTCATATTTACTGAGAAAAGAGTTATGTATTGTTTAATAGGTTAAAATAAACATTTATGAACCCGTCCTGGTCAGTTTTGTAATTGATGGTGTTGATATTGTTTTTTTTTGTATGTTCCAAAACGGATCGGGACGGGTTCATAAATGTTCATTTTAACCTATTAAACAATGCATAACTCTTTTCTCAGTAAATATTACCTCTGTGTATTCCAAATGCTTGATACAGATGCCATTCTCAACAAAATTATTATCACTCTTATAGATAAGAAGCAACTAGTTTATACGTTCTAATGTTAGTCCACTTTTGTATCTAACATTGCTATTGTGTGCTCGATTATATATTTTTATAACTACATTGTTTGTACTTCAATTCTAAGTTAGTGCTTATTCCTTATGATGCATGCAAAATACCACGTGTGGCAATCGTTATATCATAACATACCAATATAAAATTTCTGGCCTGTATATTTTATAGTTATTAAGAATTTTATTTTAATTATTGATATTTATAGATAATCTATTTGATAATGGTCTCTTTGACTGAAACGCGTCATAGCAAAATATATTGATTTTTATACTACTACGATTCTTTATGTTTCCACGACTGGTTTATCTAACCAACTTCCAAGAATATACCTCAATAATATTTATTTTTATGGTCAAGAATATCTTCCAATTATATATATATATATATATATATATATATATATATATAACTTCTGGATACCAAAAATAAAGTCCAAAATGTTTCTTTTATAATTAGGATAGCACTCACAAATCTTAATTTGTTAATTTTCATTCACAAATAACTTTTTAATTAAATCTTATGTACAAAATTTACCAAGATAAGTCGGGTAGTTCAATATCCACCCCTTTAAAATCGGATTTAAACATATGTAATCTGTTAGGTTTAATTATTTCTTTCTATACTGGCGAATTTCTGTATATATTGGCGAAGACCTTACTGTAGGTTGTCAATCCATTTTAATCATATTATCGACTTGTACATACAACTCTCGCCCAAAGACTTACCAAACACATCTTATCATATAACTTAATTTAATCAATAGATATTCTTTTTAAAATCTTAAACAATATAATTTTATTTTATTGTGAAAAATCTGCTTGTTGCCTTTTTCAATACTATAATTATCAATTAAGGCTCCAAGATTGTGCAAACCATTGTACAAGGTATGCCTTTCCATGCAAGTTGCCCCATATAATGTGTAACAAACCATTCCTATTACATATGCTTTGTTTCATTTCAGAATACTCTTCCGGTGGCCCCTATTATTTTTTAATTCTATATTCCTATTTTTAAAATCATTGTAATTTCTTCGAATGACCTACTCCTTTCTGTATAGGAATGAATTTTTAACGTCGTCTATTTCAATCAAATGGTCTGTCTCCTATAAGGACTTCCACTACTAAATACTATGTAGCAGATTATCAGATTAGCGTGGTGGCATTTGAATCGGCACTAACCCCCATCCTTGGCATTCATTGAGTTAAATAAAAACGAGCCCCAGTGATGTCAGCATCTAGAAATTTCGCATTAACTCTAGATTTTGTTAATTGGCTGGTCCTCGAAGATTAGATGCAACATTTTAAGACTTATCATTTATTTCCTAATGGCCTCGAGCTACGCCATCATTGATGTCCTTTTCCTATCTTATCAAAATTCAATATTTTATTGCTTAGTGTAATGCTTTTACCAAACCCCCTCGCCATTTCATCATTTATTCAATGACGATAAATAAGGTGCAAGCAGAAACTCTAAAAGTTGCCGGACAAGCAGTAACAGAATGTCTCTTCCAACTTGTAAGCTATATGTATGAGACAGGCGAGATACCCAAAGATTTCAAACGTAACATCATAGTAAGTATACCAAAAAAGGAAGACGCGAATAGATATGAAAATTTTCGAACAATAAGTTTGACAGCACACGTGTCATAAATATTAACTAGAATTGTACAAAAACGAATGGAAAAACGGGCTGAAGAAATACTAGGAGAATACCAATTTGGGTTTAGGCGAAACAGGGGAACACGGGAGGCTATTTTGACTCTGAGAGTGATAATGGAGAAAACAATAGCAAAAGGGAAAGCATGTATATAGGGTTTGTAGATCTGGAAAAAGCATTTGACAATGTAAAATGGAAAAAAATGTTCGAAATACTCAAAAAAATTGGAATGAGTTTTAGGGGTATACGAATAGTACATGGTATATGCAAAAAGCAAACAGCAGTAATAGAATTAGAGCAGGAACGTAGAGAAGTAAATAGTAGGAAAGGGGTGAGACTGGGATGTGCCCTATCCTCTTTAATTTTTAACTTGTACATTAAAGAGGCAATGCATACTGTCAAATGCAGGAAGACATTTGGAATTACTATGCAGGGACAAAAAATTGATATGCTTAGATTTGCAGATGATATAGTGGTATTAGCATCTAGCAAGGAAGAGTTATAAGCTGCTCTTAATGAAATGGAAACGGTTCTAACAGAGAGATACGGTATGAAAATTAACAAAAATAAAACTAAAGTACTAGTATGCAAAGGAGGGGAAAATAAATCAAACACAAGAATACAAATATGTAACAAGAACTTACAAGAGGTTAAGGATTTCTGCTGCCTAGGAAGCCAAATAATGCAAGTTGGGAAAAGCGCAAAAAATAAAACAAAGGTTAGCACAAGGTTGTGCTACATTTAACAAGAAAAAGCAACTACTGTGTTCAAGGACAACAAATATAGAAACAAGGAACAAATTGCTTAAAACATACGTGTTGAGCGTAGCACTGTAGGGCTGTGAAACCTGGACAATAGGAGAAGCGGACAAGAAAAAGGTAGAAGCCTTTAAAATGTGGTGCTACAGATGTATGATGAAGATATTATAAACAGACAAAGTTAAGAACAAAAAGGTACTAGAAATGGTAAGGGAAGAAAGAAATATGTGGAAAACGGTAAAAAATAGGAAAGATAGGATGATAGGCCACATACTACAGCATGAGGGAATAGTGCGGAATATATTAGAAGCAGAGATAGGAATAAAGAGGAGTAGAAGTATACCGAGGTTAGACTATTGCACACAGATAGTGAAAAATGTAGGCGGTATGAATTATAGGGAAATGTGTAGGCTATCTCAGAATAGAAATCAATGGAGGTACACGTCCAACTAGTCCCAAGACGGAAAAACTAATGACGAAAAAAATAACTGTACTTAAACGTTATGATTATTATATGAAACTACAGGTAGTGGTTGTGCAATATTCTCGAATAATGTTAATTATGTGAAAGGATTTACTGAAAAACTATTAATTTGGCTAATGTCTAATTGTTGGCAGTTCTTGGCAGCCACAGGCTGCTTAACCCCCTTCACTGAATCTCGGTGAAATAGGGCATAAAGTTAGAAAACTATAGAAGGGGAACCGAGCTGTATATAGACCGTGTGGGAATTTCAGGGAAATGTGTAGGCTAGCTCAGAATATAAATAAGTGGAGGTACGCGTCCAACCAATTTCGAGACGGAAAATCTAATGACGAAAAAATAAGCGCACATAAATCTGATGATTATTATAAACAACTACAGGTGTTGGTTGTGCGAAAGGTTTCATTGGAAAACTATTAAATCGGCAAATGTTCATGTGCTGGGGGAACTTGGCAGCCACAGACTGCTTAGCTCCCTTCACAATCTTACATGTGATTTTCCACTTGAAGGAATTACATTAGCCAGGAAGCCAGTTTTCTTTTACCTGAAAAATTTTGGAATGTTGTGCTTCAAATGTATGAGATGATGTCATGGACAGACAAACTGAATAATAAATAGTGTTGCAGTGCAACATAAATAATAGTGGACTTTGGTTTGTGTTGAATTATGAAAGTTTAAGAAGGCATATGTTGATGCCATGGTTTTTGTATAAATAAAATTTGTCATATAGTTGTCATTAGTTTTGTAAAGAGAAATCATATCAGAAATAAACCTTGCCCTAAACTACAAGATTTATAGTTTTTAGATTGTGTGTACCTTGCCTGTCTACACCTCCCGCCTAATCTTGTAGAGGTTCTATTTCTTTGCATCTCGATTGCCAATTTGCGGATTAGCCAACCGCAACAAATAGATTATAGAAATAGTAGGGGAATAAAGACATCTGTGGAAAAAAATTGGATAAATAGAAGGGCAGAATATGTTCTAAAGCATTTTTGGGGAATAGTACGGGATATAGTATTACAAACAGAGATAGGAAAGAAGAGGTAGATGTAGACCTAGATCAGATAGTGATAGATGCAGACTGTGCCAATTTCAGGGAAATGTGTAGGTTAGTTCAGAATAGGAAACAATGATGGTCCGCGTCTAACCAGTTCCAGGATTGAAGACCTAATGATGATGATTAATTATTTTATTCTGTGCCTTGCCAATTTCTACCTTCAGTTTATAGCGTTTCATTCTACTTCTACATTGCTTCTATGTCTACAATTATTCTGTGTTACATTAATTTAGTTACTTTCATTTGGGGCTAAGTCATATTTTGACATAACATAATATGTTTATTATGAGTTACATGTTTTCTTTGTAATTAAAGCCGGAATTGTCTTTTTTATTCGTGAGAAGTCTCATAGATTTATTAATACAGTTGCCAATAAAATTGAATGAAAAAGTTATTTTGATAGAAACATTAGTTCTACAGGATTTTGTTGAGGATTTAATTTTAGAGATGGATTTTTGGTTAAACATGGGTATTTTCCCATCTTTCAAAGATATGACCTGGAGATTTACTAGAAATGCACAAGTTAATGCAATTTGTACCAGAGATAGTTAGAGTCATGAGGAGGTTGAGAAATTAATTAATATAATAGGCTTGTTTTTTCATAAAATGTCTATAACATTATGATGTGCTAAGGGAGTCCAACGTATTATAGGCGCATGGACAGTATTCCTATAAAGCAAAGGCACTACCCTGTTTCTCTATAAATAAAAAACGTAATATGTGAGGAAGTGGATCGGATGCTTGAGTTGGATGTTATAGAAAGGTCCAATTAACCCTGGAGCTCGCCAGTGGTGATGGTGAAAAAGCCTTTAGGGGAATATAAATTCTGTATTGATTTTAAGAAATTAATAGTGTTACAAAACGAGATGCTTACCCTATACCTTACATTTCAAATATACTAGATTATTTGTGACACGCACGTTACAAGTTTCTAATGTATTCCAAATTTGATTTAGTTTTCTGGATCCTTTACTGTCCAACTTTTTTTTAATTGGTTTATGTTCAAGTTAATTTGGTCCATGTCTGATTTTATATTTTCATTAATTTGATTAATGTCTACATTCATTTTTATAAAACTAATAGTTTAGAAACTTTTTTATTTTTCTTGGATTTTTATTGCAAATCTCTTTCATTGCCTATTTTAAACTGTATTGCTGAGTGATCAAGCATACTAGATGCGAAATATTTGAAAAAAGGTTTTTTTGAATCTTGTGTTGGGCACCAAATATAAGGACTTTCTACTCTTTTGTTTCTCTTTTTTTTATTTTATGGATTAAGTGCATTTAAGTCCATATGTACAAGTTAAGTTACATCCTTTATTTTAGACAACAAGATTAACCACAAGAGTTATAGAATCAGTAATAATTAGAAATACAATGCCTAGTTAATTGAGCAATTACACAAAATCATGGCGGATGTAATTTTGAAAAGACTTACAAATATAGATCGACTAAACGCATTTAATCCTTAAGTTTTACTCAAAATCACATTTGTCAATAGTGTAAAATTACAATTTCTCTTAAACTCTACCCTAATATTTATTGGTATAATTATTACAAATATAATTCAACAGTATTACATTATGTATCTCACAAACACATAAAAATATGCAAAATACCACTTAAAAGTTTTTGTCTGATGTTCCTTTCGTCATCTCAAATACTCATTACCCTTTATAGCTCATCGATAAAGAACAGTTACTACTCGACTTTTCCGATCTTATGTGATTGTGTGTTTTTGCACAACATCAGATACACTATTCGCCTTTACTTCTGTGATAATGTATCACCGTATGTATTTTCAGTGCTATAAATGATTACTTCCTGTTTGAATTTAGTATTTAAAACTTTCCTGTCATTTATGTCATCCTTTATTTCTTAATTTTATCATCAGCCGAATACCAGATAACCTAGTTGTTTTTGCATTGTATGTGCTCTTTTATCACATTCACAAGAACATATTACAACTTCTTATTCTGGCGAATGATGCAATTCACTTGATTAATCATTTCTAGGTAATAAACTATGATTCTCTTACACCTAAATGTGTGTTGCTTCAACTCATTCAAACAAGTGCCCTTCTCTTTTGTCGAAACCTGCCTGTATTGTGCAATTTGCCTTTGACACTACATAGATCAATTTGATATATAATCTTACCCTTTCAAGACCACACTTATTTAAGAAATTACAGTTAGCATTTTATAATCTAGAAACTTATTTAAGAGAAATGAAGAATTGTGATATTTGTTTTAGAAAATAAATAAGTACTGTTTTTAGTTTTGTTTTTGATAATTGTATTAAAACATTTATGTTGGTTTTAGTAAGATCACGGTCAACATCCAAGATGGACTTTCAAGATGCCCCCCCTTTAGAAACCACTTGGACTGATCATTTCAATGTTCCATGGGCCTTGAGAGACTGCGATACGTTAGCTAATCGAGATGTGGTCCAGTCTTTATATGAAACACTAATTTGTAGTAAGGAGGCAAAACCTTTGTCTCCATTATTTTACACTTACGATGATTCTGAGATATTTTCAGAATATCAGCATGAACATTCATCTGTTGCCCAAGTTGAAAAATATATATCGGCATTATTGACTGCACAATTACGATTAGCTCGACATGTTTGTTCTTCAATGCCTTTCACTAAGGTATTGCAGCAAAGGTTATTAATTTTGAAACAGATCTATCATGCGTTAGTATCAAAATACCATGAAAAGAAAAAAGTTACACCTTTTTCTTCTGAAATTGGTGAATCAGTAGCAGTTGTGCGAGGTTTAAATATATCTGGATCTCAAGCTCTTTTAGAATTAGGAGTACAAACTGGATTAAGTTTGCTGTTTTCATTATTAAGACAAAATTGGTATACTAGCAGTACTTTGGGAGTTCCATCTCTATGTAACTCAGTTCTCAAAACTGCAGTATGTATGATTTGTGATTTACCACCTCTGTCATTATCAAATGATGTACAATTAACCAATCTTGGTGTTAACAGTTTACAACAAGTAACTGAATTTTTGAAAGAAGTAATATTAACTCCAAGTATAATTAGTGATGACTCGCAAGGGCAGCTTTTGGCTTCTGAATTATTATTAGGTATTGCATTACAAAGAGGATCTTTGCGATATTTAATGGAATGGATTGAAGTGGCAATGGATGCATCAGCTAATGAAAGAAATTACAATAAAGTAACAACTGCAATGATAAAGAAGGTTTTGGTACAAATGGATGGGGAAAAGACGTTGAGCATTTTAAAATCTGACTCTGATAGTGCTGAATATTTAAGTCTGTATAAAAGTTCTATTTGTTTGTTAGAAACACTTACTACAATGAGTGCGGACTGTAGTGTTTCAAATTTACTTGAGATTATGAGTGATACTGAACTACCTTCAGATTTTACTGAACAAAGTGAAGTGTTTGTTTGGGGAAGTAATTCGTCACATCAACTTGCCGAAGGTGCTTTAGAAAAGATAATCTTTCCCATGAAATCAAAAACTTTTAATCACGTTCGGCAGGTAAGTGCTATATTTTGTATTAAATTTTTCTTGCAAAATTTCCTTGTTAATACTTATATTAATTGCATATATATCTATATATATATGTATACAGTGTGTCCAAATTTCGAGTCTCTACATTGTGATTTCAGTTATTATAAGAGATAGAAATTGGGTTAAATGGGGAAAGATTTGGAGGAATCCAGGCCAGTTTTGTATCCGTTTACAAAATTGGTGTAAGTTGTCTGGTTTTGGAGATATTCGAAGAAAACTAAAAATGGCGGATTTTGTTTTTTGATAATAAAACATGAATCATAAGTCGCACCATCACAAGACTCTCACAGTATTAAGACACTTTTCTAAAAGGAGTATTTTAGCATAAACAGAATCATTCGACTGTCTTTTGTTTTTGAGGAAACGCCCACAACTTTTGTTTTTCTTATGGCCGCCATTTTGAATATTAGGTGAATGTTATGCGCCTTAAAATTACCTTTTCAACGATATGCCACATGTGTATAAAAAATGCAAAAACTATCCTAAATTTTAAAAATAACTAAATTTGTATGTTCTATAACGTTTGGTAATCCCAACAGGGCAAAAATTTGATTTCTACTTTATGAAAAGTACAATACACATTTTATAATGTACACAAACAGCATTTGTCACAAATTATTAATTATGGTGGTACTAGAGTTAAAATGATATCGTTTTATAATAGTAGGCGGTGGTATGTGACAAAACCAAACAATTGAATTACAGTTATATGTCAAACAAATTCTAAAATTTAGATAAACTTGTGTATGTTGTAAGTTTTGGTGTCGGTGGTGCTGCATTTTTAATTTAAAAAATGGCACATGTCTACAAGTTTTCGAATGAGGAAAAGTTTGATATGCTAAATACTTATTTACAATCGTTTGAACGCTGATACGGCATCCGCCAGATATTTGGAATTGTATCCAAAAGACGACAACCGCATAAAACATACTTCAGAAAAATTGTAATGAATTTACTGAATTATGGTGCTTTTGAACAGACTAGGGAACAATACGACTTAAACAATAGGGAACGTGTTCTAAGCATTACTGAGACGGTAACACGAAATCCATCCACATCCGTAAGATCTGTAAGCCGTGAACTTAATATTCCAAAATCAACTGTTCATAATATTTTAAAAAAGGAAAAGTTTCATCTTTATAAACCTACTATTGTTTAAGGCCTCAAAAGAGAAGATTTCGCCAGACGAATGCGTTTTTGTAATTGGTACATCCAAAAATGCGAGGAAGAACCGCACTTTCCAGAATTGATAATATGGACAGACGAAACGCGGTTTACCAATTGCGGGGTGTTCAATAAACATAACACGCATCACTGGAGCACTGAAAATCATCATCTGATGACGGTGCAACGCAAATTTCAAAAGAGATATGGATTTAACGTTTGGTGTGGTATCTTAGGTAGTTAATTATGATATAAATATTTTAGTAAATTAACCAATGTAATTAATACTTTTATAGGTAATAATTTGATTGGACCCTTTTATTTTGTCAATAACCTCAATGGCGCCAGATATACGGAATTGTTAAGAGACCAAATAATTCCGGCTATTAGAGGACTTGTACCAAATGATGATGATTTTCGAAAACTATGGTTTCAGCAAGATGGTTGTCCATCTCACAATTCCCGAGAAGTTAGCGCCCTTTTAGCTGAACATTTTGGCCAAAATATTATATGCAACAGTGGACCAATTATGTGGCCGGCAAGATCACCAGATCTTACACCACTTGATTTTTATTTATGGGGTTTTGCTAAAAATGAGGTATATGAGTTTGAACCGCCTCATAATATAAACGAACTGCAGGAAAGAGTCCGTGACATTCTTAACTCTATAAATAGGCGCACGTTAAGCAGAGTTGTACGGAAAGTTTTAATTAATTGTCGAATGTGCCGTAATGCAAACGGACAGCATTTTCAGCATCTACGGGAAGGAATTTAGATGATAGTTTGCTGTGTCGGTCACATTTAATTTTGTTCCCTAAATTAGATAAAATAGGCTACAGTTTTATGTTTAAGTTAATTTTAAGATTTATATCCAATACTTTACGAGTTCTACTTAACAAAATGTATGTGGTACTACTACTACTATTACTGTTTGGAAAGTAGAAATCAAATTTTTGTCCTGTTGGGATTACCAAACATTATAGAACATACAAATTTAGTTATTTTTAAAATTTAGGATAGTTTTTGCATTTTGTATAGACATGTGGCATATCGTTGAAAAGGTAATTTTAAGGCGCATAACATTCACCTAATATTCAAAATGGCGGCCATAAGAAAAACAAAAGTTGTGGGCGTTTCCTCGAAAACAAAAGACAGTCGAATGATTCTGTTTATGCTAAAATACTCCTTTTAGAAAAGTGTCTTAATAATGTGCAAGTCTTGTGATGGTGCGACTTATGATTCATGTTTTATTATCAAAAAACAAAATCCGCCATTTTAGTTTTCTTGAATATCTCAAAACCAGACAACTTACACCAATTTTGTAAACAGATACAAAACTGGCCTGGATTCCTCCAAATCTTTCCCCATTTAACCCAATTTCTATCTCTTATAATAACTGAAATCACAATGTAGAGACTCTAAATTTGGACACACTGTATATACAGGGTGTCCCAAAAGTCATGGTCCAAATTGAAGGGTTTGATAGCTGAGATTAATACCTATTCAAATAACTATATATGTTGTTATCCAATTGTTGATGGTTTCAAAGTTATAACAACTTTTGCGTTTTGTGTCAAAATCGTGCAGAACTTCGAATATTAATTTGCTATAAAAGAAATACTGAACTTTTGAGGGTAGTTCGTTTTCTGTTGTATGCGTGAATGTAGCGTGTTTAATAAATGAGGACTTCCTCAAACATTTACTTATTACCGCAAGAGAAAATCATAATTTTTCCATAATTTTGGTTCTATGAAAAATTATGCGTACTTTTCAAACTGAAATTACTCAAAAAAAGGATTACCGTCGAAAAGTGCACACCTATCCAAAAAACTTCATTAATCTATGCACTTGTTTTAAGGTATGACTGGTAGGTGTAAGATTAAATGCATAGAAAATTTTTGGGTAATTTGTAGGTACAATCCCAAGAACAGCACTTTTATTAAGGAATTTGTAAGTAATATCCAACTTATAATTTTTGTAAAATATGAACCCAAAATAATCAAATGTATTTAAAATTCGTTTACAACAAATGTTCGAATGTCCTGCCACCAGTTCTTATACATAAACGACACCGTCTTAAAAAATTTCGTTTTAAAAACCTGAAGGCGTAACCGTCTTCTCTCAGCCTTCCAACGGCTTCGCGTATTTTTCTACGAATTCCTGCTTTTTTGTGGTATGTGTTATACAAATTGTCTTTCACAAAGTGACGGTCGCTCTTGTAATAGCGTCGGGTGACAATGTGGGAGTACTCGTACCGCTCGTTCGAGTGTCAATAAATGATTTTAGCTCGCGTGACAAAATCGCTGCAACTTTTAATATCTCAGCAATAAATTGACATTTTGAGATGTTTTTTTTTTTAAATTTGGGTACGTTTTACTAGTGATTTCAAATGTCGTATTGAAAATTTACAAAAAAACTTTCTTACATCTGAAGTTTAATATTATTTATTTATAATAATTATTTTTTATAAAAAGATTCGCTTTTCAAATTCATTTTTAGACTAATTTCATTACATGAAATAAGAATAAGAATGAATGTGAAAAGCTAATTATTTATATAAAAAATAATTATTATAAATAAATAATGTTAAATTTCAGCCGTAAGAAACAAATGTTTAAAATTTTCGATACATTTGAAATCAGCAATAAAAGTACTCCAATTAAAAAAAAAATATTTCACTATATAAATTTGTTGCTGAGATATATAAAGTTGCAACGAATTAGTCGCGAGAGCTCAGAATCTTGTATCAACGTCTAAAAATAAAAATTATTTTCCACCATTCTAAAGTCAGATGATTTTTTTCGAAAGAGCTTAATGAGAAATGGCTTTCGCTCCGATTCAATAGAATATATATTACACAATGTTCGCTAATTTGCTTGTAGCGAAAATAATGCATTCACTTTAAAGCCGTTTTTTGAAACTTAACGGTAAGAAATCACTTTTCCCATAACAATAAGTTATGGTTTAACTTTTTCTGAAAAAATTTCTTTAATTTATTTACATCTTCACAGACCAATTCTGTAGAATTTCTAGTGAGAAAGAATTTTTTATAAAAATGAATTATTAACAAAACTATTAAATGTTTTTCAATGAAATTATAATGGTAACTTAAAAGTCCTTAGATGTATACTTTTCAAATGGTTTCAGCTGAGTATATCATTTATTGTTTAAACAATAGCAGATTTAAGAAACTGGTATTTTAGGCATTTTAAATTCATTTGTAAATAAACAAATTAACCAATTTTAAATGGTGACCATTTATTTGTAGGTCTTTTTAAAGCATACACCTTTCATTTGAAACTTTTTTCTGTTTTCTATGTTCCGTCAATCATTGAAAAACGCATTTTTCACACACTTTTGGCGATTGTTTAAAAATATTAATATTGAAATGAAATGATTGAATTCGTATTGCACTTCATTCCAATGGCTCACATTAACATAATATGCATTCAAACTGTCCCTTAATTTTTTTCGAAATTTAACCTAATTTCCACGAACTAAATAGCGGTATCGTTTAAATTTAATAGTATTATAATTTTGCAAACATTTGACGTCATTTTTCCTAAAGATGGGTTAAATTCTAAGATTTATTGTATGTAACTATTCACATCTAAATAACTACTTTAATGTAAAAGTAATCCATGTAAAACTTTTATCAGCTAGATAGGCCAGTACAACGCACATTTAGTGCGAATGTGTAATTATACAGTCAAAATCCCGCCAAGTATAATAAAAGTAAAAAAGTAGCATGTCAAGCAATGTGGTCTGTAGTAATTAAAATAGAGTAAAAAAGTATTAAGAAGTTGTTATAGATTACTCAAAAATCCAAAATAAATACGGAATTTTGTAAAACAATTTTCTTTTTAAATTTTCACCATTTTTTTGCCCTCATTAGATAATAATTTATTATTGTAGTAATAAGCATGCCATGAACAAGCAAACAATTCCAAAATTTTATTTAACATTATCAAACAAAATTTAACAACGATTTACCTTGTGTTCTGGTTTCATGGCACTCTTATTATTGCAACAACAAATTATTATTTGGATACACACACACACACGTGTGTAGTTAGCACCCCGTTTTTGAAAAAGTGTGATTTTGAAAGTTGTTCCAGGTTGTTTTAAACTTGTACTACATTGTTTTCATACGACATTATTTTATTCAAACGATTCTTTATAAAAAACGAAAAAAAAAATTCTGGCACCCACTTTTTCGAAAATTGAAGACTTGACCCTCGCCATACGGTGTTTTGTTTACTTCAAACATAGTTGCAAAAGGACAATTCGACATTTACATACATTTTTAATAAAAATGATTCCGATATTTAAAACCATATCCTAAATTATACATGCATGCAATGCTAATCGACTAGTAAGGTAAAACGGTTCAATCAATTTAAGTACGATCAATGCAATTTCTTATTTGAAGCATATACAACAGTCAATATTCTCATTATAATATAAAAATGCTTTCGGAAATTTAGGCAACAGTGTTGGAAGTAAAAGAGTAGCAAAGGTATTACGTTATTTAATCGTCTAATATATATATATATATATATATATATATATATATATATATATATATATATATAAAGTAAAAAAGAATTTATGGTGACTCAAAAATTCAGCTACGAGGACATCCTGTCGATGCGTTTTGCCTGCATAACGCGTCGACAGGATACCCTTGTGGTTGAATTTTTGAGTTACTTGCCATTAATTCCTTTTTACTTTGTATTAATTTAAGACTCATTAAACTTACTTATCTTTTAAATTATAACTTTTGGACATGGAAAAAAGGCAGTTGAGCTGCCTGATCTTTTTCGTGCCGACTGTTGCTGAAAACCTGCAATGTCAGGTGAAACGACACGAAGACACAAATTGTGAGCTAGGGATGCTGTACTTCCGATAAGGTCTCTGTATTAAATATCACAAGAGGGCATGACGCGTCGACAGGATGCCCTCGTGGCTGAATTTTTGAGTCACCTGCCAATTAATTCTTTTTTACTTTGTGTTAATTTAAGACTCATTAAACTTACTTCTCTTATATATATTGCTGTGAATCTTCTCATTATCTGCAGGTACTGGCCCTTTAAAAAAAAACATTCGAGCCCCACAGTTTGGGCGTCAAGAATGCTGTGTTTCCTTTAAAATCCGTGAACTACGCTTTTCGCCTCGGCTGCTCACCTAATGTTATAAACCTCCTCATTCATAAAAAAACAACACATTCCTACCAAAACATCAACGTTAACTCTATTTACATCAATATTCAGAATACATAAAATTTCAAAATTAAAATTCAGCATAAAATTCAGTTTTAAAAGAATTTCAGGATTAATTTTATTATCATTTTACTGTGCATCCAAAATTAAAGTCCTTGTTGGATGCCTACTAATTAATATAACAATATAAGCAGACCTGAGTCTGAGTATAAAGGAGCATCTACCACCCTTTACGTTAATTAACCAGGTTTGTCTAATTGAGCTCAAAGACATACCCAAAGTTTCATCATATTCCCGAACATCAAAACAAAATACCCTTTTACTTAAACAAGCAAATTTCATCTTAAAATTAAACTTTTATGGTTAGAACAATTTCACTAATGTCCATTTAAAGTAAATCAATTATAAAGTCATTCAATACACACAAAAATTGTCAAACAAAATAGTATAATTTACCTGAAGGTTACTGTCCTCGTAGCTTCAAAGTATCGTTTCTTTAGTTAATCACACCATTCACCAGGATTATATTTACGGCTTCTGATTTTCTACGCTTTTAAATTTTCTCCATCACCATCCATTCAAAGTCGTTTCTGGGCCTTTCCGGAACTCATCTGTGTTTATCTGACCCTTGTTTCATGGATCCAGACACGTATTTGAACCATTTAATTATTAACACCCCCGAAAAATAGCAAAGAATTCATGCTTCTGTCACCAATATACGCCAAAACTGCCTACTTTTGTGTATACATTCGTCGTTGTAAATTTTGCTGATTGGTACAGTGAAACTAAATTTTATTACCTTGTATCTAAGTGCACTGAAGTACATTCATGTTAGCACGTAAATAACAAGCTATTTTGAAATTTCTAAAATATACTAGCAAACTTTAAATTATTTAATCAAACTAAAATGCACGGTTTACCATCTTTAATCAAGTCGCGTATGTACGAGCTTTTAACGCATCGAATCGTCAAAAGTCTAAGAGAGCTTGTTTATATTCATCTCGGTATATATAGCAAAAAGCCTGTCTATCGGTCTGTTCCCCAAAACGGGTAATTCTAAAGAATTTCTCATGCCATATTCCCAGTCTGCCACTCACGCGTCGATCTTTACGAATTTTCACTCGCCCCATTTAAATCTCAGAAAATTTCCACACGGCACGCAAGCCTGTCCGAGAAAAACTAATTGATTTTGTACAGAAATTGTTGTTCTACCTCTGATATTTGCATCCTATTTTTAACCAATTGTGACCCCGTGACGTTGCTTAAATCCCGCCTTTACAATATGTGTCTTTGCTTGACGCATTTTCTCTTTCCTTCTCTACCGTGTTCTTATTGGTGCAACTTGATATACTTTATTATCGATTATTTTAGTCCACATGGAGTGTGAAATACCCAGCTTTAGCAATTCTCGTAACTATTATGCGACGTTTTCCCCAAGATTCTTTGAAACATTAATTATCTGCAAAATTTACGCCGAATGTGTTATTTAAACTACGCAGGTGTTCAACATAATATTAATTCTCAGAGCTTTAATCCGTGGTATTTTAATCTTGGGTTTTACAAGTTTCTATAGGTATTATATGTTATTAACGGTTTAATTAACTCCAATTAAAATTGATTTCTATCCTTTTCATTTTTAGCGAATACAACTTAAATATTAATTATTATGTGTACACTTTGTTTAATACCGGTTACTTAAAATAGAGTTAATTAAGATAAATTTTGCACGTAATTTCTCTTTGTTTAGAATAATTACATTACACGCAGAGCTTTTCAATACTGCTTCTTTTGATATAAAGCGTCTTATAAATAATTTAAATTTCTTATTTTTACTGAAACAACCGAGTTTATTTATGCTTCATGGTTTTAATAACGCGTATTATTTAATGAAATTCCTTATACACGGTGATTAAAATTATTTGATGTGATTATTTAATTTTCTACCCTGGTCTAAATATGAGTATTTTCCCCCTATTTGAATACAAATAATCCCACTTATTTGACTTTAAATATAAAACATTTAGACAAAAAAAAATTACAAAAAAAATTGCCTATCTCTCTCTACCCTTATCTATCTAACTTACATAACTTATCCCATCCAAAAAATATTTACACCTGTCCTATATCCCTATCCTATTCCTAACTCTCACCTAATTCTATAAACTGAAATTATCCCTAAATTCATCCTACTTATCCATCTAATCCTATATACATCCTATATACCTATCCTATTCCTAACTTTTAACTAATCTTCACTATACTTTACTTCCCCCTACCTAATCCTATATGCCTATCCTACTCTTACTCTATTCCTAACTCTCCACTAATCTTCTATGAAATATCTACACTTAACCTATCTTATTTTCTTCCTACATTTACTCTTTATTCTCATCCTAAACCTATTTCTAATTATCTCCCATATTTATCCTACACCTAGCTTTATTTTCTATATCTATACTAAAATTCACCTATCTCTATCCTTTGTTCATCAATTTATTTGAATCTAACTCTCTTCTTGACCCTCCAAGTCTTTCTTCTCACCAACCTAATACTCTTCATCCCTATTTCTCCCCCTTCTATATCTATACTTATCATCCCTATTATCTCACATAAAATAAACTTATCATCCCTATTATCCTGACTCTTAAATATTACTTCTTCTTCAATCCCTACACTTGTCTGTTTCTCATTTATTCTTATTTCCTTTTCTGCCGACAAACCAAACGATACTACTTTACAATTATCGATTTTTCCCTCTATGGAAAATCCTATGTACCTTCTAGACCTCTTATGTAATGGAATCCGCCAGAATGAATTCCTTAAATTTACTTTATTAAAAACAAACTTGTCCCTTAACCTCGTCAAAAATAAGTCTGCCTTCACCTGCTCCCGATATGCTGCTTCTACCCCCACTAATTCTGCATGTTTTTGTAATAAAGCTTGAACCTCTACTCTCCTATCCTCTGGACATCTTATTGTGTTGATCTGTTTAACTTCATCATCTTCTACCTCTACTACATTAATACTAAACCCCGTGTCATCCTCTGTGACTTCATAACTGCCCTTCCATGGCACTACCCTATCCTTAATCCTTACTACCTTCCTTTCCATATCTATCAAAACCCCTAACTTCATCATACAGTCAACACCTAAAATGCTCTGAAACTTCAGTCCAGGTACAATTACAAACTCCTGTTCACAGCTTAAACCTCCTATATCTATCCTAAGCACCACAACACTATTTACTACAGCAAACTTCTTTTTATTTGGAGCTACTAAATGACTACGCTTTATAGTCATAATTCTATCACAAACCTTATCCCTAATTTTGCTGACGAATTCCTCCGATATTAAACTCGCCTCTGCCCCTGTATCAAGTAATACTTCTACATTATTTTCAAAATTTCTAAATTAATAATTGGCAAACATAATTTTTCTACAGTTTCTGGCTCTACTTCCTCCTCAATTTTGAAAAATTCACGTGGATGTTCGTATACATTTACACAGAAATCTAGTGGTCTGTCACGTTCTAAAAATCCTGTCTCATCCTGTTTTCCGTGCTTGGTCCTGGTTGTCCTTCTACAACCTGTGCGTACGTCCTCCTCGTGTTAATATCCGTGTCCCTGTCTCTATTCGGCGTGCTGGTCACAGTCCTGTTTACTCGGTAAACTGTTCTGTCGCGTGTAACTAGGTCTTGGCGTCGGTCCCCTAGTCGCACTATTACTTCTGTATTCCTGTCCTCGTCGTTCCCAATTCGGTCGAAAATTTCTGTTGTAGTCAGGCCGTCTCGGATAATTCGGTGTCCTGTTGTCAAACCTAACTGTGTTAACGTTTCGTTCTCGTATCTCTCTGTCCGTCCTACACATACATCGTCATATCTCTGCAAATACTCTAAAATGTCTCCCGTTCTGTGATGTTTTGTAAGGCCACGTGTTGTCTAATTTCCAGTTCAAAATGTCGTGATAGGTACTTGATAATCTGTCTGTCCGTCAATGGTGGATTCAGTTGTTTGGCCACACTGTATTTGCGGATGGCATATTGCTCCTAGAACCTGCAAACTCTCCCTTAAATTTTCCTGTAATCAAGTCATCCCTAATCTGATCCTGTTTGTGATCACTCCAGTAATGTTGTAAAAATTTGTTTTCAAAGTCCTGATACGTGTCTATGTCCTGTCCTACTAAATTGTACCACGCTCCGCATTGTCTTTTAATAAAGCCTTTATCGTATTTAGTTTAGTCTGTTCGTCACATAAATTTCCCACTAGATTTCTTACACTATTAATAAAATTTGTGGATTTACCCTGTTATCGCCATAAAACTTCATGTGTTGGTCCAATGATACTCCACCTGTAGAAAATCTGGGACCATCCCCCGTTAAATTTGACATGTTGTATTTAATACTACTAACTTCGCGTTCTACCCGGCCTAACTGATCCCTACATGAGTCCGTTACTTCAGTCATTTTACATTAATCTCTTCTTCACAAAATGCGTACCGGACCTTAAATGTCCCATTTCCTGTCGAAGACCTGTAATATCACGCTCATTTTTATCAACCCTATTTTCAACTTCCCCCATCTTTACGGTAAGACTATTTTTAAATTCTGAAACTTCTTTATTCGTCTTATCTATTTTCTCACTTAGGGTTTCCCTAACTCCTGTTAATGTCTCATTCATTCGGTCAACTTTCCTATTCGATTCAGCACTCATTTCTCTAATCTCCTCAAACTTCCTATTAGCTTCTTCCTACTCGATCTCATTTCCTCTAGCATTCTCATCATAATCTCGTTTCCTTGATCCCCTGATTCCGTCCTCGACTGATCTCTACTGCCTCCAGCTTCTTCCATTTTCGAATTTTTTTCACACAATGCACTATCGTCACTTCCAATTTCCACTCCTTGACTCCTTAACCACTCCTTTCTCTGCATACGTTCAAATCACTCTCACACACTCTAAAATACTCTTAAGTTTATCCACAAACAGAAACTCTCTCTCAGATCGCCAGTTTCCTGGAATAAAATAACAAAATTTTATTTGGAACTCGAGCCCTCACGTTGTGGTCGCCAAGAATGCTGTGAATCTTCTCATTATCTGCAGGTACTGGCCCTTTAAAAAAAACATTCGAGCCCCACAGTTTGGGCGCCAAGAATGCTGTGTTTCCTTTAAAATCCGTGAACTACGCTTTTCGCCTCGGCTGCTCACCTAATGTTATAAACCTCCTCATTCATAAAAAACAACACATTCCTACCAAAAACATCAACGTTAACTCTATTTACATCAATATTCAGAATACATAAAATTTCAAAATTAAAATTCAGCATAAAATTCAGTTTTAAAAAGAATTTCAGGATTAATTTTATTATCATTTTACTGTGCATCCAAAATTAAAGTCCTTGTTGGATGCCTACTAATTAATATAACAATATAAGCAGACCTGAGTCTGAGTATAAAGGGAGCATCTACCACCCCTTTACGTTAATTAACCAGGTTTGTCTAATTGAGCTCAAAGACATACCCAAAGTTTCATCATATTCCCGAACATCAAAACAAAATACCCCTTTTTACTTAAACAAGCAAATTTCATCTTAAAATTAAACTTTTATGGTTAGAACAATTTCACTAATGTCCATTTAAAGTAAATCAATTATAGTCATTCAATACACACAAAAATTGTCAAACAAAATAGTATAATTTACCTGAAGGTTACTGTCCTCGTAGCTTCAAAGTATCGTTTCTTTAGTTAATCACACCATTCACCAGGATTATATTTACGGCTTCTGATTCTCTACGCTTTTAAATTTTCTCCATCACCATCCATTCAAAGTTGTTTCTGGGCCTTTCCGGAACTCATCTGTGTTTATCTGACCCTTGTTTCATGGATCCAGACACGTATTTGAACCATTTAATTATTAACACCCCCGAAAAATAGCAAAGAATTCATGCTTCTGTCACCAATATACGCCAAAACTGCCTACTTTTGTGTATACATTCGTCGTTGTAAATTTTGCTGATTGGTACAGTGAAACTAAATTTTATTACCTTGTATCTAAGTGCACTGAAGTACATTCATGTTAGCACGTAAATAACAAGCTATTTTGAAATTTCTAAAATATACTAGCAAACTTTAAATTATTTAATCAAACTAAAATGCACGGTTTACCATCTTTAATCAAGTCGCGTATGTACGAGCTTTTAACGCATCGAATCGTCAAAAGTCTAAGAGAGCTTGTTTATATTCATCTCGGTATATATAGCAAAAGCCTGTCTATCGGTCTGTTCCCAAAACGGGTAATTCTAAAGAATTTCTCATGCCATATTCCCAGTCTGCCGCTCACGCGTCGATTTTACGAATTTTCACTCCCCATTTAAATCTCAGAAAATTTCCACACGGCACGCAAGCCTGTCCGAGAAAAACTAATTGATTTTGTACAGAAATTGTTGTTCTACCTCTGATATTTGCATCCTATTTTTAACCAATTGTGACCCCGTGACGTTGCTTAAATCCCGCCTTTTACAATATGTGTCTTTGCTTGACGCATTTTCTCTTTCCTTCTCTACCGTGTTCTTATTGGTGCAACTTGATATACTTTATTATCGATTATTTTAGTCCACATGGAGTGTGAAATACCCAGCTTTAGCAATTCTCGTAACTATTATGCGACGTTTTCCCAAGATTCTTTGAAACATTAATTATCTGCAAAATTTACGCCGAATGTGTTATTTAAACTACGCAGGTGTTCAACATAATATTAATTCTCAGAGCTTTAATCCGTGGTATTTTAATCTTGGGTTTTACAAGTTTCTATAGGTATTATATGTTATTAACGGTTTAATTAACTCCAATTAAAATTGATTTCTATCCTTTTCATTTTTAGCGAATACAACTTAAATATTAATTATTATGTGTACACTTTGTTTAATACCGGTTACTAAAATAGAGTTAATTAAGATAAATTTTGCACGTAATTTCTCTTTGTTTAGGAATAATTACATTACACGCAGAGCTTTTCAATACTGCTTCTTTTGATATAAAGCGTCTTATAAATAATTTAAATTTCTTATTTTACTGAAACAACCGAGTTTATTTATGCTTCATGGTTTTAATAATGCGTATTATTTAATGAAATTCCTTATACACGGTGATTAAAATTATTTGATGTGATTATTTAATTTTCTACCCTGGTCTAAATATGAGTAATATATATATATATATATATATATATAATGCTGTGATAAGGGGTTGTTTAGGGGTGTATTGAATAGTAAGGGTCGTGTAGTAAACATAAATTGCAATAGGAAGCAGAGAACTGCATTTATTTAGCAGAAAATTAAAGTAATTATTATATTATATAAATAGCAAGCATTTAACACTCTGTGTATAGATAATAGTTAGCTTTAAACAATGCAAATAAGCATATCTTACAACAATAGTACTCGTATTTAGCAGGAAAATAGGTAATTCATACATTCAGTAAATAACAAGTATTTAACACTCTGTATATAGACCATAATTAATTTTAAGTAACGCAAATGAGAATATCTTTTAGTAAAAGTATGCGTATTCAAAAGAAATGATAGCGCATGTAATTAAACACGCGTTGAGAAGTGTTCTAATTAGTACGAAGATAAGAGATAAAACTTAACAAAGCTTTATGCAATTATGCAGAAACAATAAACATTTTGATAAGAAAACGCAGTTTCAAAAATAATAAATAAACGAAAGTAGAATTGAAGTTACATCATTATTTTATTCAATTATGGAAAAGGTGATATCTAAACAAAACAACGTATGGTCAAGATAACGAGGTATCTGTGGCAAATAGGTATTACACGGAAAACCGAATATATTATATCAGAAACCACTTCAAGATGCATGAAATACAAAGACCTTATTGGCTAAGATATCTACAGACTTGTTGAAAACCCAGCCCACATGCAAGTGGGAACAGCCTATATTTAACACCGAGCAATGATAAGACGGGTCAGTTTAAAACTCAAGCAGGGCAAAGCTGCGTCGCTGTGAAACAGAAAGTCATGCGTAGTTTAATATTTAATCATATATAATAGTGTATAGTGACAATTAAGTTCAACAATTATGAAGACTTCTTTTGCCATTTAACGTGAGTAGAATTTGGGGTAATTTATTTAAACTAAACAATAATAATAGGGCTTCTAATTGGTTGATGGTATTTCGAATGGAGTGATATAATAATTTTAATTGGTACATTTTTGCATATTTTGAATGGATGGTATAATACTTCGAATGCATGAATAATTCTAATTGGTTGATGATATTTCGAATGGATGGTATAATACTTCAAATGTGTGGATAGATATAATAATTCAAATTCGAGTGGATGAATATTATAATTCAATTGTGTTGATGATAATTAGAATGTGGGGATATTTTAAATGGATTAATATAATATTTCAAATCAGCGTCGACGATTTTGGTACAATTCTGGTACAATTTCGAGTTGCGAGAATCAATGCAAATAAAATAAAGAAGCACGAAGTAATTTATGGAAAACGAAGGGTTCAACTAAACAGAGCAGTGATAGACGAATGAAGACAACAAAGAGCTGTTAATCCACAACCCGAACAACCTGTAACGGGTCAGATCTAATTAGTTTTAAGATATTTTTTCTATTTAAATTTCAATACTGAATTTACTTAATTTATATAAAAGTGTAACGAAGTCAGCAACAAACATTGCTTACGTTAAAAGTACGTAATATATTATAAAGGGGTCCAGAACGTTCCAGGTCTCTTTGGTAAAAAGAGGTAGTTTTTGGTGACTTTAGATTGATTTCAAAGCATATAAATTTTGGGGTAAATGATACATATGATATTGATTGATTGAAGGGTGTATTTTAATATTTTTTGAAACTTGTAAATAATTTTTTTTTTCATTATATGAAATTAATTGACTTCGTTTTATAATTCAAACAAATAGGTAATCATAAAGGGGTGGAGAAGAAAAAAATTGATCATCGTAACGTTGTGCACTCTGTGTATATTAATAAAAGTTAGCCGTGGCATAATAATAAAATTAGTAAGAGTAGATTTGGTTTGAGAACACAGAGCGAAGGAGTTGTAGAAAACGTCATTGACACCGAGTACGGCGTTAGCATATCAATATATATATATATATATATATATATATATATATATAGTTCTGAAATTGCCTAACAACGGAGCCCCTTTGTTGGACCGACATAATTGCCACGAGCTCCCCTGGAAAGGTCCCTAAAAATTTGTGTTGTTATAAATGCCCCGGACTTACTCTGGATATCAAGTCCTACCACCTAGACTTCCTTATCACCCTATGATAATACCCTCTGAAAATGCTTTTCAATTCGGACGCCAAAACCGCCAGCTTTTTTGTTCATCTTCCTCAGGGATATTCGCCACGGCTACTCACTTGCTCTCTGAAAATAATACCCTAATACTCGAAAAATAAATAAAATTTGACTGCCAAAAGTACATCACGCTTTATTGGAACATTAATTCGCAATTCAAAAAAAAATTTAGTCTTATATTCTTCATACACCTTGGATCTTTAACAAATATCATCAAATTTTAAATGAAGTCGTTTTAAATAAAATAATTAGGAAATTTATTTATTCACATCGATCATTAAATAAAAGTAACTGGGCTTATCCATAAACTTTACTTTAAAACCACAGGTCTATTACAAGCTCATAGTAAAAACTTTTCTGTACCTATGTGCTAACTACTGCACTAAAAAATTACCAAAAACGCTTTTACTTTATACAAAAAGCCAATAGTACACCTTCGTTTCATAATAGCAAATAGTACATAAATTTGTTTTCATACAACTCCGCAAAGTAAAATTGTCAATTAAAAATGTCCTTATAATACAACAAAATCTACACAAATCACCAAATTGTTATAATCACCAACAAATTCACAATTTTCAAAAGTTTTAAAAAGTTGAATTACCTGGATTAAATACCACCAGATCTCTACGTTGAGATCATCTCCGATGTGGTCATCCCTCTAGACTGCTTGTTCAAGAATTGCTCCACTCAGATTTCTCAGCTGTTAATGCATCGTACTTCCATGCTCCCGTACATCTGCTACTGATCCATCAACATATTCGACTTCTACCAGTGCACACCAAGCGCCTCCAACCACATGTGTAAAAAGGTCTACTTATACTTACTTTTCTTCCAGCTTCGGTTATCAACTGTATTTTAGATATTCACAATTGCAATATTATCATTTTGCACCAACTTGTGCATCTTAATTGTAATAAAAAGAATTCAAACTCACTTATACACTATTACACAAAGCTTGGTTGAAGATCAACGAGGAAAGAAAGAGAGCTATAACTACCTCGTCGTTGTTTATATAACCTCCGAATTCCATTCCTGAATCGTTACACGCCTTACTCCAAGCACACCTTTCTCTGTAAACTTCGCAACCGTCTCCAACCATCTCAAAAATCCATGAATTCCACTTGCAAACAAGTATTTTAGTTTGAACTACTCATTAAAAATTTCTAACGGCTGTCACTTTCTACGAAATCGTCTGGCAACTAACTTTCATTTATGCACCAAAACACGCCTCTTGCATATGCGCACATCTGATCGCCACATTCTAACTTGCATTCAAACTATACTGTCCCTCTCTTGTATCTTTTCCCAGTTTTCAACGTTCGTTATCGATTTTTGTGTATCCTTGTCTTACTTGTGTATTATGTTACTTTACCTTCATCCCTGCTTATTTACAAGTCTTATTCCAACCAACCAGTTTACATTATTGTCTTTCTTGCTCTTATACACGCAGTCTAATCGTCCGACTCTGTCTGTAACCCCACAATATTTTGCATTACCCTCTTTAACAAACATCTTATGCAAACACATAGCATCTTTCTCGCACTTATTTATTTTTAAAAATCTCTTTGTCTTACAGATGTTTCAAAGTCAACGACAACGAACCATATGATATTTTCCTTTCTTTGCTATCTCATTAAAAACACTGTCTTTCTCTTTATATTATTGATTCATTTTTATTCTTGTATACTTGTAGCATTTAAGTCTTTTCTACCTTAAACCAGATGTTTGTTTTCAAACTATCTTTTACTACGAATCCTAACGTCTGTTCACAAGCTTTTAAACTCACTACCAAGAACGTGTTTACAAAGCTCAACTTTTACTGGAAATATCTTGTTTTTAAAATGCTCCCTAATGGTTAACGTTGTTACACTTCGTTTAAAGTTTCATCTGGTCGGTAATGCAGTTAACAAAATGTAACACTTAGATTCTGGTACATTGAAATGCCGATAGATGGCTCTTAAAAGCCGGTAATACAATTACCAAAGTTCATAAGATACACCATGACGTCACTGATAATTTATATTGCGCCATAATTAAGCGAAGTTACATAAAATTAAAACAATAAAAATTAGAGAGTCTACTCACGTGAAGGATCCGCTAACCGGCAGGAAATCACGCTGCGGTAGCCTCGGCATCGCTGCTGCTGGTAGAGTTGTACCTCCAAATTATCTCGGGGTCATGGGATGCTCCAGGGTCATCTCCGTTCCTATATGCAGTGGAAGACAGGAATAGGTAATTAAGGAAAGATACTCAAGATAAGGAAATCTACATAATAAGATAACACGACACCCGGCACGACTGTTCACTTCAAAGTTCGGCGTAAAAAAGCCACGTTTCCGCGCGAGAACCGCGGAACTCCCTTACTCTTTTGTAGCATTGCCTTACCCCTATCGGGATAATTCACACTTGCCAATTGCACTATTGTGACGTACCGGAAGCCCCGCCCAGTCTATTTAAATTGTTCCCGCTTCTTGCGTATTTAAAATTATGGCGGGAACTTCCGCACATCAAGAAAACTAACTAAAACAATGTTTAAGTGCAAATTCGATTTGCACGTAACAATCGCGACAAAGCCACAAAAGAAAAAACAAAAAAAAGAAAAAGTCTGTTAGCACAGTAACAGCTTAAAATCTAAGTCCTTACTACCCTATATAAACCCTAACTTAAAACCTACAAAATGTTTATATAAGGCGCCACCTGGTTTTTCGACCGATAACACGTCTACCAAGTACCAGGAACGGAATAGGTAGCCCGATAGTCTGTGACTACACTACTTACCGACAGCACAAATTTGTCGGGGAGCATGAAACACTGCTTAAACTAACACGGGTGCGACAAGTCGCCTAACCTATCTAAACTTATCTAACTAAAGCTAACATATAGTTCTTATATGCAAACACACATGAGTGTCGCATCAAACTATTCTTCTTTTTTTGGCAAGAAGTGCCCAAATTTAAAAAATGTTCATGAGAGTGCGTCACCTTGCACTCTGGCAAATTTTGTTTCTGGTACTTTGGTTTCCTCCGATGCACATTTAACTTGTCCATGACACAGTTGTGAATCCACAAATTTACCAAAAGTACCGCCTACTAAATCCTTATATGCTAACCTGACAAATTACATTTCTAAATTGGGTTAGCTTTTTCACTTAAATTTCAGAAAGATAATTCCCACGTCTGGTCATATATACCACACGTTAGGACGATAAAAGATAAGATAAGATCTCAAATTGATGTTAAAGATAGTAGATAAGGTAAAGATATTAAGCTTAAGTTGTTATCCTCAAAGGTAATGAATAAGATAACGGTATTAAGCTTTAGTTATTATTTGAGATACTCGATAAGATAACACGATATTAAGTTAAAGTGATTATAAGAGATAGTAGGTAACATGAATTTAAACAGAAGTTATTACTCAAGATAACCGGTAAGATAACGCGAAATAACTCAAGTCATTCCTAACGGTAGTCGGTAAGATAACGATAAATTAAACCAAAATTATTACTAACGGTAATCGGTAAGATAACGATAATAAACTAAGGTTATTATTAAGGGTAATCAATAAGATAACGATATTAAACCTAAAGGTATTATCGAAGATAATAAAGAAGACAAAGATATTGGCCTAGTTATTACCCAAGACAATGATAACAACAAAAGAGTGGCTCCAGTAGAGCCGTTTAAATGGGATTGACCCGTGCCCTCCAAAAGAGAAACCTGTGAGGCAGGTCCGTTCGTAAGAACAGCACGGGGACCGGCAAAGACCTTTGGGTGCATTCCTGCACCAGTGTTGATCGATATCGGTGAAACTATTCACCCGATATCCATGCGGTATATTCTATATACACATTCACTCACACATTCACACACTCATACATACCTTCACTGCCAGAGCCTATGCACTGACAGCGGCACCGCATGACCCCACGAAGATTCGCAGAGACATGGTCCAGGTGTCTGTGAAAACCTCCCGCACAACCACACGGTGACTAACAGAAAAGAAAAGGTAGTAGAGAAACAGGAATGGTAAAAAAGAAGGAGGTTGGTTTTTTGAAGTGCATAAGAGGCACCTCTAGGTAGAAGAAAGAAGAGGAAGGGCTCGCATTGAGCAAAAGCGACAGAGGGAAAGGTGGATAGCAAAGCGCTACTCAACCAGCAAGTGTGGTCAGTAGCTCGGAATGAGGGAACATCATTCTTATGAGGCAGATGGGTGTTCCGGGACAAGAACAGGTCCACCGAGAGAAGAATAAGGCATAGCGGAGATAGCGGGTTAAGAAAAAGTATAGTTTTTTTGGACGAGCGTCCGAGAGAAAGTAGAGAATTGTCCCTATAAAACACAGCGTAGTCTGAAGGACCACCTGCGATATTAATCCGACAAGATAAGATATACACATTTTAAAATTCACTAGACTCCTAAGAGAACTAGTACGATAATTTTCCTAACGAGTGCTTCGACTACGATAAGAAAATCAGACAAAGATAGATACGACAACTTAAAAGTATCTTCACAGATACAAACACACAAAACAAACTGTTTTAAGGTAGTTTTTAAATCGGTAGCACCCTAAACACACAAAATGCCCAATTATAAGCAGTTAAATACAGATACACTGTCCCCATATGCTAAAACAACCGAGAATTTAATAAAATAACAATAAGAGCGATAGCGTCTCACCACAAAGTTCAATAAAAATAACGAAAAAAAGTTTATAAGTTATGTAGATTTAGTAGAAAAAGGAAGGAATAATGTTGTAGTATAATGATGTAGTATAATGTGGGCGATTGCAATAATTCAGAGGAAAAACACACGGAATAGACAATCCTAGCTTTTGCAACTGCGAATATGAACTATTTCTTTCAATGGCATAGACTGCGCATGTTCTATGTGAGCCCAAAGAAGAAAGCATTCACTCAACATCAGCCAAAACCAGTCATAAAAATTCAATGGGTTATTTCAACCAAAGTTACGACAATTACCATTCAATTAAACCATATAAGAGAAATACTAAAGACCGAACAATATGTAATAGGAAAATTTCAAGGGTTAATTAAATGAAACGACAGAGTTATATTGGGGTGTAGAGGATGAAGTGATATATGAGTAACGGTATGGTCGAGGAAAAGTCAACCAGAAGAAAAAGATAGCTAAATTAAGGTAAGTAAAGTTAAACGTAAGAAATTATATACTATATGAGAGAAGGAATAAGTAATTAAAGATACTAATTGATGGTGAGAACAAAAGTATTAGGTAAATCGTGAGGAGAATGGGGCATGAAAAACTTAATTAGCATTTGGGTCGGCAGAGAATGGCTTAAGGTCTTTAATATGCCACCTGCCTTGGCGTTTTCCTTCAGTATCCTGAAGTTCGTAGATAAGGGGACTAATAACACGTGTGACTTTACAAAGAATGAATTTAGGGGCCAATTTTGAAGAAAATTTCTTAGATGCATCCGATAAGACATAGTTCTTTTCCACACTTGTTCGCCTAAGGCAAAGGAAATATTTCGCCACGCAAGTTATAATGGTCCTTGCTCTTTTCGTAAGCTTTTAACAAATTTTTCTAACGTCGTTAAAGATAGAAGGTAATGACTGTTGGTCCTTGTCCCAACGTACTTTATCGTCAAATTCGATTACGTTAGTATCGTCAGGCACTAAACCATAGTAACTCCCATCGATTGGGGTATATCTTCCAAAACAAGAAAAGACGGAGTGAATTGGGTTGCTTCGTGTTTAGATGTACGCAAAGCTTGAGCAATTTCAAAGATATGTTCATCCCATGTAGTATGGTCTGAATCAATATAAGACGAGATAGCGGTAATTAACACTCGATTTACTCTCTCGGTAGGGTTTACTTGGGGGTGATATTTTGCGTTAAACCAAATTTTTTGTACTTTGTAACTTTTAACGAAATTCTGAAAATCTTTAGAGATAAATTGTGCACCATTGTCACAAAGAATAATCTGGGGGACACCAAAGATAAGAAAGACATTCTGTTCTAGGAATTTAATTATTGCTGCGGAGGTAGCTTTACGTAAGGGTTGCACCATAACAAATTTAGAAAACCAATCGGTAACAACTAAAAGATATTGATTGCCTCTTTTTGATCGAGGGAGAGGTCCTAATAAGTCAAGCGATATTAATTGAAAGGGATAAGATACACGCTTAAAGTTACCCATTAAACCAGGGCGAGCATCTTGCGAACTCTTATGGGAACCACAAATTTTGCAGCTTTTAATGTAGCGACAAACAGATTGCTTAAGTGTGGGCCAGTAATACAATTCAGATATTTTCGCGAGAGTTTTTGTAACACCAAGGTGTGCAGCTAAGGGATCGTCGTGACATAATTTGAGCACCTCACTGCGATTTGCAGTGGGCACAACGAGTTTCCATTCAGGTATATTCGATATTTTATGTGGGGACGAGGATACAAATTTATACAGTCTATTATTAGTTACTCGAAAGGTAGGAAATTTGTCGGGGGTATCGGAAACTTTTTTTATCATATTGAGGTACCAGGTATCCAGAATTAAATTTGGAAGGTTTAGAGAAACAACATCTCGAGATAACGCATCAGGTACGATATTTAATTTGCCAGGCCTATGCCTAACGTCGAAAGTAAATTGAGATATACGCAAGTTCCATCTTGCCCAACGACCTGCGGGTTGTTTCAAGTTATTAAGCCAAATGAGTGCTGCACAATCCGTGATTACGGTAAAGTGTGTACCTTCGACATATCCTCTAAACTTCTCAATGCCAAAGATAACACCCAATAGTTCTCGTTCGGTAGCAGAGTATTTTTGTTCGGCAGAAGTTAAGGCACGGCTCGCATAAGCGATTGGATGTTCTAAACCATTGTTTACCTGGAACAACATTGCACCTAACCCAGTAAGTGAGGCATCGGTTTGTATATAAAACTTATCATCGAAATTTGGAGAGATTAAGATAGGTGCTGAAGTGATTAGTGTTTTAATTTGTTCGAAAGCCTGTTGGGATTCTAAATTCCACTCGATAGTTTGGGATTTATTTTATTTTAATTAAAGCAGTAATGGGTGCAGATATAGTTGAAAGGTTAGGTAGAAAAATGCGATAATAGCTAATCATTCCAATTAAACGTTTGATTTCGGTAACAGTTTTTGGTGTTTTAAATTTAGTAATAGCATCAACTTTAGCGGGATCTGCTCGTAAGCCTGTTCCATCGACAATAAAACCAAGAAATGTAAGGGATGAACGACAAAATTGAGACTTTTCCCAGTTTATCTTAAAGCCTGCTGCGCTTAAACGTTCAGCAACTTCATCTAATGTGGCGATATGTTCATCGAAAGAACTTGAGATAATTAAGATATCATCCAAAAATACAAAGGCACGTTCTTGATGTAAGATAGGACCTAACGTTTGATCCATAGTACGTTGTAAAGTTTGTGGAGCGTTACAGAGACCAAATGGCAAAAAATTATATTCGAAAAGACCTCGGCCTGGGACACAAAAAGCAGTTTTTTGACGAGAAGATAAGTCGAGAGGTATCTGATAAAAAGCTTGTCTAAGGTCGATAGATGAGATAAATTTTGCATTACGAAGCCTGCTCAAAATTGAGTCAGTTCTAGGTAGAGGGTAAGCGTCTGGAACAGTAACAGAATTTAGCTTCCTGCCATCAAAACAGACACGCCATTCATCATTCTTTTTCCGAACTAGTAATACGGAGAGGTCCACGGTGAATTTGAAGGAGAGATAACACCAGATACTAACATTTTGTCTATTTCCGCATGTAAATGCTTTTGTAAGGCAGGCGATAAGGGATATTGACGTTGCTTAAAGGGAAGGGCATCACCTGTAGAGATAACGTGTGTTGCCGTTGTAACACAACCAAGTTCAGAGGTATTAAGTTTGCGAAATTTATCGATTGTAGCGTTAAGAGTTACATCTTGGGAGTCAGTAAGAGAGATTTTGTTAGATATTCCTGTAGATGCACAGGAGTTCGTTTTAATAGAGGTTTGCCATGAAAAATCCTGAAAGTAAAGTGACAGATTAAAAGTTTACAGAAATCAACGCCCAGTAGAAAAGGATACGCTAATGCAGGGACAATCAAAATAAAACATCACGTTCAAGAGACTCTACACGAATTTTTAACTTAAGGAACCGGTTACATGTATTTGATTATCGTCAGCTAAATTTATGGAAGTTTTTCGGAATAATTTGAATTTTGATATTTTGTTGAGATAATTGATG
The DNA here is from genome assembly GCA_036346225.1 of Platerodrilus igneus. NCBI lineage: Eukaryota > Metazoa > Arthropoda > Insecta > Coleoptera > Lycidae > Platerodrilus > Platerodrilus igneus. The sequence continues at coordinate 1,675,313 of JARFIW010000507.1, read as the reverse complement.
TAAACCTTCGTTATTTATAAGAGAACATGAAGAACCTGTATCCAGTAAAGCAATTACATTTAAGGAACCAATTGAGATAGATAAGTGTGGACGGTTATCGAAGGGTTTTTAACAAGTTGTGAAACGGTAGCAGTCTTTTATGATAAAAGGAATTGACGGTTTGTAACCACTTAGACCACTCGGCTGGAGTAGTGTAGCATAATTCCTCTAATGAAGGTAAGGTATTTTGTACATTAATAGTAGCGGTATTATTATTAGATAAATTTAATGACGGTACAACGTTAGAAGTGGTTTTATAATTTAAATTTATTGGCGTCTGTGTCCGTTGAATGATTGGTGTTGAGGGCGATTTTGGTTTCTTGAGATATTCACACCCTGATTTGAAATATCTCGACGGAGTTTCCCGATACGTTAGGATTACAGTTGGTGCAGTTAGATTTGTAGATATTTGAGCGACCACAACCATAACAAAAATATTTTTAGGGTATGTGCAGACAGTATAGCTATGTCCACTTCGCTTGCAGTTCCAACAGGTAAGTGCGTTATTAGTTATGGTAGGAGGAACGTTAAGGGTAGATAGTTTACGGAAGGTCGAACTTGGCAAGCTAGATCAGGTTCTAGGAGACCAGATAATTTCTCGGTGGTGGTCGATATTTGTCAATCCTTGACCTCACTTCTTGAAGAGAGCGACATAGGTCTTTAAAATGAGCTAGCGAAGATATGGTCTGTAATGCCAAACGTTCTGAGAAATAGGGGTTCAAATTTCTAAGTAATTGATCGATAATTTCGGATTTGGAAGGTTTTTTGTCGAGTCTGCTATATAAAGCTTCTAATGAGGTAATAAAAGAAACAACATTTTCGTCGGGACCTTGAGTTCGGTTACGAATTTCGTTCCAAAGATCGTTAATGTAGCCATAAGGTAGGAAATCTCGTTTTAAACAGGCAACTAACTCATTCCAGGTAGAAATTTGGTGTCGTATGTTTCTGTACCATATTAACGCTGAGCCTGCGAACAAATCACCAGCTGAGATAAATAGGTCCTGGTCGGTACACCCGCGAGAAATTTTAAAATCGTTAATCCGGTCAAGAAAGGATGATAAAGAAACCTTCGAATCAAACCCTTCAAAGGTGAGACCCCATTTGTATACAGGTATAGGTTTTCCTAATGGTTTAGGTTCGGCAAGCGCAAGATTTGAAAAAGGTAACGATATATCTACGTCTGCGTTAGGATTAAGTCTTTCTAAAAGAATTCCTTCAAGCAATAACACCTCGGACAACAAACTTTGTTTAGCTTGAGTCGCTTGGTCATCGTTATATAAAGATAATGATTCGATACGGTGTTTGACGTGGGTTATTCTTGAAGTCAATCTCCTAATTCGATATTAGTAGCCGCAGGATCTGTTTTGTTTATTATACCCGATATATCATCTAAAGATAATTTAATTTCTGATACGTTGAGTGGCCAATCGCCAACAGGGTTCTTTAAGATAGCAACGCCTTTGGTTTCCTGTGACAAAACAGCCCTAAGTTGAGATCGCCTATCATTCTGATTGCTCGCAGCTATGATACTTCTACATTCCAGCTCGTAGATTAATTCGAGGGATTTTAGATGTGATACGTTCATTATGAATACAATATTCAAGACACGATATAAAAATATGCGATTTTGACGCAGATTAGAAGGTAAAAACACGTTACAGTTACTTTAAGGTAATACGATACGATATTTAGAGGTAAGAACTTGTTAGAACGTCACCGATAACACCAAAGAAACACATTTAAGGTATATGGAAACGAAATCAATGTTCAGTTAAATACATATTTTATAGATAATGACAAAGAAGCCTTCCAAAATGGAAAATGGACGCAGAGGATATGTTATTTAACCTATAAGGCAACAACGTATAGTCAAACACTTCTTAAAAAGGTATACTAGCAATTTATTTCACTCAAGTGTTTTTTAAACACAAAATTTTCATGTAAAGGATAAACCATAATGCAATTTTAGAATGTAACATAAAGAACAATGTATTTAAGTTTCAAAAAACGGCCTTTCAAAGTTAAGGAAAGCAACTAAAGATATTTTAATAGGTAATTCTATAATACTGTATTTAAAGACATAAGGTAAGGTAAATACTTACATGAATAAAAATACGTTTCCTTAAGTGAAAAACTGTTTCAATAACATCTGTTAAAATATTGCATGGTTGTAACTGAAATTAACATAACCTAAAAACAAAGAAGAAACCCCTGAAGTTCATAGCCTGAACAGGTTGAAGGCGCCATCTGTTACACTTCGTTTAAAGTTTCATCTGGTCGGTAATGCAGTTAACAAAATGTAACACTTAGATTCTGGTACATTGAAATGCCGATAGATGGCTCTTAAAAGCCGGTAATACAATTACCAAAGTTCATAAGATACACCATGACGTCACTGATAATTTATATTGCGCCATAATTAAGCGAAGTTACATAAAATTAAAACAATAAAAATTAGAGAGTCTACTCACGTGAAGGATCCGCTAACCGGCAGGAAATCACGCTGCGGTAGCCTCGGCATCGCTGCTGCTGGTAGAGTTGGACCTCCAAATTATCTCGGGTCATGGGATGCTCCAGGGTCATCTCCGTTCCTATATGCAGTGGAAGACAGGAATAGGTAATTAAGGAAAGATAATCAAGATAAGGAAATCTACATAATAAGATAACACGACACCCCGCACGACTGTTCACTTCAAAGTTCGGCGTAAAAAAAAGCCACGTTTCCGCGCGAGAACCGCGGAACTCCCTTACTCTTTTGTAGCATTGCCTTACCCCTATCGGGATAATTCACACTTGCCAATTGCACTATTGTGACGTACCGGAAGCCCCGCCCAGTCTATTTAAATTGTTCCCGCTTCTTGCGTATTTAAAATTATGGCGGGAACTTCCGCACATCAAGAAAACTAACTAAAACAATGTTTAAGTGCAAATTCGATTTGCACGTAACAACGTGTTTCTTGACTACACTGTCGTATTTACAATGCTAACACTTTTGAAATTATCAATGTTCCAGCTTTATATTACCTTACCTTGCGTTATGTACACTAACAGATTAATTACGCTTTGAATATTTGTTACATATAAATGCAGCCTGTTTAATTATCGATTTTTTTATGCTACTACTGAAAAGCTCTACTCTTACTATCATTACATGGTAATTATATGTTTATATGCACGAACTTGTGCTTCTTATCTCTTAATAACCGTGATTAATCTCTACCCTAATACTAACTAACATGAAGTAAAATTTATCACAAAGCTTATCTTTAATAATAAATACCTACGTTTTAGCTTTAAAATATTCTAAATAATTTCTGCACTGCTATATACATGATGTACCCTATTAAAATGTCTTACTGAGCTATCTCCCATCATTTCTAACCTAAAAAACCATAGTAATGTATATATATATATATATATATATATATATATATATATATATAATTCAATTATGGTTAATATCTGCAATCTGTTGGATTTTGGTGATTTAAAATGAACATTCTAAATTGCACGTATATTGGAACTTTTAACAAATGGTAATAAATATGGCATTTTATGTACGTCCTAAATTGCACGTATTACCGTTGCCTTAAATATCCATACTTTATGCATGCTAGTTTTTAAGTGTTTGTCTATTACAAACTGGTATGAATTACATGCATTTATTAATTCTTTATGCAAATGCGTGTAGATTGAAAGAAATTTCATTTCACAGTTATTTTTCTTCAAGTATGTTCAATTTGTATTTGTTTTTGGCTTAAGAATATTTTTAAATGTTCTAAGATGATTGGATTGCTTTAACAATTATTTATTTTAATAGAATGTAGTGAGCTTTCTTTAATTAATTGTAGCTTGTTATTGATTTTATACAGGGTGACTTGTATTTGTTTCTATAATGAATGAATTATGTACAAAATGTTTGGTTTTTGTGGTTTTTATGATTTTTACATGAGGTATTCCTACTTTGTGACCTAATATGACCTTAAATAACCTTATAATCATAGCTATATATATATATATATATATATATATATATATATATATGCTACGAAGTTACCTTGGTACTAAGGCCCCACAATTGGTTCGTCATAAATTAATGCGAAGTTACCTGTGTAAAGTAAACTCCAACAATGTAATTTGCCACAGCTGATCTGCTCCTGTCTGAAAAATACAACTAACTATGCCACAAAAAGAAAGACGCTGCAACGGTAAATCTCCTCGATTTATTCAGAGAAAAATTATGCACAAAAATCATAATCCAAAATCAAGTTCTCAGATTAATTATATTACAAGTAATTCCCTTTTTAAATAAAAAATTTTATTACTTATTCCCAGATTAATAATCATAAAAGGTAACAGGGCTTTACCACCAACCTTATGTTACCCTGGCTTAATACGAGCACATAGTAAAACCTTTAATTACTCGTGCTAATTTCAGCACAACTAATTACAAAAAGTCCCTTTTACCATGCACATAATAATATAGTACAGCAATCAATTTAATAACCTAAATTCCCCCTAAACAAAATATAGAAAAGTAATATCATAAACGTTCAATCATTAACTGTTTTCAATTGAGTTAGTTGTAGTTCCACAGCACACACCCATAATGTATAAAAGTCATTGCACATCAAGTAAACACAAAAAGCAAAAATTTTAAGAAATATCCGTTACCGGGATTTCTACTGCCCATGGATCTGCTCCCATACCATCGATGTCTGCGGCCTTTACCAATAGCTATGCCTTCAGGAATGTCCCCCAATCAGAATTATACCAGTGGTAACTGCTACCTGCTACTCTATCCTCCTGACTACTAGAGGCTTCCAATTCTCTCTACTGCAGCTACAGATCCCATTTACGGTAGGTGAACAATCACGTTGTTCTACCATCAACCTCTATTCCATTTAAAGTTACTACTATGCACCCAACCAAATATCACGCAGTCGGTACTTACTTATTTTCGTCTGCTACCATTTGCATTCTTTAGAACTTTTTATAATACTTTTGCTGACAGCTGGACGAAGCTCAACACCATTGGTGTTAGTTATATTTTAAACTTGAAGACTGTTGTTACTTGCAGACAAGTCGGTTGTAATCTCGTTCACTATTACTAACGTAGTTAGCACATAAAAAGAAGTGAAGATAAGATAGAGCCCTACCACTAAATCCTTGTCTTTATATAGGCTTTTGTGCCCCTCTAAAGCTCCTAAATTCTCAAAATCCGTCAATACAAACAAACAAAGTTTTCTTGGTAAACTTCCAACGGTTATCCAATTCTTAAAACTCCACAAGCTAACATTCACTCATTTCTTCGAAATTTCTTTACAAAATATTAACTGCCATCCAAATTCTAGAATTTTGCCCCGGCACAAACTCTCTCGTGCAGTTATTTTCCCTATATCTTTCACAACGGACACTCACTTCTCAGAAATTTAAGTCCCTATTAAAACAAGTTAATGTTTAACAGTATTTATTGCATCTTCGATGTACAAGTTAAAAATTAATGGGGATAGGGGCACATCTCTGTCTTGCCCCTTTCCTAATATTTACTTCTCTGTTCCTGTTCTAATTTTATTACAGCTGTTTGCTCTGTGTATAAGCTATGTACTATCCGTGTATCCCCAAAACTCATTCCACTCTTTTTTAGTATTTTGAACATTTTTTTCCGTTTTACGTTATCAAATGATTTTTCCAGATCTCCAACCCTATATACACGCATTTTCGTTTTTTGATTGTTTTTTTCCATTATCACCCTTACAGCTAAAATAGCCTCCTCCCATGTTCCCTTGTTTCGCCTACACCAAAATTCAGTTTTTCAGTATTTCTTCAGCCCTTTTTCTATCTGTCTTTGTACAATTCTAGTTTATATTTTTGACACGTTTGATCAAACTTAGTGTTTGAAAATTTTCACATCTATTCACACCTTTATTTTTTGATATAATGACTATGGTGTTATGTTTGAAAGCTTTGGGTATCTCTTCTGTCTCATACGTATAGCTTGTAAGTTGAAAGAGACGTTTTGTTACTGCTTGTCCAACAGCTTTTAAGGTTTTTGCATGCATCTTATCTATACCCGGTGCCTTATTATTTTTCAGACTCTTTAATGCTAATTGAAACTCATCTCTAAGTATAGGATATCTCAAGTCATCCTTTTCAATGTCTGATTCCTATTCTAGTGCTTCTAGTTCATGTCTTGCATATAAATTCCTTATATATTCTTGTCATCTAACCATTCTACATTTTTTTATAATTATGTCTCCTTCCACATCCCTTATATTGCTATTCGGTTTAATATCCCTAAAATTCATTTTAAGTAGTATCTTTATTATTATTATTATTATTATTATTATTATTATTACTATAAATACAAAAACAATCAATATTAAATATGATTTATATAATTCAATAAACCCTAGCGAGATTTAGGCTATAGAGCCCACTCTTGTATGCTTTGTCTGTCTTTCCTATTTCCATCTTAGTTTGTACATCTTTGCACTATCATCAATCCATTTTTCTTTAGCTTTCCTGCATTTGCAAATAATTTCCCATTTTATGGCTTTGTATCTCATGTTTTCCTGCTTCGTCTGGTCTGTTTTTGTAATTTCATCTTTCTTCTAATACATTCAGAATATCTTTTGTTACCCATAGCTTCTTATTTTCTTTTTGTTTTTACTCTGTGAATATCTCTAGCCACCATGTCTAAGCTGGATTAATGTTATTCAATTGTCTTTACTTCCTTAGTATCAGAAAATTTCTCGATGTTTTTCAGTAATTCATTTAACTTTTTTCCAAATCTTTTGTGGATATCTTTATATTTTAGTTTCTCAAAGTCAAAGTGCCTTTTTCTGTTTCTTTCTTTCTTCAAATTTTTAAATTTCAGCGCGACTTTCATAATTACTATGTTGTGGTCAGTGTCTATTTCTGCTTCTGCAGTTTTTATTTAATTCCTAAGTCGTTTTCGAACAAGAATGTAATATATTTGATATCCTCATATGTCTCCTGGCATCGTCCACGTGTATCGTTTCCTAGCATGACTTTGAAAAAATTGTTTGTGGTGATTTAATTGTTTTTGTTGGAAAATTCTACGTATCCATTTCCCTGTTGTTTCTTGTGCCTAAACCAAATAGACCTACTACCGCACCTTGCCTACCCTGACCTACGTCCTTCTACATTTTCCTCACTGTAGCTAGAGGTGGGCATGTATACTTGTATTATTACTGCATTTACCGGTTTGATTCTAATTTAACTCTGACAACTCTTTTGTTTTTTTGTAAGTAGTTTTCTACACTTTATCCTATATTTTTCTGCAAAACTGTCTCCACATTCGAATTTCCTTCCTCTGATCCTGTATGAATTACCCTAAAGTCTCTGCACTGAAAATCACTCACCTCTGACCACCAAACTTCGCTAATCCCTAACATGTCTAATGCTAACTTATGCATTTCAATTTTTAAATTCTCTAGCTTACCTACTTGCTTCTTGCTTTTGACATTTCATGCTCCGGCTTATAAAATGTATTTGGCTCTTTTTTTAAACTTTTCAATCACATCCTTCGAAGTAGTCTCCTTCTGGAGATCTGATGCGGGGACTATTTTAACTCCGGAATCTTTACCCCAGAGGAGGCCATCATATTAAATAACAATTGTAGTATGCTGTGTACTTGAAATGGACTAGATCTCAACACAGTGCGCTTGAAATGTTAGGCGAGCATTTTTCACAAAAATGTCTTCGTTTGGATGAGAGGTAAATTGTATATACCATGTGTGGGTGTTATCAAGGATGTTAAAGATACCTACCTTGCCTGGAACAGCAAGGATTTTGAAAAATTCAAAATTTTTAGGTAAAAGAACTCGCTTCCTGGCCAATATAGTTCTTTCAGGTGGAACATTGGAAAAAATCAAATGTAGTGTGTACTTGAGAGTTAATGTGGTGGTTTCTTGATGCCTTCCACATCATAGTAGCGGTCAAAATTGACAAACATCTTGCCACATTTTGACAATTTTTAAACTTCCACCTTCTATCCTTCAACGTCCCCTGCACTGATTAATCGATATAATACAACAGTATTTACACCAACTTAATATGACCTACATAACCATATCCAAGGCAATAAAATAAGACAAACCACGCGTACACTTTTACCACCATATTACACTCTTTGATTGAACATCCAATATATTTTCTTTTTTTTTCCATTACCGTTGCAATTAAATTTTTTATACTATTATTATTTTTCTTCTCTATTTCAGTGTGCCATTCATGCTTCCAAAATATTTTCCCTTTTCTATACCTTATTTTCAATTTTTTCAGGGCATGTAATATTTATTTTATCTCTAGGGCTTTTGTCCCTCAAAATTCACGTAATTAGTTCCCTTCTAGGTTGACTAGATAAATATCTCTTCATTTCGAAATTTTTTCATCTGCACCAATTATTTTGTTTTTGGAAATTATCTTTATCTTTCCCTCTTCAACAAAACTCATTTCCAATATCACTTCTAGCTTCAAGTCCAGAATTATTAAGGATTCATGTTGACCCCTTGTTTTTTCAATATTATGCCACAGAACTATCGATTTGTTTACCCTGCCAAATCTCTTGTAGTTTGTAGATATGTCATCTTTAGTGGAACGATATTCTCCATTAAAGCAGGATTTTCCTCTACAAATTTATCTAAAATTAACTATGTTACAGCACCTGCATCCACTAAACATTTTACCATTTTCCTTCTAAGTTTATTTCAGTATTAAGCAGTATCGATCCATTATAATTATTTTTCACTTTTTCTTCGAAGTCGCTCTGAATAAATTCTTTCAGGTGTTCATACTAGTTACAATCAAAATTAAAAGTTGGTGTATCTGTTTCTAAAAATTCTTTTTTACTAGACCCCTCACTGCTACTCCAGTTTTCTTAAATTACGGACTCCCTTTCTACCACAACATCGCTAATTCCAACATATTTATCTCTTGTTTCTATTTTCAGGTTACGATATATTTTTCACCTCGTTAACTCTATCATTTCTGCTCACACCATTGTTGTTGAAGAATAGGGAAAACTTCTATTTCTATTGAAATTATTTGTTCTCTTAAAGTTTGGTCGTCCTCTATCAACCCACGGCACTGAATGCTTGATTCTGTATATGCTATTCTCCTTCCTGTTGCTGACACATGTCATAATATCATTGCACATATTCCAAAAATATATCCATATCGACAATATTCTGGAAGCGACACTATCTTATTTATGACCCAAAATGACTTGCTAAATATTAATAATCTGTCTGTCTTTCAAAACAGGCATAAGTGGTTTGGCTTGGCCAAATTTTTTAATAGCATATTGCTCTTTTAAAACATTGTACTTCGTACTGAATTTTTTTATAACCAAATTATCATGGACTTTATCATGTACATTCTGACTCAAATAATAATTCAGAAATGTATTCTCAAATTGACTAAATGTAGTAATCTCACTTTCTACAAGGCTAAAACAAATTTCTGCATTACTCTTTAACATCGCCCATAATGTTCAATTTCTGCGTGTCATCAAGTACCGTTTATAAAATCGTTTTCAAACCGTTGAATAATATTTGAGGATTTGATTTCCCATCACCATAAAATTTTGTAAATTTCTCCAAGAACACATTTGTTGTGTACCGAACCCTCTCCACCTGGTGTTCGACTAATACCACTCTCACTTCACAATGGGCCCTAATCATTTCTACTTTCATGTCCACTTCAACCCTATGCTGATCCTCAATTTTACTTTCGAACTCTATGAACTTATTGTGTAAAATTTCCATTATTTCCTTTTTAATTTGCCGATTATTTTTTATTTCCCACTCTAATTCTCATGTTAGCTTCTCATTGTCCCTACAATTTCCTTCTCTACATGTTTTCATACCTCTTGCTTCCTTTCCTCTCTTAGACAACTATCGTCTGATTCTAACACACTTTGATCTTGCAACCAATTTTAACCTCTCTAGGACCTCCTGTTACCATAATACCTAAGGCAAAAACAAACTAGCTTTTTCAAATATCACATTTCACATGACAAACTACCGATTTTGAGTACTCCTAAAAAATTTTAAAAAATCGTCACTCAAAACAAATTCACTGTGAATTAAACTACGTATACAAATAATTCAGGAACCACTGAAAATGACAAGTCCTCTGAAAAATCCCTAACAACCAAAAAAATACCTTTTCATTCTTAAATCCCCAAACAATCAACGACAACTGCTCCTGAAAAATCAAATCTTGAAATAACAATATAACCCATTATTCAAGCACAGCATTGGGCAACCATTTATATAACACTGATATTATAATTAATAACTGCTGACTGGTTACTTACCTTGTACAGCACGCCGAACCAACATCTAGCACCAAGGATGAAAAATCTAAATACATTCCAATACATTGTTCTCAATATGGAACTAATATACCAAAATTTTCAAAATATAATCAAAACAAAGCCAATTTGAACATTAATGGAACTGAATAAACGAATACAATCACATTCTTTTAGCAATGTTTACGTTCTCATAATTGAAGTAACATATTAGTTCGGTCCATATTGACAAAAATCTATTGACAGTATTATTTGGACAGAATTAACAGTATTTTTCAGTTTAATGTGTTGGCTTTTTTTATTAACTATTTGTATAAGGCAATATTGGAGCATTATTGAAGGATGACATTGGCAATTATCCCTTATAAATTTTTCATCTCTAAACTTATATTTAAATCAATACATTATATTCACAGTTAATAGATGCACATTTTTTATAAGTTTGGGAGAATTTATAGAAACTTGTGTTTTTGAAATTTTTTTTGTTTTATTTGTATATAAATATATTTTGAGTAAGTTTTATTTTTAATTCTAGGTTGAAGCCGGTCAATATTGTACATTTGTAGTACATGAAAATGGCAGTACAAGTGCCTGTGGTAAAGGTAGCTATGGCAGGCTAGGATTAGGTGATTCTGTTAACCAAAGCATACCAAAAATTATCAATCTGGATGTTGTTGTTAAAAAATTAACAAGTTCAAAAGGTAGCGACGGCCACACTTTAGCTCTTGCATCTGATGGTAGTGTATATAGTTGGGGTGATGGTGATTATGGTAAACTTGGACATGGAAATTGTATTACACATAAAGCACCTAAACTTATTGAAGGCCCGTTTAGAGGAAAAATAATAAAATGTATTCATGCAGGTCTGGTGAAATGGATATTTTTAGAAATTATAAACCTTTGTTGTAGGATATCGACATAGTGCAGCTGTTACAGAAGATGGTGAATTATATACATGGGGTGAAGGTGACCATGGGCGCTTAGGTCATGGAGACAATAATGCATATCATATTCCTACACTTGTCCGAGACATTGGCGAAGTTGGTTCAGTTGCATGTGGCAGTGCACACACGCTTGCTGTTTCAAGAGATGGTTATACTGTTTGGTCTTTTGGATCTGGAGAAAGTGGGCGATTAGGTCATGGTGAAATTGTACGAGTGTTTAAGCCTAAACTCATTGATGCATTACAAGGATTGAATATACTTAAAGTTTGTGCAGGAGCAGTTTTTTCTATGGCCCTTACAAGTACAGGACAGGTACAATATTACATTATGTTGGTATAATAGGAACAATATAAAGTTATGTGTAATTCATTTCAAACATAAAAAGAAAACTGTATGTCCGTGTATATTACCTTTTTTCCCTATCTGCATTTATAAACTAGCATAGCTTTAAAAAACTTACATATTTCGAGTGTCGTAATACAACAAATAGAATATGATCATTTGTTATTAAAGATTGAGTTGTTTTCACTTTGTTCTGTCATGAATAATTTTTGCTTACAAACGTTTTGTTTCCACAACTTGTTATCTGTTGTTACAATAATTAATTCCCTTTAATACACATTGAAATGTTATGTAATTTATAATATTCATTGTCAATTAGATTCTTATTTGACATTTGTTTCTACATGTAGAGAAACTATACTAACTTTTAGTTGTCATTATCAACACTGCCCTTGTAATTTTAATATTTACCTACCGCATGAGGGTATCCAATTAACAATAAATAATAAATAACAGGACCTCTAACACCATCGTACCCTCACGTTTCGGGACGTTGCCTCGCAAGCTGCAGCAGTCGGTGAAGGGGGGGTTCATTAAACAAACACACTGAGACGAAAATTCGATTGTTTTATTGAACGAGCTACTAACTAAAACTTCAACTAATTACATATGCATAACAAAATATAAAGTAAATAACCTTATGTACAAAAGGGCGCCACCATGGGAATTAAACGGCCCATGGACCAATCGTAATAGCTCTCGTCGCACTTTGTTCGTGGGCGATGAACCAAAATGGCAGAACAGAAAATAAGTCACTTATAGTCTCCGGCTAGCACAAACACAACTTAACTAAACTTAACTAACAAACATATTTTGAATAGATACAGTTCTAGGTGTACACACCCCAATAACAAAAATTTATTAATGCTACCCTAGTCTAATTAACTTGCATAGTGCGACGACCCTTTTTAACCACGGGTCATCTACACCATGAAAATACGACCTTCTCAAGGGTCAAATAGTACCGTAACTTGACTTCGGGCCTGAGCTTTGCATTCTCAGGTAGTCTCGTGGATTAGTGATTAACGACCTCTGACACCGTTGAAACACAATATAATAGAAGACCCTTCTAAAACGATGCGGTCTCCAAAGCAATAATAAAACGGATCAATTTACTTGAACTGGGCATTCACCCGGAATTGTATTTTATGGAAGTCGACAAATACTGTTTTTAAACAAATAACTGACATATGCTGCATAACACAGCCTTGAGTTCATAGTAATATCACATATACTAATTACTTACTCAGAGAAATAAATAACTTAAAACATAACGGCCCGCACTTGACTGCAGAGAAATAAACACATCACTAGTAACCGTTAGCTTTAACCTCTAACGCGTCTGGAAATAAACAACCCCGATTCCCACCGGCTGGCCTCCTTATATACATTTTGGTTAATTGAAAATAACCCCTTTCTTGACGCTCTTACTCGGCTTAGGATGCGCCGGTCGTAAATCTTTAATTTTAATTAAAACTGTCAATGCCTAAGATAACCACAACCGTAGCTCTCAGAATTGATTTTAGTTGAGTGCTCAGCTAATTGAAAAATTGCTTCAGACCACCCTGACATAAATAGGATCCTAAAGCATGATTGACATCTAATCATAGATATGGACTAATTTGACATGTTTAGTGCCCTTAAAGTAAGTGCCTTTAGAAAATTGATTAACTCTTGGATTAGATCTTTCTGGGAACTTCGCTGAGAAGCTACTTGGGTGATCCTGCAGCCGCTACAATTCTAATAATTAGCATGCTAAAATTAAACTAGAAACTAACTATTTTTAGGAATACTAGAACTATTAGAGCTTATTAAAACAGTATGTTACACAGCCCCCCTCGAAAAATTGAAATTGCTCTTAGGAATTTCAAGAAAATTGAAAAAAAAATAATAATAAATGTAGAAATTAACACATCCAACCGCAATTATGTTTAAGACAACTGAGTCTTTTCAGAAAATTGGCGGAAGGAAAAATAAAAATTGGAAAAATAAAATATTAGTGAGGTTTTAGGTCTTGGACGTGGAACACCCCTAGCGGTTTTCCGTCCATGGAAGATAGTCTATAAGTGGTAGAACCTAAAACTTCCATCACCTTTGCTTCTAGGAACTTCGGGGCTAATTTTTATTGAAATGTTTAGAAGCATCTGATAATATAAAATTGCGCTTCCACACTAAATCCCCTACTTTGAAATTTAATGGTCTGCGCCTTAAATTGTACGAAAAGTGACATGCGTTCATACGCCAAATGTATGTTCTTCTGAACTTCTTTAAAGATGGGCGATAATTCATTAAGGTCTTGAACCAATTGTTCTCGAGTATCAATTGCTAGATCCTCTGGATTTAAATCCTTTAATTTATTATAGAATTCCCCGGACAGAGGAACCGTGCGTCCAAAAGCTAAAAATGTTGGGGAATATTTTGTGGATTCATGAACAGCATTACGAAGCGCATGGGCAATTTTGTGAATATTATCGTCCCAATTCTTATGAGAATCTTAAATGTAACTGCGAATGGCAGCTCCAATTACCTTGTTAACGCGTTCTACATAATTAACTTGAGGATGGTAGCTGGCGTTAAACCAAACCGAAGGTATTTTATAATTTGTCATGAGATTGGAAAATAAATTACTTTTAAATTGGGGCCATTATCTATCATACAAATTTGAGGTACCCCATATACCAAAAATACAAAATTTTCCAGGTAATTACAAATTTGTTTTGTTGAAGCGCTGCATGGGATGCAATAAAGTGAATTTTGTAAACCAGTCAGTAACAACTAAAAGGTAAGTATTCCCCAATTTCGAGCGCGGAAAGGGCCCCATTAAATCAATCGACAAACATTGAAACGGAAATGAAACTTTTCTCTTTGCCCATAAAACCATAATGGTTGAACGTGCTGGATTTGCTTTGGCAGCACGTAACACATTTACTAATGTATTTAGAAATATATGACCGCATTTTAGGCCAGTAATAGAGCTCTTTGATTTTTGTATATGTTTTAAATACACCCAAATGGGCGAAACTGGATCATCATGGCATTCTTTTAAAATTTGTGCACGGCATGATTTCGGCACTACTAACTTCCACTCAATTAAATTGGCTTTGATATTCAAATTATTCGAATAAACTTATACATTTTATCATCTTCTACTCTCCAATCGGGATATAGATCTGGCTTTTCCTTAATATTATTTAACATGTTTTTGTACCAATCCTCGACCTCGTGTAAAGAAAAATTTAAAGAATTAATAGCATAGGCTCCACTAGGAGCTCGGGATAATGTATCTGGTACCACATTAAATTTACCCTTCCTGTGGATAACTTGAAATCAAATTGTTGGAGTTTCACACTCCATCTAGCTAAACGTCCGCAGGATCTTTTAAGTTGTGGAGCCAAATTAAAGAATGATGGTCCGTAATGACCTTAAAATGAGTTCCTTCAATATATGGTCGGAATTTTGAATAGCAAAACACACCGCCAAAAGTTCCCGTTCTGTGACTGAATAATTTTTCTCTGCTGAATTTAAACTGCGAGAAGCATAAGCAATTACATGTTCTTCGTCTCCTTCTCCCTGAGTTAAAACACAACCTACGCCGTAATTTGAGGCGTCACATTGTAAAGAAAAACTTTGAAAAGTCAGGACTCCTTAAAATAGGAGCCTTTGTAAGAACATCTTTAATTTTTCAAACGAAATAAGAGCCTCGTCCGTCCATTTAATCGCTTGCGATTTTCTCTTTCCTTTAGTAAATCATTAATAGGTGCTATAATTGTGGCAAAATCCAAAACAAAACGCCTATACCAAGAACACATACCGGTGAAACGTTTTATTTCAGTGGCTGTCTTGGGTTGAGGAAAATTTACAATTGCGTCAATTTTGCTGGGTCAGTTCGGAGACCATCTTTATTCACAATATATCCCAGATATTGTAACTCTGGTTTACAAAACTCACATTTTGAACTGTTAATTGTTAAATTAGCGCCTTTCAACTTCTCATACACTTCGCTTCAAAATTCTAATATGCTCCTTAAATGTGCTTGAAATAATAATTATATCATCTAAATAAACAAATACTGATTGGGATAATGAAAATCAAAAATAGAGTCCATGAGCCTCAGTAATGTGCCTGGAGCATTGGCCAAACCCATCGGCATTACATTATATTGAAATAATCCGCGCCTTGGGACAGTAAAGGCTGTTTTTCCTTGCTTTCGTCACTCAAGGGCAATTGCCAGAAAGCTTTTTAAATCGATTGAACTGAGATATTTCGCATTGCGTAATCTATCAAGAATGTCATTTACAAACGGAATGGGATACGCGTCTTTTTGTAATTGAATTTAATCGTTTAGCGTCAAAACATACACGAAATTCACCTTTTGCTTTTTCTTTACTAATAGCATGGGGAGTTCCACGGGCTATTGCTTGGGCTAATAATGCCTTGTTCAAGCATTGCATCAATTTCTTTATTAGCATGTTCCAGCATCGCCGGTGATAATGGGTAATACCTTTGTTTAATTGGTTCAACGTCTTCCGTTGTAATATGATGTGAAATTTTAGTGGTTCGGCCTAAGGTAGGACGATCCAGGGATTGAAATAAAGAAATAACCTTGTTTAATTCAAATTTCTGGTCTTCATTTAAATCGGCCATGACTTTAATGAAATTTAATTTATTCGTTTCCGCAGAATGAGCATAAAATTCATTTTTTGAAAAATCTACTTTCAATTCAAATAATTGACAAAAATCAATCCCTAACGTTAGGGTACACTCTATTGAGTCGGAAACTAAAACATTTAAAGACCGAGTAACCCCGTTTATAGTCAAGGGCAAATTAATTGAACCTAAAATTGATTGTGCAGTGCCATCCGCGGTTGTTAATATAGACGTTTTTACATTTTTAATTAATTCTAACTTATATTTATCCAATAAACACAAACCATGTCTGCCTAAAATAGAGGTATTCGCGCCGGAATCCAACAGTGCAGTATAAGTTTCCTTAAATATCTCGATATTAATATAAGGTCTTGTATCATCTTTTACTTTATAAAAATTTGAAAACCTTAGATGATTTACAAAATTCTTAACTTTTGCTAACCAATCCGACCACGTCTTTTTGTCAGCAGCAATATTATTAAACGAAGAAAAGCAACGGCTGACTACGCGCTTTCCTGTCCTTAGTTTTTTGAATTATTTGAGCAGTTTGGACAATTTGTGGACGTAACTTCCAACTGCCCACAAGAATAACAAAATATTCGCGTTTCTCCGGACAAGTATGAAACGAGTGACCTCGTCTTTTACAGTTGAAACAAATAGTCGAAAATTTTGCTGTGTTTTAAAATAATTCAAACGCCGGACCGTGGTAAATTATTATTAGAAAATGAACTCTGTCGAACTTGACGTTCTAAGATAACTGGTACGTTGGCAGAATCCGAATGTTCCTGTTTAATAAAATGTAGGCTTAATGTCTTCTAAAAGCTTACAACGAGAAATCAAATGGGAAATGTCAGTCACTTCAATTAACGCCAGTTGCGTGGCATAAAAGTCTGTAAATTTCTTTTAATAATTTTTATTTGTTCCCTGATTGAAATGGACTCTTCTAATTGAGAAAATAAATTTACCATCTTTGAAATATAAATGGTAGGTGATTCATCGGCGCCTTGCCGTCTGGATTTAATTAACATTAAAAGATTCTCTGCATAATCGGCTGAAAGAAAATCTTGTTTCAATTTAAAATTAATTGTTCCCATGAATTTACTGTACACCGCGTTGCTCTATACCAATCCAGTGCTGAACTGGTGAAAAGATCAATAGCCCCTTCGAAAAGGTCATCTGACGAAACTTTTCTTGCAACTTGCAGTTCTTTGACGCGTTGAATAAAATCTAAAACCGATATAGAATCAGATTCACCCGAAAATTGTAATCCCCACTTGTGGATCGGGACTGATGTCGTTGTTTTATTCAAGGACTTAATTAGCGTACCTAAATCATTACTAGAAATCGAGACCGATGGGGTATTAATGGAAGAAACCGCTGATGCTCCAGGGCATGAACCCTCTGCTGTTGGTGTTATTGTAGGATTTTTATTACCGCTAACCGAACAATAAAGAGGGTTATCGTTAATCTCATTTTCCCGTTTACCTGTTCTAAAATCTCAAAAGCTCTAATGCATTTGGAATGCAGTTCTTTGTGTACTTCTAAAAATTCAATATCGAAATTGACATAATTTAGTCTCTGTGTTACATGCATTAATCTCGTGTTAAGTTTAATATATTCTGTCCTTTTAGGAAGAATGGTAAAAGAATTTAAACAGTTTTCTAATTCAAAAATCTTAAGTTTTAATAATTCAATTTCGTCCTTTTGAACGATTTCAATTTTCTCATACTTAGAAAAACATTACTGTCGACTTTCTCAACAATGAGTTTTCTACGCAATAATTTTCGCTTTTCTAACACACTTAACTTTGTTGGTTCAACGTTCCTAATTAAAAGTTCATAACTAAGCTCATCGCTTCTTAAAGCTTCTACCACATACATGACTAAATAAAAGGTAAAGCCAACAATAACGAAACTTGTTCCTAAATCACTAATATTAAACTGTAATTCTGCCTAACACTAAATAAAAACAAAACAATCTAAAATTCGTCCGTGTGTTGTTTACCATAATTACAATTTTAACCACGTTAATGCGCCAGTGTAATTTTAATATTTACCTACCGCATGAGGGTATCCAATTAACAATAAATAATAAATAACAGGACCTCTAACACCATCGCACCCTCACGTTTCGGGACGTTGCCTCGCAAGCTGCAGCAGTCGGTGAAGGGGGTTCATTAAACAAACACACTGAGACGAAAATTCGATTGTTTTATTGAACGAGCTACTAACTAAAACTTCAACTAATTACATATGCATAACAAAATATAAAGTAAATAACCTTATGTACAAAAGGGCGCCACCATGGGAATTAAACGCCCATGGACCAATCATGTAATAGCTCTCGTCGCACTTTGTTCGTGGGCGATGAACCAAAATGGCAGAACAGAAAATAAGTCACTTATAGTCTCCGGCTAGCACAAACACAACTTAACTAAACTTAACTAACAAACATATTTTGAATAGATACAGTTCTAGGTGTACACACCCCAATAACAAAAATTTATTAATGCTACCCTAGTCTAATTAACTTGCATAGTGCGACGACCCTTTTAACCACGGGTCATCTACACCATGAAAAATACGACCTTCTCAAGGGTCAAATAGTATCGTAACTTGACTTCGGCCTGAGCTTTGCATTCTCAGGTAGTCTCGTGGATTAGTGATTAACGACCTCTGACACCGTCGAAACACAATATAATAGAAGACCCTTCTAAAACGATGCGGTCTCCAAAGCAATAATAAAACGGATCAATTTACTTGAACTGGGCATTCACCCGAATTGTATTTTATGGAAGTCGACAAATACTGTTTTTAAACAAATAACTGACTTATGCTGCATAACACAGCCTTGAGTTCATAGTAATATCACATATACTAATTACTTACTCAGAGAAATAAATAACTTAAAACATAACGGCCCGCACTTGACTGCAGAGAAATAAACACATCACTAGTAACCGTTAGCTTTAACCTCTAACGCGTCTGGAAATAAACAACCCCGATTCCCACCGGCTGGCCTCCTTATATACATTTTGGTTAATTGAAAATAACCCCTTTCTTGACGCTCTTACTCGGCTTAGGATGCGCCTCGTAAATCTTTAATTTTAATTAAAACTGTCAATGCCTAAGATAACCACAACCGTAGCTCTCAGAATTGATTTTAGTTGAGTGCTCAGCTAATTGAAAAATTGCTTCAGACCACCCTGACATAAATAGGATCCTAAAGCATGATTGACATCTAATCATAGATATGGACTAATTTGACATGTTTAGTGCCCTTAAAGTAAGTGCCTTTAGAAAAATTGATTAACTCTTGGATTAGATCTTTCTGGGAACTTCGCTGAGAAGCTACTTGTGTGATCCTGCAGCCGCTACAATTCTAATAATTAGCATGCTAAAATTAAACTAGAAACTAACTATTTTTAGGAATACTAGAACTATTAGAGCTTATTAAAACAGTATGTTACACCCTATTGGCCGCTGAATTGTGTAGCTCACTAGAAATACATTTATTTACTATTGAAACATGACTGAATGAGTAACACAACTTTATTTGATTTTTAAATTGTAACTGTTTTATCTATAATTTAAGTATGCTAATTATACGGTTAACCTGTTAAAATTAAAAGTGCCTTATGAGGCTGCGCCAATATAGCAGTTTTAAATAATTGAAGCGGGTTTAATCACAATTATTACACGTGACAGGTGGTAGTAATGTACTTTAAAGAAAATTAAAGTTTTTATGCTTACTAGATGGAAAGATTAAAAACTGTTTGGCCGACGGTTAACTTGGCTATCACTCCAAGGAAGAATTAGAGATGGGTGTGGGCTCAAATTTTTTAAGTTAAACTGAAAACAATTTAAATTAAAGTTGGGCGCCACTGTAGCAAATATAAATAAAATTAAATTATTTTAAAGTAGATACAGAAAACACTTTCGTAGTTGATGATTCTTAATTTTACTATTTCAATTCTTGGATAATTGATCACACCTCTTTAACATAGAAAAAATTGCCAGAGTGATAATACTTCTATTCCATAAAAAATAGTTTGAATCAAATAACAGCGATTGTTAACAAATAAATTATATCACAAACTTTTTAGTTTAAAAAACTTGAACAAAATTTCGTTACATAATTGTAGAGATTTGATTAAGAAAACATGAAAAAATAAACTCAGTAAACACATTTATTTACAAGTTTTAGGTTAGATACAAACATAACGTTCGGTGGTTCGTGATAGACTTCGCTCTTGCACGGCAGTTTAAAATAGAGATGTAAACATGTTGATGCTAGAGGCGCAAGCGCCTACAAATGTGATATAAAGTTTAACATACTCCCCCCATTGAAGGGATGGAGAGTCCATTCAATACAATTCACATAAATCACAGTTCGAAAACAAGTAAATGAAGTTAAATATAAGTTTTACATTTACACAACAATGATTAAACATGAAAACATAAATTTAAAAAAGATGGAAAATATTTCAAGTGTTCAGGAGTTCAAATTTTCCATTGGCAAAGGGCGAGTCTTCGAAATAGCCCGAGATGTTTGGCTATTTTGTGTACGTAGATGCACAACGCGCACTACACCATCACTCCCAATCACTGCCTTGATCACACGTGCGAGTTTCCATTTTGTTGGTGGTAGATTGTTGTCCTTTAATAGAACAAGCGTTCTTTCTTCTATATTGGATTGTCTTTGTTGCCAATGAGTACGTACCTGGAGCTCGGAAATGTACTCTTTAGACCACCAATTCCAGAAATTTTGTATGATCTGCTGAGTTCGTTGATATATAGAGAGTCTATGCTCATTGATGTGTGTCACATCAGGATCTGGAACGGTTGTAATGGGTCGTCCAATTAAAAAATGGCTAGGAGTTGAAGTAAGATAGTCATTTTGATGAGAGGAAAGAGCAAATAATGGTCGGGAATTGCACCAAAACAGTTAAAAAGTGCTCAAGCGATAAAGTGGCATTGCCAGTGACTCTTGAGATGGAATTTAGTTGACTTTATTCTGGCTTCCCAAAGTCCACCTAAAGTGGGAGAGTATGGTGGCAAGAAAATCCAATTAAAGTTTTGTTCAGCAGATAACTGCTTTAATACTTCGCAGTTATTTATTAAAACTTTGCCTAATTCATCCAATAAAGATTTTGCTCCGCAGTAAGTGCGACCATTGTCCGAGTAAATCTTAGAGGGCATGCCTCGACGTGAAGCAAAACGTCGCAGACACAATATGAATGATTCGCTAGATAGATGTCACCGGTTCGAGGTGGATGGCTTTCGTGCAGAAGCATACAAATAAACACACATAGCACTTGACCGGTTTCCAGCCACGACCTGACTTGTTTTTAATGATAAACGGACCACAGTAGTCGGTTCCCACGATCGAAAATGGGAATTGGGGTGTTACCCTGTCAGCAGGTAAGTTGCCTAATAAGTTATTAATATCTCTTGGTCGAGCCTTGAAACATATTAAGCATGAAAAGACTGTTTTCTTAGCTAGATTGCGACCGCTTATAGGCCAAAATTGTTCTCTTATTGAACTAAGTAGATGTGAAGGACCAGCATGACATAGCCGTTTATGTTCTGAATGAAAAAGTAATTTAGAGAAAATATGTTTAGCTGATATTATTATAGGATGCTTTTTGTCATGCGAATAAACAGAATTGAAGAGTTTGCCTCCCACTCTTAAAGTTTTGTCGTTTTTGTCATAAAATTTTATTAAAGTGCTGCCCTTTGGCAAGGGTTTATTATTCGACAGCAATTCAATTTCTGCTGGAAATGATTCCATTTGTGAAAGACGAGTTAGCAATAGAAGTGAGTTTTGATATTCACGAAGAGTTAGTGCGTCATATGCACGGTTTGCCATTTGAGATCTGCAATTTTTTATGAATCTCAAGCAGTATGCAACTATTTGTTTAAGTTTATTTAAGCTAGAGTAGTTTTTGTACTGAATAAGAGGTGTGAACGAAGAGACAGTTACGCATGAAGCAATGGCGGGTGGTGTTCTGACTGAAATGAATTCAGATGTTTGTTGAATTCTGATACTTTCAGAATTGCATGTAGATATTGGCATGGACAAAAATACAGGGCCATGCCACCAAAAGGTGAGCATAAGTAATTTGGAAGCTGATATGCCTCGTCTAACCAGATCTGCAGGATTTAGATCTGTTGAAATGTGTTGCCACAAAACCGAGCAATTGAATTTGAGCAACTCTATTTGTGTCAAGTAAGTGAGGTTCTGTATTAATCCACGATAGGACTATTTTAGAGTCTGTCTAGCAAGTTATAAAATCGATATTAATATCAAAAGAATTTTTTATTTTTTCTGCTAATTGTGCCATCAATAAAGCACCACATAGCTCCAATTTTGGTATCGTAATTGACTTAAGAGGAGCTACTCGCGTTTTTGAGCATAGAAGTTGGACAGTGATTTGATTCTTTTTATTGATTGACCGTAGATATATGCATGTGCCGTATGCATATTTGCTACCATCTGAAAATGCATGTACTTCAATTCGTTTGGCAGCAGTACAAATTGCTTGTCTTGGAATACGCAAATTGTTTAACTGAAATATGTCTTTGTAAAATGATTTCCATTGGGATTCTAAATCTGGGGGTAAACGTTGATCCCAGTTAGAACTGTTAAGCCATAATTGTTGCATAAATATTTTTGCTATTACCGTGGAAGGATTAAGTAAACCTAGGGGGTCAAATATCATAGAAATGTATGACAAAACGGTTCGCTTTGTGACGATATTGTGAAGACAATCGAATTTAGTTATTTCGAAGGATAGTTTATCAGTGTAACTGTTGAATAACAATCCCAGAGTTTTGTGTTTTTGGTAGGACCAAATTCAAGAATATTATTAGGGATATCGGCTGACTAATTACAATTGAGAACTTCGCAAAAGTTAGAGTTCCACTTGCGCAACGTGAAACCTCCCGATTGTAAAATTTTAGTAATGTTGGAACAAATATATTTTGCATCTTCTATGCTTTCACAGTAAGTCGTCGCAATACATATTGCTTCGAATTATTTTTGCGATCTCAGGATAGTACTGTTCATATTTGTTAGCGAGTTCAAACAAGCATCTAATGGCAAGAAAGCTAGAAGCCTTTTTGCCATAAGTGACAGTACAAAGTTCGTAAACTTCTAGAGGTAATGATGGGTCCGTTCGCCAAAATATTCTTTGGAGTGGACGTTGACTTGCTTCAATAAAAACTGAACGATACATTTTTGCACAGTCGCTCGTGAGAATATATTTGTAACGCCTAAATCTTAATAGAATTGAAAAAAGTTCATCTTGCAACACGGGACCATTGAGTTGAATGTCATTGAATGAAATACCTGTGGAGGTCGGATAACTAGGATTGAAGACAATTTGTAGCTTCGTTGTAATGCTATGCTCTTTGTAGACTGCATGATGTGGGATAAAGTATTGATGTTCAGAATGGTCTGGACTTGTCACCTTTTTCATATGTCCTAAGTTTTCGTACTCTACCCTAAAGTTCACATACATCGCTGTAAGTTTAGGACTGCGTTCAAGTCTGCGTTCTAAAGACATGAATTGTTTAAATGCATTTTGTTTTGAATCGCCCAAAATGCTGGGGCATGAATTTAAAGGTATCGACACATTACATTTGATTTTCCAATGCTCCACCCGAAGGTACTACATTGGCCAGGAAGCGAGTTTTTTTTTTACCTGGAAAATTTGGAATTTTGCCGAACCCTTACTGTTCCAAGCAAGGTAGGGATCTTTAACGTGCGTGACAACACTCACACACGGGACCTCCATTTTACCTCTCATCCGAACGAGGGTGTATTTTTGTGAAAAATGCTCGCCTAACATTTTTCAAGCGGACCGTGTCGGGATTCGAACCCGGGACCTTGGGCGTAGTAGTCACACACATACCACTACGCCACGGAGCCGCCTAAAAAAAAGGTATCGACACAGTAAACCAACCTTGTTCATCACGCGTATAAGTTTTAGTGACGTGCAATTCACATTGCTTTTCTTCTAAAGACAGAAATTTAGAAGGAGTAACGGTTTCAAGTTCCCAAAACTTGGACAACTGACGAGATAAATCGAGTGTGGTGAGATGACAAGAGGTGCTGAATGATTGATCGTCAAATGCAAATTGTCCTGTAACGATATATCCAAACTGAGTATTCCATAAATATGGGTATTTGGTAATTTGTGGTTGATTGGGTAATAATATTTGCCAAAAAATGTCGATGCTTAAGAGTAAGTCGATTTTGGTTTTGTTTCGATAGTGTGGGTTAGCTAAATTTAAGCGTTCGGGTATTTGTAAGCTGTTTGTGTTTGACGGCACAGGAGGAAATTTGCCCGCAATGTTTTGAAGGAGTAAGAAGGATAGCGTTGCAGTAAAGTCACTGTGTATTGAATTGATTTTAGCTAATGCAGCGTCAGAAACTTTGGTTTTGGATTGACCGATGCCAGAAATAGAGACATTTGCCTTTGTAGTAGGCAATTTTAATTTTGAGCACAGTGAAATGGTCATGTATGACCTCATCGAAGCAGAGTCAAGAAGTGCAATACATTGGAGTTGTTTTCCAGCGGAATCTTCAATATAAACAGTAGCTGTTGGTAAAGGTTGAATGGAGTTATATTCTGACTTCAGGTGAGAAGTGAAACTTGAAGTTGAGGTTTGTGGATTATTACCGTTGGCTTGTACATTTGGTACGCTTTGGTTAGGGTTAGTTAATTTCGCTTCAGGATTGTGAAGAAGAGTAGAGTGTCGTTTGCCACATTTTTTGCAGTTTCCGGCTTTACAGTCGGATACAAAATGATAGCCACGTAAACAGTTTGTGCACAAATTCAACTCCTTAATTTTAATAAGCCTATCTCGAGGTGCCATGTCTAAAAATGACTTACAATTAACAATTCTGTGATTTTCCTTACAATTGAGACAATTCTCTTCAACTTGGTGAGGTTTGGAGGAAAAGTGTGTGTACGATTGCTTTTTATATTGAAATTTAGTTTGTTTAGGGTTATATGGTTGATTAGGTTGCACGTTATTAAACTGTTTTAAAGGTTTTTCTATTTTTTCAAGTAATCTAGCTCTTTTTTCAATGAATTCAATCAAGGTAGAGGTGGGAGGAATATTATCTAGTTTAATGATTTCAGTTTCCCACTCCCGTTTGGTATTGTAGTCAAGTTTATCCATGATTAAATATTGAATAAACTAGCACATAAATTTATGGGTTTACCTAAAGATTCTGGTGCTCTTAAGTGCGCTTGAATCGAGTCTGCAAGTTGTCTTATAGATGTTGCTGATTCCTTAACATTTTTAGGAAATTTGATAATACCTTTTATATGAGAATGTATTAGAAATCTAGTGTTTTTATAACGTCTTTCTAATAAAGCCAATGCAACGTGATAATTAGTGGGAATGACATCTAATGATTCTATTACCTTTGATGGTTCAGTGCCTAGAACAGATTTTAAATATAAAAAGCGTGTAACATCCTCAAATGCTTCGTTATTGTGCACAAGAGATTTAAAACTTTTGAAGAAACTTAGAAATGTTTGCGGATCTCCGTTGTAGATTTTTATTTGTAAAGTATGCAGTTTAACTAAACTTGAACGAGTTTCGAAAATGGGTTGTTGAATCAAATTGTTTTGTGAAACTATCGTTTTTTTAATAACAGGATTAGAATTTAAATTTACTGGCGCTGAAATTTGAGTCACCTTTGCTGGGGCTGGCGGCGCCGTATTGTTTGATTCAATTATGTTAGGAGATGAAATGGGCATGGAATGTTCAGAATCAGACGCACGGCTTGAAGCGGATGACGTTTCTCGAACCGGGGACAGATTGTATAATAACAAAGATCTAGCATTAGTTAAGATTTCAAAATAATCATTTTCAAAAGCGCTATAATCCTCACAATGATTTTGTAAATTAGTTTCCGTGTCTGTTTCTATGACTTTCAAATGGATTGCGTCATATTTCGTTAGTAATTCCTAAAATGAAGTTAAACGAGCTTGTAGAAGAAAAGTTTCAAATTCAGCAAGCTTTTGCGTAAATTTATGAATATCAGGTGAACTTTGAGTTGTTTTTTCAATTAATGGTTGCAAACAGTTCTTAAAGGAAATCAATTTTCCCTTTAAACCTGTTCCCTTACGTAATAAAGTTCCGAAGATTTCTTGTGACATTGTAAACAAAACGTAAGCGAAATGCTAAATATTCAAATGCTTAATGATAGTAAAGGGTCATTGTTGTATAACAAAGATAGAATGTAAATAGTTTCCCTTTAAAGTATTAAAGAGGGTTATTTAACATGTGTTCATTTACAGAAAACAGCACGTGGCCAAGGTTAGAAGAGTTCAAATATGCATAAGGATAAATAAAGATACGTATACGACCTGTTTTAGTTTTCGTTTTTGTGTTCCAGTTTACCAGATATATGTGATAGCTTTTGTCCACTTGGTTGTAAGCATCACTTCGATGGTTGTTTGTTTGGAATAGGTTTCGAATATTTGCATTGAAAGTATTGTAGCGAGCGGCCTAGCTGCAATGATGCTTAACTTGATATGTGCTTGATACACTACATCGACTGCTTGACTGGATGATTGTAGCTCCGCTTTGTTAACAAAATGCCTTAAATGCTGAAAAGAATTTTCTTAATGAACCTGTTGATTCGTTTTGATTAATTGGCGTGCTGTATTTCCATAGCGGTTATCATATCAGTGCTCGAATGGCCAAAAATTTTGTAGAAATTTGATTAAGAAAACATGAAAGAATAAACTCAGTAAACACATTTATTTACAAGTTTTAGGTTAGATACAAACATAACGTTCGGTGGTTTGTAATAGACTTTGCTCTAGCACGGCAGTTTAAAATAGAGATGTAAACATGTTGATGCTAGAGGCGCAAGTGCCTACAAATGTAATATAAAGTTTATCAATAATCGTTATGTTCGTTACTGATTGTCAGATCTGGCGGTCATGTACAAATTTAATAAAAACTGGAATTTTAAGCAATTTTAATATAAATCTTATTTTTTACTTTTAAAGCATACACCCTTTCAGTTTCTCTTAAGTGAGAGCTTCAAATATAACAAAATTTAACGAACGATTTTTCTTTCGCAAAAAAGATATATTGTCATGAAAAATTAATAAAATTAGTGGAGATTACATTTTAATAGATCTTATGAACTGAAATGGTGAGGATTTTCACCGCTGGTAATTTGACTCTATGTGGAGAAGGGGATTTATTAAATAAATCCCATTAAGGATTCGGGAAAAGTAAACGACTTATCTTTAACCACTGGTCACCGGCTGCTACCCTTATGTCCGATTTTAGCTCGTCTGCCATCGTCCACGTGCAGGAATAAAATTCAACTAACCCCAAATTGACACGTGCAGATATAACAAAATTAGAATTTCAATGAATACAAGCAAATAACGAACACATTTAAGCATTTAATCTTTCCAAAGAA
This sequence comes from Platerodrilus igneus, assembly GCA_036346225.1. Lineage (NCBI taxonomy): Eukaryota > Metazoa > Arthropoda > Insecta > Coleoptera > Lycidae > Platerodrilus > Platerodrilus igneus. The sequence continues at coordinate 1,647,527 of JARFIW010000507.1, read as the reverse complement.
CTTATTTAGAAGTAGTTTTAACGACTAACAAATATAACACTAACAAATATATTGCTAAGGCGAGCTTCTCGGTGTTAGAAGTGGTTTTACAATAGCATTTATTTCGACGAAAAACTATTTCAAATAACAAAAGTGTATTTCAACGGAGAGTGGTTATTTGTTTTTAACGAATTTCTAAACGATTACAGAATTTATTCCAAGTACTGAGGAACATTTATACAGGACGGTTTTTAACATTTGAATATTGAACTTGTTATTATTTGAGAATAATATAAAAGATTTAGATTAGCATTTTCAATTAGGGTCGTAATTTCATGAAGAATTTCTCTAGAAAGTTACCGCATCATAGTAATATTGTTTGTTTTAACTAACACTCAATTCGACCAATAAAATTTACATCTAACATTCCTTACATACGTATTTCTTAATACTTGTAAATGTTCCCAACTTCCTTGCACAATAACATTATGCTTAATTTAACCAACACTATCTCTGTGGTTACTTCATAGTCCAAAATAATTTCTTTCTTGTTTGATTCATTACCTACTACATGAATAGAAATCCATTTACATTAAAATTCACACATACATTATTAAAAATATAAACATATATTACTCACTGTTTTATTTCCATTTCTCATCTTTTGTATTACTGCTCCCTTAATCCATTTACCCTGCCATTGGAAGTACGTCGCACGCCTCGTATTTATCCCCTGCATAGAACCTATGGTCACATAATGGAATTCTGTTACTATCACGTTTAACCTATGCTCCAACCAACCAAACCAGCCCCACCCCGACTTCTTATATGCTCATATGACTACATTCTACAGTTCTAATTTAACTTTCAGAATTTGATCTTTCCTAACTGAAGTTTCAACTGTCGTGCTTATTGTTATATTAAATTTCTTCCTCTGTAAAAATTCTATTGATTGCAGTCAGCATCCGGTAGCAGAATGTGATGGTTTTAATGTTTGCTTATCTACAATGTTTTTGTCACCTTACTTTGTATATAATTTGTATTAGTGTTGTAATATGGCATTATTCTAATGATGACCTTGTAAATTATTGTTTCCGTGGGAAATGCATACATGATGTCTGTTAATATTTAAAGTTATTTACATTTGCGGTTTTAAAATAAATGACCGGCTTGAGCAACAGAAAAGCAAGAGAAAACAGGCAAAATAAGGTAAGAATCCACATCATATCATTTTTTGTTTTAGATTAATAGTCATTGCATCTTATTGATCAGGATGGCAGTACCCGAATTATCACAGTATTTAGAATCCTGTATTCTTTAACTTTGCAAGTGAGTCTTTATACATCATAATTAAGGTTATAAACAAATTTCAATAGATGTTATTTTATAACTGCACTGTTTTATTACAGGAAAGTCTCTAAAATGGTACATATTTTTGAAATGCTTTTACATATTTTTAATTACTATTGGTGCTACGGTCTCTGATATTCAGAGAATAATTATTTGAATTTTTCTCAGTCTTACTAAAATTTCTTTTTTAATTCAAGGCAACATATCTCAGAAGAACTTGCCCCACTGCATTCATTACATGTAATTTTAGTCGTTTATCGCATCGAATAAATTTGTTTTTACTTTTGTAAAACAAGCAGGCTGACATCTTTGCCATCATATTTATATATTAACCTATAACAATGTTTATTTTGTGTTTGGCGTATTTTCTTTAATTATTCTTTAGGTTGTGTAGAGTGTAAACAATAAATAACTGAAGATTTCAAAGTATGTGTGTACTTGAATTAAAAAATGATTTCATTTCGTTCAAAAATTTTACTGTATGCCATGCTTTGTGAATGTAAAGCACTACTTCTGAAACGTGTATTACTCCTATTTGCATACTTCACTAATATCTTCAATCTACAAAAGTACCTTTTAATGTGAATTGCTGTGGCTAGAATAGACATTTTGCATATGTTTCTAGTATAATTATCTACTCGAATACAAGTTGCTTTCCAAAAATATTATATTTTGTTTTTGCCAAGGAATTACTCACAACCAGTTTAGCGTATACTTTTTTAGTGTAATAGATTATGCATAAACCCTTAATATTATGTACCCCTTTACTTAATTTATTTGTAAGATTTGAGTAAATGCAAATTTTCGACACAGAATCTTAAAATTATAGCACTCATCGTTTAATCCTGCGGTAATGAGCTTCTCAGGGATTGCAGTGGAGTTCAGGTTCTCGTATATTCTGGACATGATGCTGACCTGTATTTGTCGTTGCACCCTATAGGAAGAGGTAAGAAGGGAGGAGCGATAGCAAGCACTACATTAACTGCACTTACGAAAAACTGCACTCTTTAACCTACAACCACACTTTGTCAAATCTCAAACTGAAGTGCTTGACTCTTGTGCATGTAAATCATCTCACTCGTTTTTGCACTATATTTCACTTGGCCGGGATTGACTCATTCAAATTTGCTGATGTTCTACAATCAATTGGAATGTAAAACCTCGACACTCCGACAATACATGATCACAGTGTATTTCCAAGAACAATAAAAAATCCCCAAGAGCATTTTAACATTATGTATATTAAAACATTTTTTTCTTACAATCTAATTAGTAACTTATAAAGTAAACAAGATCAGGAAAGAAAGAAAAATTTCTTTAACTATTAGACAAAACAGTACATTTAATGAATATGAAAAGTGAAAATTGATTATCCATTAATTGAAGATGCATGTTATGGGTTAAACCACTTAACAATACAATATGTTGAGTACCAAAAATTTTGTATATTTACTGCTTTTTATGCTATAAATAAGTAACTAAATCAGAGTGATATTATGCAAATTGTGATATGTTCGTCATAATAAACAGGTAGTTTCATTTGTTTTAAAAAAATTTAGATTGTAATATTTTTGTTGAAGTAATGCTAAGGTTTATTTGTCACTTTTACTTGATTTACAAATATTATTTTCATTGTGTTTTGCTTTCTTATGTTTTACTAACATAAACGATTGTGTTCACCAAACCGCCAATTTTAAGCTGAAAATCTCAGTTCACTATTTTTACTTCTTGCATTGAAGATAATAAAGTTTTCTATTTGAACTTTTAGCAAAGCACAAAAATTTTAAACCGCAGAAAAATTTGAAAAGGTAATTATGTCATTTTTGCAGGTTTACACATGGGGCAGTGGACCATGTTTGGGTACTGGTTTTAGTGATACAATTTGTCTCATGCCAGCACTCGTTGAGAATCTAACATCTTATCGAATTATAGATATATCTGCCGGAGATTCTCACTGCCTAGCATTAACAGATGATTGTGATGTTTTTGCTTGGGGTACGAATTCTGTAGGCCAATGTGGTATGGGACATTCCATTAGTCCAGTTACAAAACCTATGAAAGTACTAGGAGTTCGAAGTGTTCGTGTTCGACAAATCAGTGCAGGTTAGTATGTAAGTAAGTTTGGCTATGTTTCATAAATATTTAAAGAATAAAATAATAATACCAGAATTCAGTACTTGGTCTCCCTTTTATTGTGCACACTGAATTTTTTAATAATTGCATTTGGTGTTCGCTGAATGATGTGTTTACTGTATTCGCTCAGGAACAGTATATAAAGACAGTCACAATAATCGGACTGATAGTACCAAAACTTCAGTAAAAATTATTTTTGCCGCTTGTGGTAGAATCTTACAAAAGCTCAAATTTGACTTGCACATGATTGATGAAGGTTAGTTGCTTGTCCATTCATAGATCCAAATTGTTTACACATGTAGAATAGGGGACGCTAACTCCTGTAACTATAATATTTTTGCATGCTTTTATATGTGGTATTATATTTTTAGTCCAAAACCAATTGCTTGCATTTCAGTGGGACTTACCATTAGACCATTTTTTTTGTGCAATGTTGAACAATTAACTAAGTTTTGTGTCAATTATATTGAAGGTGTTATCTGTATCTTCTTTAGAAAATAAGTATAGATATTGAATGTCATCTGCATACGTGGTCAAAGTTCCATTGGTTATTTATAGTGGTATATCTGCAGTATAAACATCAAATAGAAATTTGGCATTTATATGTAACATAGAATTGCCGTGTCGTTACTCCTTACCACTTGTTTTCTATGTTTTGGAATTTATTTGTTGAATAGTGTGGATTTATATTGTTTCTGCTTTAACCAATGCTCATAATTGACAAAACTTGATAGCAGAAATTTCCTTACACCATGCTTTCTATTACATTTTTAATTATACAGCCTTTAAATGGTATACCTTCTATGTTTAATTTTTCTGTTTGCATTTTAAGGTCGACCATCTCTTATATTTTTCGTAGGGTTTCAGTTACTTTAGATACAAACAGGGTTACTTCATTGATCAGTCATGCTTCAGTGAAGTTCAGTGAGCTTCATATGCAAGTGTATGTGGGACACTCGAATTTGTGGGTGTGTGTGCGTGCGTGCATGCGTACGTGTGTGTATACAGGGTGGTCTGGTTATCATTAGCCAGCGTATATCTTCTGAAATATAGAAGATATAGAAAAATTTCATAAGAAAAAGTTTTTAAATATATTTTCTCTACAAATATAAGGCATTGAGTATTTTTCATGGCCTATTATATTTTAGTAATACTATGCCACTTTGGTTTTTTTAATAGAACACCCTGTATATTTTTTTGAAAAAATATTCTACTTGAAATTGTCTTTACGGCAATATGCCACAACCAATGATTTCTTGTTAAAGCACGCTAAATAACTTAAATAATAGAATTTCAATAGGAGATTGTTTCTGTTAACAAATGCCGTTGCAGTATTTCAGTTCTTTATTCACAATTATCTATCAAATAGATATTTAATGTTTCTGCAATTTTCATTTCAAGATTTCTTAGATGATATTCCTCTAGCTATCAGGCGAAACTTATAGTTTCAACACGATGGCGCTTCACTACATAATGGAATCAATGTTACAACTTATTTAAATAATTAGTTGATCAGAACTGGATTGGTAATAGGCGACCGATTTTATGGCCTCTCAGATCACGTAATCTGTACGTTCTCGGCTTTTTTGTTTGGGGGTTTTTAAAAGACCAAGTGTATTTTAATTCTACCCCTTTTTGAAATATTGAAGAGTTAATCGTTAAAATAAGAACAGCTTGCTTGCTAATTACTCTGGTCATGTAGCAAGATGCTAGAAGAAATTTAATTGTTGGAGTTAATAAATGTTTAGAATGTAATGGTGGACAATTTGAATATTTACTAAGATAATCAATTTTCTTGTTAGCTATTATTTTCAAATGTACGTATAAAAAAATATTCTATGTATTAATTTAACAGCAAATAAACAATAATCAGTCTTCTATTGGAATTCTATTATTTGAGTTATTTAGTGTACTTTGAATAGAAATCATTGATTGTGACATATTGCTGTAAAAACAGTTCCAAATAGAATATTTTTTTTGAAGAAATATACAGGGTGTTTTATTTAAAAAACCAAAGTGACATAGTTTGCTCAAATATAGTAGGCTATGAAAAATACTACATATCTTATATATGTAGAGAAAATATATTCAAAGAACTTTTTCTCATGAAATTTTTCTATATCTTGCATATTTCAGAAGATATACACTGGCTAGTGATAACCGGACCACCCTGTATACGTATACATACAAATATATTGCTGTAATATAGCCTTTATTATTTTAAGCCTCAATGTTGGGCGTCATTTTTACTGCTACGAAATTCGCCTTTTGATATGAAATATTAATTTAGGATTTTACCCCGACTAGCTCCCTGAATAAATCTTATTGAATTCAAATAAAGCAATTCTAGAACACACAATATAATACTTGATAATATGTACAATACTCAAAATTTTCTTTTTTATACAAAATATTTACATTTACCAGATTTATGCTTTTCTGAAAGCCAGCAAAAATATCGTTTAATTACATTCAGGGACCTTCGAACGTTGCAAGATACCTTCCTTTGTTTTCATATTTTAAGTGACCTTTTTGATGACTCTTACAAATATACAATGTATAGCAAATATTAAATTGGAAACAGTCTTCAATAATAAAGTGTATTAAAAATTGCTAACCTGGAATGGTTTCTGGAGTTCCATCCTAGTCTATGATCTGCATCCCCTTGCTATGTCCGCTTTACTTATTGGTATTTTATGTTTGCGTTAAGACATCAACAAAATTTGTCTCCACAAAATGGCATCAACAAAATGCCGTACTCATTTAAGAATCGCCTCCCATAAAAATCGCTTCCAATTAAAGTCGTACCAAATTAAAGTACGTCAAAATTAAAGTATCGCCTCCAATTAAAATACATCCCAAATTAAAGTATCACCAAATTAAACAATCGTCTTTCTATCGAAATACATCCCAAATCAAATTATAATAGAAATATAATACGTCCCAAATCAAGGCCCTGTTTTGTTAATATTAGAAATGAATTTAATTAAGTTGTTTTACTTACGTCTATCTGTAGATCGGCTTACATTTTGTTGCACAAAATTCTTGCACTTTTAAGTTTCATTTATTTACTTTTCATTTCATCAATTACGTGAGTTTTTACCACCTTCGAACATAGTTGTTGCTCAGTTAAATATAGACTAATATGTTGTTCAGTTTCTATCGTATATATATGCTCTTCCTCCAATAGTTTTCATTGGCGTGTTTACAATCAAGGCTGGTACCTTGCCTTATCTGGCATAACCCGGAATTTTTACAAATTACTTAGTTTAAATTTTCGACGAATGCTCTATTCCTCACGTCCACATTCAGCATATTGCAGCATTATCCTAGGATTTCCAACTTTTGGCTTTTCATCAAGTCACGTATTCGATGTTTGTCAATTTATCATATAATTGAACCGCCTGGTGTTTATTCGTTTGCCACAGAATGTTGGTTTTCTGAACAAGTATGTTCTTCTCTAGTCATGTAATGATTTTCTAATAATGAATTATTTACGATGCGTTTACGTTGATATTTTCGACGCAATTGTTAAATATTTGGAATGCCAATTTATCTGTTTTCCGGTAATTTAATTTTGATGCAATTTGTTGCGTTTTAAAATCTTATGTTTACTTGTAAACTATACTTAAACATATTTATGTTCTCATGCATTTAGTTACATATCTTTTATATACAGTGTCCTCTTAATTGACAGTATGTAGAATAGTCGATGTACTCTTATAATATCTGGAATAATTTGATTTTCTTAAAATTAAAGTTGTTTATATTTATCCTACAACCTCTATGACTTTATCTACCCTTAAACTACCCTATTATCATAGCGTTGAAGAAATTGAAGCCAGCAAAACGAGCCTTTTGTTATATTTAGACACCTTTTGAAACGTTTCAAGATGCCTATTGCCTTTCATAAATTTATCAAAGAAACCCCGGTTTTATTGACTCTTACATTATTGAATTAAACAGTTTACAGAAATAAATCATATCAATATATCTAACCTGGAGTGGTTCAGTAGTTTCTCTGCATCCCCAAGATTTTCGTGTTCAGTCTGAATGTTTAAAGTCGCATTTGGAAGTCAACATCAAAATCAAAATACTATCCAAATCGTTATTCAAAATCCCTTAAGTTAATCCAATAAAAGGTTTTCCATCTCCGTAATTACAACACAGTAATAAAACATTTACTATGTCAGTGATTACCAAAATTAATTTATTAGGAGGTAATCTCCAGAGGCGTCTCCAGAGCCACAGTTTTACACTTTTATAAAAATGATTTTCACTTTACTTTTGTTTAACTGGTTACGTGAATAATTTAGCACTTTTGAGTATAGCAACAGCCCAGTTTCAAATGTATACTATCTCGTTATCTCAATTGTTATCGTATTTATAGGCCTTGCCCCTTTGTTTGGTATTTGTTGTTTTCACATGTTGGGTCGACACCATTTGTCTTATCTCTTACGTACTCCGGGAAATTTTACCAATTGTATAGTTCAAATACTTGGGAGAACGCTCAAGTTGTCACGTATTCATTTATGTAACATTACATTTAATTTAGAAATCCCAGGAATTTTCGTTCATTAAATCACATATCATTGTTATTTGCTTATTCTAATCTAAACAGAAATAAATTTGGTGTTTGTTTATTTCCTAGTTAACTTGGATTTTTGAACAAATGTAATACTTTATGTCACGTACAATTTATTCAATTAATGCATAATTTTTGCCTGCGTATATGATGATATATTTAACGCACTTGTTGAATATTTATCTAGCCAATTCATACAGGTTTTCCGTTGATTTAATTTTGATGCATTTCGTTACATTTTTAAATCTTATCTTTGCTCGTAACTACTTTTGGATATGCGTTTAATCTCTTGTACTGTTATATACAGTGTGTGCTCAACTAACAATATGTATAGTGACCTATTTACTCTTATAATATCTGTGATTATGTGCTCTTGTTATTTGGAAGTTTCTTTTGTTTATTCTACAACTCCTATGACTTAACCTACCCCTAAATTAACCCTATAATTATAGCAATATATATATATATATATATATATATATATATAGTTTTGTTCTAAAGCTAAGCCCCACAATTTGGACTGCCAAAATACTCTGCAGTTTTCTCTGGAGTTGACGATGTCCTTCTTTAATGGATGCCAAACTACTGCCAGATTTTTGCTATAAATACCTAAAACTCAGCTTCCTCAATGAAGTTATCCATGACTGCTCAGCTGTTATCTGAAATATACTACCATACTATTCTACAGAAGCAAACGCGGCTACAGTAACGATTTATTCATAGAAAAATTCCAAAAATCTTCATCAATTCTTATTTCACACTTTGGTTAAATTATAAACATTCTCCTTTGAAATAATACATTTTTCCTTCAAATACTTCCTGATTAATTTTTATCCAAAAAAAAACTTTATTTTTTAGTAACAAAGCCTTTTCATAAACCTTACATTACCCCAGGTTTAGTAAGATTTCATAGTAAAACCTATATACACTTGTGCTAATTTTCGCACAGCAAAATTACATAAGTTCCTTTTACCTTGTACATAAACAAGTATTACACAACATATTTTACACATGTAAAATTCCCACATAAAAATATGGTCAAATAATAAATCATAAAAGTTCATTTGGTGTCTCTTTAGCCCATTTGATTTATAGAAATATACCCATAAGGCATATAATGTCATTACACGCCAAATAAATCCACAAAAGCAATTATATACAAAGATCTGTTACCTGGAATGCACCACCACACATGTATCCACAATCATACCATCGATGACTGTTGCCTTCATCTATGACTGCATGTTCGGGAACTTCCCCTAGTTGTATTATACCATTCTAGACTGCAAACTGCTACTTTATTTTCTCAATCACCACTTGACGATACAGCCAGACTCCCCCAACTCTGCTACTGGTCCATTTTACCATAGGTAAACTACCAAATCGATCCATCAACAATCTCTACTGCATTTGTGTGCATGCCTTGCACCAACAACCATATATAAAGCAGTCTGTACTAACTTTCATCAAATATACTTCGGATCTTTAAACTATCTTTCTCATCAATTTGTATACTTCTAGTACAAACTCTACACCAACTTTGTGTATAAATTTTATTTCAAATACTATATAATTACTTGTTCACCACTATTAGCGGATGCGTCGATGAAACTGCTGGTGTTTATATAGCCATTTCTGTCCCTCTCAAGCTTCAAAATATTCGCAACTTCGTTGATACCAACAAAACAGTCTTCTTAGTAAAATTTTAAACGGTTAACATATTTCTTAAAAATCTCTCACAAACAAACGCTCAATTGCCACTTAAATTTCAAAAACACCAGTTTGGCCTTCACCAATTCTCTGTAAATTTCTACCTTAATGTCAACTGCCACCTAAATCTCAGAATTTTGACGATACAAACAAAATCATTTCTACGAAAGCACAAGTTTCGCATCGCAACGGATATCCACTTTGTCGAATTTTAGCCACTAGTTTCGAACGTTTATAATAAACACCCCTTCTACGGAACTATCTGTCTCCTTTTATCTAACACACGCAATCTTCTATCTCTTACTTTATTTTCAACTTGCTTCTGTCCTTGACGCAAAAGCCCTCTCCAAGCAATATTCAAATAATCGTGTCTTATTTACACATATATCCTATCTGATACTCCTTCTGTCTTACCTTTAGCAGCTTGTACATGTAACCTATCTACTTATTCCCCACTAAAATATTACAATCTGCAAATGATATTTATAGAAACATGTGGCATCTCACTCATACATATTAAATCTATTCCCTCTCTGTCTTACCACTCTCTCCTCAAGTCAACCCAACATCTAACACATGATATCTCTGTCGTTTCTATGCCTACTATTGACAGTCCCTCTTTCTAACGGTTATTTGTGCACACTTTCTGCTTGAATTCCTAGAATCTAGCTATGGTAGAACTTATTTACAACAATATTAAGAAATCCTTCGCCAAAACGACTTTCAAACTCTTAAAGAAATATTAAGAATGTGTTGTTTGCCTGCCTTTCTTTATTCGAATGTACTAGAACCCGTAGCTATTAAGCTTGTTTCTCTTTTGCTATGATTAAGCTTTTGAAAGTTATACAAATGCTAACATTTTACCAATTATATTTACACTTTATAAACTATGATTAAATATGCACGTTAAGGATATTTACATTTATTACACCTGTTAGTTAATTCTTGAAAATTAATATTTCAACTGCCTTGATTATGATCTTAGAATTTTTTATTCTTACGCTAAAAGAATCTGAAAAGCTTTTGACTACTATACATCCAATCTGCTGTAATTTAAGATGCTCGCTTTTCTACTGCACGCTAACAAATATTTACATCTGCAATTGATTAGAAAGGTTTTTGTCACTTTTGCATCTAGACATCTTTAAAGTTCTTTATCCGAATTAAATTCTATTATAAGGGTTTGCAATGCGTTAAAAATTGTTGCTTTTTGGTATTTGCATGCGGAAACTTGAAATAAATTGTCCGAGAATTATCTAATCAATAGATAAAAGCAAGTAAGGTGAATCATACAATTTTAGTTTTCGTATGTAAAAAAAAAAAGTGTATTTAAAAGCAAAGAACTCAACTGTAAATAATCACTTAAGCATATTTAGACATAGAGTATTAAAACTTTGAAATGGGGATAAAATTCGAATTCTACGGTGGCAGTTGATATCAAAAGCCATTTGCAAACTTCATAGGTATTTTGTCCTTTGTCTTTCTAATTTAGACATTTAGTTCCTATGTCGTTTTGTAAGGTTACGATCTCACTTTTGTTGTGCAGGATGTGAGAAAACATGTCTTAGTTTTGTTAATTATGGCACGTACATGTTTTTTGTGTCTGGTACCTGAGAAAGAAAAAGTTTTGTTTGATAATGAAATCTAGTGAATCGTGATCATTCCCATTTGTTTCGTCTAAAAGAAAGCTTGTGAGGTTTTCGAAACTTGGTCGCTAGCCTTGAATTCACTGAAAGGTTTTGTTCTGCATTAAGAGCGAGGATAAGGAATGGTATAATCAATCAAGCATCTTATACAGCTGGATTCTGTACGATATTCCTTTCCACGTTCTAAGTAGTAGCGTTAATTGGCTTAGCTGCCACATGTATTTGGCTTAACCTGAATGGAGGTATTACTTGCTACAACTTAGGTAAGATTGTTCCATTTACCTGTGGGTATTATCTTACTATGAGTCATTTTGATTCTAATATAGAGGTTATAATCCTACCACATACAATGTTGTTGATTTTGTAGTTCATGATAAGGCTACAATCTAAAGGCTATTTTGAAGCTCATGGAGTTTGTTTTCTTTTTATGAAAACTGTATTATAAAAAAATGTTGAAATTTAATATTTAGGTGCACTTATGTTTGTCAATGTAATTTTATAGGTGACTACATAGTCATTGTGATTTTATGCATTTCAATATAATACATTTATATTTCTTTTATGTTCATAATTATTGGATAATTGAAATATCAAAAGTTATATTTACTTTTTGAAACATTACTCACTAGTCAGTGCTATTTAAGAAAAAGTAGAAAATATCTTGTAAGAGTTATGGTAGTGCTACTAAAGATTATTAACTCATTCACCATTATTAATAATATTTATTGGTATTGAATCAAAATACCCATAATAGACATTTTAGAGAATTGGTTTGAAATTCACAGTTAATTATGAGACTTATTTATGTTTATTTTCATATAAATTGATTTAATAAAGTTTAGATATTTACATTGAAATTTAAAGAGAATAGAGATCTATTTTGTCATACGTTGTAATCATTATTATAATTAAAAAAAATTTTTCCTATCAAATTTAAATCTTACTAATGTTATTATTATTATGCCACGGCTAGCTTTTATTATTCTACACAGAGTGCACAACGTTACGATGATCATTTTTTTTCTTCTCCACCCTTTTATGATTACCTCTTTGTTTGAATTATAAAATGAAGTCAATTAATTCCATATAATGAAAAGAAATATTATGCACAAGTTTTGAAAATTATTAAAATACACTTTTCAATCAATCAATATCATAAGTCTTATTTATCCCAAAATTTATATGCTTTGCAATCAATCTAAAGTCGCCAAAAACTACCCTTTTTATCAAAGAAACCTAGAATGTTCTAAACCCCTTTATAATATTACGTACTTTTAACGTATGCAATGTTTGTGCTGACTTCGTTACACTTTTACTTAAATTCAGTATTCAAATTTAAATAGAATAAAAATATCTTAAAACTAATTATATCTGACCTTTTACTGCTCTGCTCAATTGAACCCCTTGGTTTCCATAAATCGCTTCTTGCTTCTTCATTCTATTTGCATTGAATCTTGCAACCCAAAACTGTACCAAAATCGTCGACGCTGATTTGAAATATATTAATCCATTTAAAGTATCCCCACATTCGAATTATCATCAACTATAATATCTATCCACTCATTGGAAATATTATACCATCAATTAGAATTATTTTCATACATTTAAATTATTATATCGTATACTTGAATTCTCTCTCAATTCACAATTATACTACACTCGGAATTATTCTCCACCAATTAGGATTTGAATTATTAGCATCACATTCCAAGTTATTCTCCACCAATTCGGATTAGAATTATTAGTATCACATTCAAAGTTATTTTCCACCAATTAGGATTTGAATTATTAGTATCACATTTGAAGCCCTATTATTATATTATTAGTTTAAATAAATTACCCCAAATTCTACTCATGTTAAACGGCAACAGAAATTTTCATATTTGTAGCACTTATTGTCACTTTCTATTTTATTAAACATTAAAAATTACGCGTGACTTTATGATTCAGAGTGGTGCAGCTTTGTCCTCTTGAGTTAAAACTGAACTGTGTTATCATTGCTCCACTGTTAAATATAGGCTGAACCTACTTGCATGTGGGTTGGGTTTTCAACAAGTCTGTAGCTATCTTAACCAATAAGGTCTTTGTATTTGATGGATCTTGAAGTGGTTTTCCGATGTAATATATTCGGTTTTCCAGGTAATGGTTATTTGCTTATAGATACCTCGTTATCAGACCATACGTTGTTTTGTGTAGATATCGCCTTTTCCATAATTAAACGAAAATACATGATGTAATTTCAATTTTGATTTTCGTGTATGTTTTCTGCATTTTTGAACTGCAATTTCTTATCAAAAATGTTGATTGCTTCTATGCACTTACACAAGGCTTTGTTAAGTTTTATCTCTTATCTCCGTATTATATAACTAATTAGAACCCTTTTCAATGCGTGTTTAATTACATGTACCATCCTTTCCTCTAAATACGCGTACTTTTACTGAAAAATATTGTTATTTGCATTACTTAAAATTAATAAAGCTCTATATACCAAGTGTTAAATACTTGTTATTTACCTAATGTATGAATTACCTATTTCTATGCTAAATATGCGTCCTATTGTTGTAAGATGTGTTTATTTGCGTCGCTTAAAACTAATTATGCTCTATATACATGGTGTTAAATCCTTACTATTTACATAATATCCAAATTACTTAATTTTCTGTTAAATAAATGCAGTTTTCTGCTTCCTATTGCACTTTATGATTACTGCACGATCCCTGCTACACAATACACCCTTAAACAACCCCTTATCACAGCAATATATAAGGAACTTTTTTGTTACAGGCTGTAGTTTATATTAATACATTAACATTATTACATGTATCTATGAATCTTTACTTGTTCTGTGAATGAATTCTTGAAATGTGTGTTATATAAATGCTTGGTTTTGTTTGATATCAGCACTGCATCATATTGAAGCATGCAGCTGATGTTGTATAACTCTTAACAACAATGATCTGTAAATATCTTGTTTTGCATGCACAGAGTGTCATTGTCATTTTTTTTTTACTTGTAATGTGCTCCAATAACTTCAAAGATAACATAGGATGTAAATAATTTATTTCCTTAAAACTTATAGAAAACATTTGTTTTTGAGACGTACTTTCGACTTTTATAATTGTTGGCCAATTGATAAACTTTGTTCCTTTCACAAACGTTTTGCTGTAACCACTTTATGCTTCTGGTTGATGTTTATATACAACAGGTATTAGTATTGCTGTCACAATGTTTATAATACAAAATCATGCAAAGATAAAGTGATTAATTAATATAAGATATTATTTTAGGTAGATTTTGTACTTACAATTTTTAACCCAGCATCTTCAAGATAATCTTGGGGCGGGGGGGTAGGGGTGTCATAACTATTCAAATCTGCTTTGCCTGCAGAAGAAACCTAAGCACCCAGATAGATAGAAAACAGGATAAGGAAAAATGTTCACTTTTGTATATCCCACACTTCAAGGTACCTTACATGTGATTTTCCAATGCTCCACCTGAAGGTACTACATTGGCCAGGAAGCGAGTTTTTTTTTACCTGGAAAATTTGGAATTTTGCCGAACCCTTGCTGTTCCAAGCAAGGTAGGGATCTTTAACGTGCGTGACAACACTTACACACGAAACCTCCATTTTACCTCTCATCTGAACGAGGGTGTATTTTTGTGAAAAATGCTCGCCTAACATTTTTCAAGCGGACTGTGTCGGGATTCGAACACGGACTTCAAGGTACCAGTAAAAGGTATCCCAGTAACGCTATCACATCCCCATTTGCACTGAAAGTCAATTTTCATTGGCCGACTACAATTGGCAATTGTTGACAGTTAACCATTCCCAACAGGAAGTCAACAAATGTCCAGAAATAGACACTTAAATTAAACATAAAGTTATGATGAAGTTAAATAATAAAATGAAATATTTTGATACATGTCAAAATGACACGTAGCAAAGTGTATTTGACAAGTGGTAATTTATGCATAAACATAGCGAATGTATAGGTAGCATGAATCAAATAAAACACACAATGCATATTAGAATATGTAACAATATTGTAAGAGTTGATGTTTGAAAACAATTGTCACACATTCAAAATAATTTGAAATTATTTGCTTGTTAAATTTTACTATTAACGTTTAGTTCAGCTTAAAATATCTTTAATTGATACTAGGATAATATTTTACAGGAACATCTCATTCTATTGCATGGACAACTGCTCCGTTAGAAAATCTTCAAGTTACTCGTCATCGACCCTTTTGTTTAGATGTTCACGAACGAACCTTTGAATTAATCAAACGCTTTCTTGAAAAATATACCATCAGTTTTTATGATAAATATCCTCCATCTCCATTTAGGACATCTGCTGAACATTATCATATTGTACGATTATATCTTAAACTACTGTCTACACATTTAAATTTATGTATTAGTGGTGGACTAACCAGTAATGTTCTAGGTACACAAGCAAATGGATTGCTTAATGCTTTATTTCGGTAATACAGATTATAGGTTTATTTTTAAAAATCATTATGAATATTTTATTGTAGTTTAATTGATATTCCAACTCCGGCTGAAATTCAATTGCTGGTGCGTGATATTTTAAATCTAGGAGCTCCCATTTTACTACCAACTCTTAAAGAACGTATGGTATTATTGCATGAACAACTTCTTCATGGAAAGCAGTTGTCTACTGGACAACAATTGTTGTTAGAAATGATTTTGAACAGCTTAGAAGAACCAATACATATTGCTGCCTTATTAGGATATGTCCCTGAAAAACCTGAACTGAAGGATTTGAGTACTATTAAGGTACTAATGAGTACTTTATTGGAATCATACAGTGCTCATACGGTAAGTTATATTATGAGGAAATTTTAAATTCACATTATTGTTTTTATGCGATGAGCAGCAATGGTATATTTATTTATTCTACCAAGTCATCTTCAAAATTTTTAATGAATGTCAGCTATCACGTTTTATTTTATATTGTTACTATTGAATGATGTCTTTATTTACATTACCAAAATTTTTGAAAAAATTTTGAAGTTAATTCTATATGAAGAAAATTCTAGTTATCTGACGATCTATTTGAAGTCATTGCCTATTTCAAAATATTTTAAAATGATTGTATTTGCTGTAAATTGATGAAGACGCCCTTTTTTGCTTCAAAGCCTGGCCACAAGTGATGGTAGTTTTAAATTTGTTAGTAGTTTGTTTTCGCTTAATTTAAGAAACGTATTTGCATTATGTAGGGCTTGTTCAAGTACCTTCCATATTTGATGTTGTGTGTGCTATTGTTAGTGACTTACCACTCGCATAGCCTATTTCAGCCATTTGCTTACAGAAGTTTGATATTTTAAAACTTGTATGCTCTGTGTTGAAGCTCAATTCTAAGCGTTATTGTGTTCCGCATTAAGTACAGAGCTGTTTTTTGTATAAGATTGCACCTGGCAGATTTTGTTGCCGCTGCAAAAATATGTTTAAAGAAAAATTAACCTTGGGCCTACTTCGTTCAGTTAGTAAGTTTGATATATTAATCTTTACAAAGTGCATATTAAAGAATATAAAAGTAATGGAATGAGTTTGTGCTTACAAACCTATAAATCAATCATAACGTTTAGTGTGGCCCATTCGCATTGACTTAGCACAGTTTAGATTGTGATGGCCTGTATATTGGATAAACATCCTAATTCTTAAATCGTCTTATTCAACACAGAAGTGACATAAAAGTTAAACCAAATTCCTGTGCTTTATCAAGTCATTCAACCGCTTTAGATCATTGAATAGATTTCAAAAATCCAGTCATTTTAGAATTAGAGAAAAATAAACAAAAAAGACTATTCCTTGAAATGTATCATATTTTCAGTGCAAAAAATAGTATAAATAAAAAACTTATATTAGTGGTTTGAGCTCGTTTTACTCATATTTACTTAATTTTAAAACAGCTGTATGCCTAATGTAATATTTGGTAATATGTTTAACATTATAAATACATATGCACCATATAAATACACACACATTCAAATACACACACACGAACAAGCAAGAACTATAAGATATAGCAGATCATATTCTTTAATTAAAAATATCAAGTATTCTGTTAAAAAAGAGAATTTTGAGAATTTGAAAGATTTCAAAATCTGACACAATTTTTATTTTTACATTTTTTCTTATACAAATTATATATCCTTCCTACATTTAGAAGTTAAAAAAGAAAACATTAATGATTAAAACTTAATTTAGATGTTAATTTTTCAAAAACAACTCATTTTGTAAGTTGCAATTAGTTTTTGTATAATTTAGCCTAGTTGTTTATAAATTTTTAGAAGCCTGTAACCAAGGATTAGAGAAGATTCGAAAATTTAGGCATTAAAAACATTTAATATTACTAGAAGTCAATATCTTTATATTATATATATATATATATATATATATATATATATATCTTCTTAATATGGACTGTTTAATATATAATGATCTTGATGAAAATGGTAATTGTACTTGGGATATAGTAGTCCAAAAATAAACTAAATAGTGTTTTGCATATATTCAATTAATTATCTGACGTTTCGGCAAGGGTTGTTGCCTTTTTCAAAGATACTACAAAATTATACAGTATTGAATGGACATAAAAATTATAACATAGGTACTTACTTAATTACTAATGCATAATTATTAGAAAAGTTTCTTCACACATGTGGATTAGTGTTGGTTAATACATAAACAAAATGATAAAAAATAAATTTTAAATTAAATGTCTTATTGACATATTTGTTAAGTTTGACACATAGACTGAAAGGAATTCTTGATTTTAAATTTTATATGGGTGCATGTAAATCTTAACTGTAATTGAACTATTGCTTTTTTTGTGTAATTCTATATAAATTTGAGTATATTGGATGTAGATTTTGAGTGTCTTGTCTAAAGTTCATCGAATTAATCTCATTTTGTATGTAATAAGCTTCCAAAAAAAGTCTCATTTTGTAATTGTTTTCAGAATCCAAAATTTCAATATCTTTATAATTTGGAACATGTTGGGTTAAATTAATATGTTGAGAGAGAGCACAATTCTTTTTTCCTAATTTTATATCTGACCTATGTTGTGTAAGTCTATTTTTAACCACTGGGTGGTGTTACCTACATACGCCTGATTGCATGAACAAGTTATTTTATAAATAATATTGCTACTTAATAATTTGTTAGGTTTGTCTTTGAGTTTTGTAAAAAGGTTTCTTACAGATTTTTCATAACTAAATCCTATAGTTAGGTTATGTTGTTTTAAAATTCTAGCTAATAAAGGAGTTAATGTTTGTATAAAAGGTAATTTTTGTATAAAATGGTATTGGGTCTAGTTTCAGTACTGTTAAAATGGATGTTTGTGTATAGTAATTTCTTTACTAATTGTTTGGGATAACCATTATTACATAGCGTAAATTCTAAAGTTTTTAGATTAGTTTTTTGAATTGTGGTTCAGAGATTATTTCTATTCTGTGTTTAAGTGCTAAAGCTGTATTTATTTTGTGGTGAAATGAATGATTGGAATAATAATTAATGTATCTACCTGAGTTAGAAGGCTTATTATAGTAATCAAATAGCAGTTTGTTGGAAGAATCTCGGATGACAAAAGTATCTAAAAAGGAATTTTTCTTTCTTTTCAAGTTCATACGTGAACTTTAAGTGTTCATTGAAATTATTGAAATGGTCTAAAATGTATTGTATTTTATCTGGTGGAGCAGAACAAATGATATCATCAACGTATTTTACTAAAAATACCATATCGAAATCTAAATTAGGTAAGATTGAGTTTAGTAGATGATCCATAACTATTTGTGCTATGATAGGAGATAATGGGAACCCATTGAGTACCAAATTTTGTTGATAGAATACATTTTGAAAGACAAAATAGGTATTATTGAAAATTAGGAGATGGAGGCAAGAAATAGGGTTTTTGACAAGGTGGTATGTGGTTTGATTACATCCCAGTTTTTCGTGATTATATCTACAGCCAAGTCTAGAGGTATATTTGTAAATAGTGAAGAAACATCTAATGAAAGTAAGATGTGGTTCTTAGGTAGTTGAAATTGACGGAATTGACTTACAAACGTAAATGAATCTTTGGTATTATATCCTTCTAAAGGAAAAGATGTTTGTAGAATTTTGCAAAGAAGACTGCTAAGTTATAGGTTGGTGTATTTACTGTAGAAATTATTGGTCGTAATGGAAAGTTTTCTTTATGAATCTTTGGAAGCCCATAATACTTGCCTGGTATGGAATTGGTATTGGATAACTGTTTTTTTTGGGAATCTGTAATCAAATGTTTGGAATGTAACATTTTGATGTGGTCATTACATTTTTCTGAATCGTAAAAGTGGGATCTTTTGAATTTGTTGATATGTGTGATCATCTTTCAGTAATTGTATAGATTTTTAACGTAATCATTTTTATTTAAAATTACAGTGATTGCTCCTTTATCAGCTTTTGTAATAAAAATATCAGAATTTTCTTTAAGAAACTTTTTTACTTTGATATATAATTTTGATTCTAAATTGCGGTTAATTTTATTTTTTGGATTACTAACAAAATTTGTAATACAATTTGTGGTCTTAGCTCTTAAATTATTCTTTTCTTCTTGTAAAAGTTCATTGTTATCTAAAATGTTTTCGATATTAGCTAATAGTTTTCCCATGTTAATATCATTGACGTTAATATCTAAACTAAACTTGGGTCCCAATGATAAAAAGTTATTTATATCAATAGGTATTGTTTTATCACTTAAATTAATGATCCATTTACTATTATCATTGAAAAATTTTTTACATCCGGTATTGGTATTATTTAGTGATTGAAACTTTATTAATAGAATCTGTTTTTGTTTTTCAAATAATTTTTTATAGGACAAAACTTGTCTTCGTTCAAATTCTAACAATATGTCAGGTGTCAGAGATTCTTGAAGAGAATTTTTTAAAAAGGTTAGTTTATTCTTCCAAAAAGCTATATTGGAATGTGTAATTTCTATTTCAAAATTTAGCATAGTAATATTAGACCTGGTTATAAATTTAGTGATCCTTTTGTTGACATAATGGTTTGTGTGAGTTAATAAATCTTTCAATTTGTTGGTTCTATCAGTTATGTGACGTGGGAAAATGGTTTGTTGTCTGCATCTTAGTAGAAAGCTTCTCCTAGTATCTAATTTTGCCATTGTTCGTGTGATGTTACTCCATTCTTTAAGTGATTTCATAGTAGGTTTTCCATACTTGATATGTATTAGATTATAAAATCCCATCTTAGATATGTCTTCTTAATATGGACTGTTTAATATATAATGATCTTTGGTAACATAAAATGATAAAAATATACTATTTGTAAATATAAATAGTTTATTGACATATTATCATTAATCTGACGTTGATCTATTGATTATGGGTGATTAAATTTATTCAATGATACTATTCTTTTAACTAATAAATTTGAGTATTAATGGATGTAAGATTTAACTGAGTGTCTTGTACTAATGATATCATTGAAATTAATCTTCACATGTGATTAGTATGTAATAACTTCAAAAAAATGTAAATAAATTTTAAATTGAATGTTTATTGACATCATTTTTAATTTCAATATCTGAATTTTAATTTTAAATTTTTATGGGTTGCAGAAATTTAAATTAATTGACACTAATTGCATTTTAGTGATAATTTATATAAATTTGACTATTTGATGCTAGATTTGATGTTTGTTAACACCTGGTTAAAAATAGATTAACAACATAGGTCAGATATAAATTAGGAAAAGATTGTAATTGTTCTCTCAATCAATTTCATATTTAATAATTTAACCTCAACATGTTCCAAATTATAAAATATTGAAATTTGGATTCTGAATAACAATTAAAATGATGATTTTTGAAGCATTATTTACCAACATAAATTTAAAAATTCGAAATTTGATCAAAACAAATTATTAATAGCTTTTAATATTACTCAAATATTATATAGAATTACAACTAAAAATGTTCAATAGTTCAAATTTTACAGATTAAAAGATGTATAGTTACATGCACCCATATAAAATTTAAAATCAAGAATTTTCAGTCTATGTGTCAAACTTAACAAATATGTCAATAAGACATTTAATTTAGAAATTTATTTTTATCATTTTTGTTTATGTATTAACCAACACTAATCCACATGTGTGAAGAAACTTTTCTAATAATTATGCATTAGTAATTAAGTAAGTACCTATGTTATAATTTTTATGTCCATTCAATACTGTATAATTTTGTAGTATCTTTGAAAAGGCAACAACCCTGTTAACGTCATAATTAATTGAATATATGCAATAACACTATTTAGTTTATTTTGGACACTATCCCAAGTACAATTACCATTTTCATCAAGATCATATATATAGAATATATATATCATATATATATATATTGCTAGTAATTATAGGGTAGTTTAGGGTAGTTAAGTCATGGAGTCGTGGAATAAATAAAAGCAACTTCCAGTTTAACAAAAGCACATAATTTCAGATATTATAAGAGTACATACGGTCACTATACATATTGTTAATTGAGAACACACTGTATATAAAATACATAGGATTAAATGCATTAGAACATAGAAATATCCAAGAGTAGTTTACAAGTGAAGATATGATTTGAAAACGCAACAAAATGCATCAAAATTAAATCAATGAGAAACCTATATGAATTTGTTTTACAAATATTTAACAATTGCGTTAAAAATATCATCGTACACGCAATCTAAATTATGCATTATTAGAAAATCGTACGTGACATTAAGGATTCACATTTGTTCAAAAATCCAATATTAAGAAATAAACAAGTGCCAGATTATTCAGTTCAGATTATAATAAATAACAAACATTGAATACGTGACTTAATAAAAGGAAATTGTGGGAATTTCTCAAATAATACCATGATGTGTGAGAGTATTATGTGACGACTCAGGCGCAATTCGAATATTTGAACGAAATAATTGGTGAAAATCTTGAAGTTTACAAAATAAAGGTAAAAGTGTCGTCCCAGCACTTGAAAGAACCAATGGAAAACAGGTGGAGGCAAGGCTTTAAATACGATAAGGATGTAGCGATGAGTTAGTATACATTTAAACTGGGCTACGACTATGTTTGGAATTACTAATTATTTTACGTAACCAGTGAAACAAAAATTAAAGTGAAATCATTTTGAAAAGTGTACGAACTGTGCAACGAATAAGCCGATCTATTATAGACGTAAGTAATAACGACTTATTAAAAATCCATTTCTAACATTAACAAAACAGGGCTTTTATTACTGGTATTTTAATACTGGCTGTTAACACTGAGATTTAAATGGGATTATAAATTATTTTAATACCGAGATTGAAATGGTCTAAATACCTACATATAAATGGGATTTTAATATCTACATCGAAGTGTTTCTCATACCGATTTTAAAATGGGATTCTAATACCTACATGTAATTTGGGCTTGGATTATATTTTGGTTTTGATGTCGACTTCTAAATTCGACTCTCAATTTGGACATATTCAGACTTGGCACGAAAACTCTTGGGGGATGCTGATTACAAGCTTGGATGAACTACAGAACCATTCCAGGTTAGCAACCTTGATACAATTTATTATTGAAAACTGTTTTAATTCAATATTTATTATTTCGTATCTGTAGGAGTCAACAAAACATAGTAGGTTCAGTTAACAATTTATGACAAAGGTAATAGGCATCTTGGAACGTTCAAAGGTTCTTAATATAAGCAAAAAGATAGTTTTGCTGGCTTGAAATATCATAAATCTGGTATATGTAAATATTCTGAAAAGGGGAAATTTCTAAAGTTGTAAATATTTAATCATTATATTGTGTATTATAGAATTGCTTTATTTAATTAAATCAGCTAGTCGTGGCAAAACCATAACTTAACATTCCACATCATAGGTGCTTGATTATTAGGGGTAAATTTCACAACAAAATTTATGACGGCTCAATGTTGGGCTTAATATCACAGCATTTTACGACATGCCAAATCGTGGGGCCTAATATAAAGGGTATATCACAGCAATTTTGACGCCCATCGTAGGGGCTCGTTGATCCTAATAAAAATATCACAGCATTTTATGTACGCCCAAATCGTGGGGCAGAAATATCACAGCATTTTATTATGCTCAAATCGTGGGGCAGAAATGTCACAGCATTTCATGATGCCCAATCGTGGGGCTAAATATTAATGTTGACGCCATCAAGCTAATTTTATTTAAAATAGAAATTCTAACATTTGTTATATAGTTCATTTTATCTAGTTGATAACTCGCAGATGTTGAAAGTTAAGTTACATAGTCAATTGCTTTTAGTAGTTTGCTTTGAAAGGTGTTGTTTCCAGTATCATAATTAAAACTTGTGTCGCCGTTCCAATATCAGCAGCCACCTGTCGAACTCGTCCACCGCCACCAATAGCTATCTTGATTAAGGGTGCCCTTTTTGAATTTAGTAGGAGTGGTTTCTTGTTGATCTTCTGCAGTTGATGCTGAATTGGTAAGTACTTTTGTCTTGCACTTGCTTTATTTATGTATTTGGAACTTCCGCTAAAAATTGTTGATAAAATTAATTGCACTATCGCTATCAAATGCAACAATTAATATAATATGTAACAGAAATATCACAGCAATATATATAATATAAAGATATTGACTTCTAGTAATATTAAACGTTATATATATATATATATATATATATATATATATATATATATATATATATATATATATATATATATATATATATATATATATATATATATATATTATATATATATATATATATATATATATATATATATATATATATATATTAAATGCTTTAATGGGTTTGAGGTCAGCTGGTAAATTTTCGGATATATTTAATCCTTGATCACAGGCTTAAGATGAGTGGTTTTAAAAAATTAACATCGAAGTATTAAACGTAACTTTTTAGTTTTTCACTTTTAAATGTAAGAAGGATATATAATTTGTAAAAGAAAAAATGTAAAAATAAAAATTAAAAATTATGTCAGATTTTGAAATATTTCAAATTTTCAGAAAATATATATATATATTGCCATGGGACCTCTTAAAAATTCTTGGACGAAGCTGGGACAAAGCTTTAACAACAGTCCTTTACCTAACTCATTCAAGCTCCACGAATTGGGCGTCATAAGATTACCGTGGATTAAGCTTTTTATGCTTCCCCAGGGTCAACATATAATTTTCAAAAATGCACAAATTTCAAAAAAAAAATTCTTACCCCTTTATTTCTGCTTCAAAAATCTTCAGCAGCTTCCCTGGCTAGCTCAGCTGTGCCTCTTCTTGGATACCTAAATTTACAAGCATTCTTCCTTCACACTCGCACACCATTCAATAAAATCACCAAATAATACAACAATCATACAATCTTTTATTTACAGCTATTTACAGACAAATTATTCACATGTATAAAAAAAACAGTTTGATATACTAATTACCAACTCAAAATGTGATATGTTTTTAAAGTCCTTGATTTTCTAATTATTTTCAAACAAATTAAATAAGATATGAGTAGATGGGTCCCACATATTACCCTAAATTGACTGTACACTGGAGTATGGTGAGCTCATAATAACCCAGTTTATTTTGTATATGCCTTTTACCTTGCATAAATTAATACAAAATTTATAGACTCGTTTACCCTTTACAATCCAATTTATATCCCAAATAAAATTTCGTAAGTTTTAAATACACCCCTTTTTAATATTTAACCTCAATAAATTGTCCAGTACATGTATCTTTTCCAATAAGTTTATACAACCATAAATAAACCCCAAAAATCAATCACACAGCACCAGAATTTCACAAATGTTTATCAAACAACACAAATTTCAAATAAATTACCTGGGGAATTCTTCAGGTTTCCATTCCTTTGACGAGGATTGCTAGAACATCTCGGCTTTGTTACCATTCGCTGTGATACTCAGCGGATACACCGACGATAACACCATTTGCGAGCCAAGCGCCTAGTTTCATAGTGCCATTCCATATCAGCATACAATCCTGGTTATTTATGATGCTTACCCCACATATATCATACTTCCATTTATTGATTTTCATGCTTTGTATTGTAGTAGCTGGACCTTTATTAATTTAATATACACTACATGTATTTCACGTTAATAATAAATAGATGCCCGCTACTTATAAGTTACACATGCTAGCACTATATTTACTGTATTATCAACACATACAATACTCACAAAAAAGCTCTACTATTATGTTGGTCAGCATTCAGTACTTTATCGAAGTTAGTAATATGGAAGCGAAGAGAAGACAAGAGAACCTTAATAATCTAGCGTGGGTATTTATATCATTTCAAAATCCTACCCCTGGACGCACTTCAAGTGAAAAGCTTATTTTCAAATCTAAATTCTAAAAATTTTGAATACAACCGTCTTGAAAATTCCTGAAATTTACTCCGTCCTATGTGCCATACATCCGAAAGCACTCCCAACCTTTGCATGTGTTACTTTTGGAAAACTGTCTGTTTTTAACCAATGATAAAATTCTCTGTCATCACAAACCCTGCCTGTACTATCTTCATCTATGTCTTATGCATGTCTGCTGTCGCGTTTAAAACCCCACTTGAGTTATAGAAAATCGATATTGCTGACAGCTTATCTCCACTCCACGTGTATGTGGTACGTGCGTTTTCAACATCAACGCTTTTATATCTTTCTCTATCTGTAGTATATAACCGATCGTGCATTTCCCTCGCTCTTTAAGAGTTTTGTTAGCCTTGTGGTTTAAACCAAACTGACGGTTGAAAATATTTCTATGAAGTCCTCTCTTAATACAAGCTCGAGTTCTTTGAATGTAACCTATTAAAACGCAGGTGTTTGTTAATTATCGACCGTTTAGCACAACAATTCTTAGACTTTATATTTCGCCGTATTTGTATACAACGAACTATATTTACTTTGAAATTATTGATTTTATTATGCAAGCACGTTCTTTTATGCTTATACGTGTTGGATTAGAATAAATTAAAATTAATTATGAATTTCTATTTGCTTTAAAACTGTTTTTTCTTTATGTAATTTCTAACATACCATTATTAATTATAAAAATACGTCAATACATGTCCGTTTTCCCTAAATGACTCAAATTAATTTTGGGCGTAAATAATTCGTTCTTTTCTATATACGGGGTGGTTGAAAATTTAATGTTTACCCCTGATTTAACCCTTTGAATCCACAACAATATACATATATATATATATATATATATATATATTACTCATATTTAGACCAGGGTAGAAAATTAAATAATCACATCAAATAATTTTAATCACCGTGTATAAGGAATTTCATTAAATAATACGCGTTATTAAAACCTTGAAGCATAAATAAACTCGGTCGTTTCAGTAAAATAAGAAATTTAAATTATTTATAAGACGCTTTATATCAAAAGAAGCAGTATTGAAAAGCTCTGCGTGTAATGTAATTATTCTAAACAAAGAGAAATTACGTGCAAAATTTATCTTAATTAACTCTATTTCGAGTAACCGGTATTAAACAAAGTGTACACATAATAATTAATATTTAAGTTGTATTCGCTAAAATGAAAGGATAGAGATCAATTTAATTGGAGTTAATTAAACCGTTAGTAACATATAATACCTATAAAAACTTGTGAAAATCCAAGATTAAAATACCACGGAATAAGGCTCTGAGAATTAATATTATATTTGAACACCTCGTAGTTTAAATGTCACATTCGGCGTAAAGTTTGCAGATAATTAATGTTTCAAAGAATCTTGGGGAAAACGTCGCATAATAGTTACGAGAATTGCTAAAGCTGGGTTATTTCACACTCCATGTGGACTAAAATAATCGATAATAAAGAATATCAATTTGCACCAATACGAACAGGTTAGAGAAGGAAAGAGAAAATGCGTCAAGCAAAGACACATATTGTAAAAGGCGGGATTTAAGCAACGTCACGAGGGTCACAATTGGTTGAAAATAGGATGCAAATATCAGAGGTAGAACAACAATTTCTGTACAAAATTAATTAGTTTTTCTCGGACATGCTTGCGTGCCGTGTGGAAATTTTCTGAGATTTAAATGGGGCAGTGAAAATTGTAAAATCGATGCGCGAGCGACAGACTGGGAACATAAAATGAGAAATTCTTTAGAATTACCGTTTTGGGGAACAGACCGACAGACAGGCTTTTGCTATATATACCGAGATGAATATAAACAAGCGCTCTTAGACTTTTGACTATTCGATGCGTTAAAAGCTCTTACATTCGCGACTTGATTGAAGATGTTAAACAGTGCATTTTAGTTTGAGAAAATAATTTAAAATTTTGCTCGTATATTTTAGTGATTCAAAATAGTTGGTTATTTACGTGCTAACATGAATGTACTTGAGTGCACTTAGATACAAGGTAATAAAATTTAGTTTTACTGTACCAATTAGCAAAATTTACAACGACAAATGTATACACAAAAGTAGGCAGTTTTGGCATATATTGGTGAAAGAAGTATGAAGTTATTTGCTATTTTTCGGGGGTGTTAATAATTAAATGGTTCAAATACGTGTCTGGATCCACGAAACAAGGGTCAGATATACATAGATGAGTTCCGGAAAAGCCCAGAAACAACTGGTGATGGAGAAAATTTTAAAAGCGTTGAGAATTAGAAGCCGTAAATATAATCCTGTTGGAATGGTGTGATTAACTAAAGGGACGATGTACTTTGAAGCTACGAGGACAGTAACCTTCAGGTAAATTATACTATTTTGTTTGACATTTTGTGTGTGTTGAATAACTTTATAATTGATTTACTTTAAATGGACATTAGTGGAATTGTACTAACCATAAAATTTTAATTTTAAGATGAAATTTGCTTGTTGAAGTAGAAAGGAGTATTTAGTTTTGATGTTCGGTAATATGATGAAAATTTGGGTATGTCTTTGAGCTCAATTAGACAAACCTGGTTAATTAACGTAAAGGGGTGGTAGATGCTCCCTTTAAACTCAGACTCCGGTCTGCTTATATTGCTATATTAATTAGTAGGCATCCTACAAGGACTGTAATTTTGGATGCACATTAAAATGATAATAAAATTAATCTTGAAATTCTTTTTAAAACTGAAATTTATGCTGAGTTTAAATTTTGAAATTTTAATGTATTCTGAATATTGATGTAAATAGAGTTAACGCTGATGTTTTTGGTAGGAATGTGTTGTTTTTTTTTATGAATGAGGAGGTTTATAACATTAGGTGAGCAGCCGAGGCGAAAAGAGGATCACAGCCGTTTATGACGCCCAATCTGTGGGACTAGAATTTTTTTGTTGAAAGGACCCAGTTCCCGCATAACAGGAGAATATCACAGCAAATTTTGGCGACCACAACGTGAGGGCTCGAGTTCCAAATAAAATTTTTGTTATTTTATTCCAGGAAACTGGCGATCTGAGAAAGAGAGTTTCTGTTTGTGTATAAATTTAAGAGTATTTTTAGAGTGTGTGTGAGTGATTAGAACGTATGCAGAGAAAAGAGTGGTTAAGGAGTCAAGGAGTGGAAATTGGAAGTGACGATAGTGCATTGTGTGAGAAAATTTCGAAAATGGAAGAAGCTGGAGGCAGTAGAGATCAGTCGAGGACGGAATCAGGGGATCAAGGAAACGAGATTATGATGAGAATGCTAGAGGAAATGAGATCGAGTAGGAAGAAGCTAATAGGAAGTTTGAGGAGATTAGAGAAATGAGTGCTGAATCGAATAGAGCGAGAGAGGACTTAAATCGAAAATTTGAGCAAATGAGTGAAGAATCGAACAGGAAGTTAGAAGAGATTAGTCAGAAAATAGATAAGACGAATCAAGAAGTTGTAGAATTTAAAAATAGTCTTACCGTAAAGATGGGGGAAGTTGAAAATAGGGTTGATAAAAATGAGCGTGATATTACAGGTCTTCGACAGGAAATGGGACATTTAAGGTCCGAAGTACGCATTTTTTGTGAAGAAGAAATTAATATAAAATGACTGAAGTGACAGACTCATGTAGGGATCAGTTAGGCAGGGTAGAACGCGAAGTTAGTAGTATCAAATACAACATGTCAAATTTAACGGGGGATGGCCCCAGATTTTATACAGGTGGAGTATCATTGGACCAACACATGAAGTTTTATGGCGATAACAGGGTAAATCCACAAATTTTTATTAATAGTGTAAGAAATCTAGTGGGAAATTTATTTGACGAACAGACTAAACTAAATACGATAAAGGCTTTATTAAAGGACAATGCGGAGGCATGGTACAATTTAGTAGGACAGGACATAGACACGTATCAGGACTTTGAAAACAAATTTTTACAACATTACTGGAGTGATCACAAACAGGATCAGATTAGGGACGACTTGATTACAGGAAAATTTAAGGGAGAGTTTGCAGGTTCTAGGAGCAATATGCCATCCGCAAATACAGTGTGGCCAAACAACTGAATCCACCATTGACGGACAGACAGATAATCAAGTACCTATCACGACATTTTGAACTGGAAATTAGACAACACGTGGCCTTACAAAACATCACAGAACGGGAGACGTTTTGGAATACTTACAGAGATATGACGATGTATGTGTTGGACGGACAAGAGAGATACGAGACGAAACGTTAACACAGTTAGGTTTGACAACAGGACACCGAATTATCCGAGACGGCCTGACTACAACAGAAATTTTGACCGAATTGGGAACGACGAGGACAGGAATACAGGAGCAATAGTGCGACTAGGGGACCGACGCCAAGACCTAGTTACACGAGACAGAACAGTTTACGAAGTAAACGGGACTGTGACCAGCACGCCGAATAGAGACAGGGACACGGATATTAACACGAGGAGGACGTACGCACAGGTTGTAGAAGGACAACCAGGACCAAGCACGGAAAACAGGATGAGACAGGATTTTTAGAACGTGACAGACCACTAGATTTCTGTGTAAATGTATACGAACATCCACGTGAATTTTTCAAAATTGAGGAGGAAGTAGAGCCAGAAACTGAGGAAAAATTATGTTTGCCAATTATTAATTTAGAAATTTTTGAAAATAATGTAGAAGTATTACTTGATACAGGGGCAGAGGCGAGTTTAATATCGGAGGAATTCGTCAGCAAAATTAGGGATAAGGTTTGTGATAGAATTATGCCTATAAAGCGTAGCCATTTAGTAGCTCCAAATAAAAAGAAGTTTGCTGTAGTAAATAGTGTTGTGGTGCTTAGGATAGATATAGGAGGTTTAAGCTGTGAACAGGAGTTTGTAATTGTACCTGGACTGAAGTTTCAGAGCATTTTAGGTGTTGACTGTATGATGAAGTTAGGGGTTTTGATAGATATGGAACGGAAGGTAATAAGGATTAATGATAGGGTAGTGCCATGGAAGGGCAGTTATGAAGTCACAGAGGATGACACGGGGTTTAGTATTAATGTAGTAGAGGTAGAGGATGATGAAGGTAAACAGATCAACACGATAAGATGTCCAGAGGATAGGAAAGTAGAGGTTCAAGCTTTAGTACAAGAAAATGCAGAATTAGTGGGGGTAGAAGCAACAGCAGCATATCAGGAGCAGGTGAAGGCAGAATTATTTTTGATGAGGTTAAGTGGCAAGTTTGTTTTTAATAAAGTAGATTTAAGGAATTCATTCTGGAGGATTCCATTACACAAAATTTCTAGAAGGTACATAGGATTTTCCATAGAGGGAAAAATCGATAATTGTAAAGTAGTATCGTTTGGTTTGTCGGCAGAAAAGGAAATAAGAATAAATAAGAAACAGACAAGTGTAGGGACTGAAGAAGAAGTAATATTTAAGAGTAAGGATAATAGGGATGATAAGTTTATGGTATGTGAGATAACAGGGATGTTAAGTGTAGATATAGAAGGGGGAGAGATAGGGATGAAGAGTATTAGGATGGTAAGAAGAAAGACATGGAGGGTCAAGAAGAGAGTTAGATTTAAATAGGATAGGGATAGAATAGGTGTAGATAGAAGAGTAAAAGTAGGTGTTTATAGAAAATAAAGCTAGGTATGGGATAAATATGGGAGATAATTAGAAATAGGTTTAGGATGAGAATAAAGAGTAAATGTAGGAAGAAAATAAGATAGGTTAAGTATAGATATTTCATATAAGATTAGTGGAGAGTTAGGAATAGAATAGGAATAGGATAGGCATATAGGATTAGGTAGGGGGAAGTAAAGTATAGTGAAGATTAGTTAAAAAGTTAGGAATAGGATAGGCATATAGGATGTATATAGGATTAGATGGATGAGTAGGATGAAGTTAGGGATAATTTCAGTTTATAAAATTAGGTGAGAGTTAGGAATAGGATAGGGATATAGGGTAGGTGTAAATATTTTTTTTTGGATTGGAGACAAAGTAGGTAAGTTAGATAGATAAGGGTAGAGAGAGATAGGCAATTTTTTTTGTCTAAATGCTTTATATTTGCATTCAAATAAGTGGGATTATTTGTATTCAAATAGGGGGAAAATACTCATATTTAGACCAGGGTAGAAAATTAAATAATCACATCAAATAATTTTAATCACCGTGTATAAGGAATTTCATTAAATAATACGCGTTATTAAAACCTTGAAGCATAAATAAACTCGGTCGTTTCAGTAAAATAAGAAATTTAAATTATTTATAAGACGCTTTATATCAAAAGAAGCAGTATTGAAAAGCTCTGCGTGTAATGTAATTATTCCTAAACAAAGAGAAATTACGTGCAAAATTTATCTTAATTAACTCTATTTCGAGTAACCGGTATTAAACAAAGTGTACACATAATAATTAATATTTAAGTTGTATTCGCTAAAAATGAAAGGATAGAGATCAATTTAATTGGAGTTAATTAAACCGTTAGTAACATATAATACCTATAAAAACTTGTGAAAATCCAAGATTAAAATACCACGGAATAAGGCTCTGAGAATTAATATTATATTTGAACACCTGCGTAGTTTAAATGTCACATTCGGCGTAAAGTTTGCAGATAATTAATGTTTCAAAGAATCTTGGGGAAAACGTCGCATAATAGTTACGAGAATTGCTAAAGCTGGGTTATTTCACACTCCATGTGGACTAAAATAATCGATAATAAAGAATATCAATTTGCACCAATACGAACAGGTTAGAGAAGGAAAGAGAAAATGCGTCAAGCAAAGACACATATTGTAAAAGGCGGGATTTAAGCAACGTCACGAGGGTCACAATTGGTTGAAAATAGGATGCAAATATCAGAGGTAGAACAACAATTTCTGTACAAAATTAATTAGTTTTTCTCGGACATGCTTGCGTGCCGTGTGGAAATTTTCTGAGATTTAAATGGGGCGAGTGAAAATTCGTAAAAATCGATGCGCGAGCGACAGACTGGGAACATAAAATGAGAAATTCTTTAGAATTACCCGTTTTGGGGAACAGACCGACAGACAGGCTTTTTGCTATATATACCGAGATGAATATAAACAAGCGCTCTTAGACTTTTGACTATTCGATGCGTTAAAAGCTCTTACATTCGCGACTTGATTGAAGATGTTAAACAGTGCATTTTAGTTTGAGAAAATAATTTAAAATTTTGCTCGTATATTTTAGTGATTCAAAATAGTTGGTTATTTACGTGCTAACATGAATGTACTTGAGTGCACTTAGATACAAGGTAATAAAATTTAGTTTCACTGTACCAATTAGCAAAATTTACAACGACAAATGTATACACAAAAGTAGGCAGTTTTGGCGTATATTGGTGAAAGAAGTATGAAGTTATTTGCTATTTTTCGGGGGTGTTAATAATTAAATGGTTCAAATACGTGTCTGGATCCACGAAACAAGGGTCAGATATACATAGATGAGTTCCGGAAAAGCCCAGAAACAACTGGTGATGGAGAAAATTTTAAAAGCGTTGAGAATTAGAAGCCGTAAATATAATCCTGTTGGAATGGTGTGATTAACTAAAGGACGATGTACTTTGAAGCTACGAGGACAGTAACCTTCAGGTAAATTATACTATTTTGTTTGACATTTTTGTGTGTGTTGAATAACTTTATAATTGATTTACTTTAAATGGACATTAGTGAAATTGTACTAACCATAAAATTTTAATTTTAAGATGAAATTTGCTTGTTGAAGTAGAAAGGAGTATTTAGTTTTGATGTTCGGTAATATGATGAAAATTTGGGTATGTCTTTGAGCTCAATTAGACAAACCTGGTTAATTAACGTAAAGGGGTGGTAGATGCTCCCTTTATACTCAGACTCCGGTCTGCTTATATTGTTATATTAATTAGTAGGCATCCTACAAGGACTGTAATTTTGGATGCACATTAAAATGATAATAAAATTAATCTTGAAATTCTTTTTAAAACTGAAATTTATGCTGAGTTTAAATTTTGAAATTTTAATGTATTCTGAATATTGATGTAAATAGAGTTAACGCTGATGTTTTTGGTAGGAATGTGTTGTTTTTTTTTATGAATGAGGAGGTTTATAACATTAGGTGAGCAGCCGAGGCGAAAAGAGGATCACAGCCGTTTATGACGCCCAATCTGTGGGACTAGAATTTTTTTGTTGAAAGGACCCAGTTCCCGCATTCAAAGGAGAAAATCACAGCAATATATATATATATATATAATATATATATATATATATTGACATGATAAGGGGATCACGAGAGGTCATTGAAACCCAAATTCGACAAATATAGCCCACCATTATATAAAAGATTCCAGAAAAAATTGAAATTTTCACAATTTCATGGTTTCTCCCTGTATAATACAAGCGTACTTTTATTCATTAAAATGCCACACAAAAATGCAATTGCGCATGTATAAATAATTACGTTGTATGATATAAGTTTATTGTAAATACATAGCAAATAATGTATGCAGTATAAGTACAAATAATTAATCGTTAAAAAATAAAGTAAAAACGCATTAAATGCGGACCTTATGCTTTATGAACATCAATCAATCTCAAGCGTAAATACATAGCCGTTAATTATCATAACAAACACATTTCCTGTTACATTTCTAATTAGTGTAAGAACTATATCAATCTTGTTAAAGACGAAACGCTTTAATCTTATTTATGTGTATTACAACACGTTTTATCGTGAAAGCAAATATTTTCTATAAAATTGCAACTCGTTTGCATTATAAAGCTTAAAATTAATCATATAAATTGACTTTTGGATTACATAAATTCATTTTAGATAAAGAATTATCTGGAACAAACGAGATTAGGAAAGTTTCTGGAGAATAGTCAGTTTCGTATGAATCATTAATAAATATACATTTATTCTGAAGTCTCTGGAACATAAAAATCAATAACAAGTATTTATTAGCTTTCGCAATCATTGTAGGGGGATGCAATGCGACACACTAACCGTGTGTTAGAGAAAGACGGACAGCACACAAATCAACACTAATGAGGTAATAAATCGCGATGATTTCGACGCTAATTAGGAATTTCGAAAAATCTTACATCATTACGGTGTAAAATATTCTGTACGAAGCTAGAACGTACTAAAAAAGAAATAATTTTTGTATATAAACGGGGACTTTTATTAAAAAGATTCATTCATAAATTTGATTGTGAGCATGTAGCTTTGCGATGTTATTTTGAAGTATGCAATACGTATTCCGTAATTTAATAATTAAAATGGAACAGTGAATAAAGAAGTAAAGTTAAACCTAACCTGCACATAAATATGAAAATTCTTAAATGCAATTATTTGATTTTGTAATATACAATGTAATATATATTCAATGTAATATACAATGCTTTGATATAAAAAGCTATTTAAAATTTTATTGATTAATTAAACCGAGGATGCGCATTGGTTTCTAAATGGAGATGTAAATAATATAAAAATCTTGTAAACTGGGTTTTGAACAAGAAGCAGAGGTATTCTAATCACGAATTGGAGAAGCGCTTTGTGGATTTTTTGCAAGTATTACTTTTAAAACATTTTTTGTAACTGATATTTGAGTATTTGTCATTTAAATTTAAAGTAGTACTTAATTATATAATAATTTTTTTGTAAGGGTATTTGCCAGGAAGTTTTTGATCAGAGTTCGAAACACTGACCTTTTAATAGATTATCTCTCAAGGATTTTTTTGACCAAACAGATCTTACAAGCGTGGGAATCAAAGCCATAACAAAGGAGATTTAGTTCTGTAAATTTAAACCTATATAAGGTAAGAAACATTTTGACAATTATGTAAATAGATACTTGTTAAAAATAGTTTGATGTTTGACAGAAACTACGTGGTAAATGTACTATATGATTTTGTATGAGAGAAGATATTTTAGACTGTATAAAAGCTTTGTTTGCTGTGTTTGATTTCATTTTATAAATTCCTTTATTCTCGTTGAGCTAGCCAGGAAAAAAAAGTTAGAAAGAAGGGTAAGTCAACTATTTCAAATTTTATAATTTGCTGTATCTGTATCATAGTACTCTTTCAATTACGTTTGGCAAAAATGCCAAACGTAATTCAAAGTGAGGTTGATGTATGGTTGTGTACACGATTTAGATTTGTAATATTTCCAATTGTCGTCATTGGTGTCGTAATTGGTAAACGCATGGTCCTAGAATTTCACATGGCATGGTGGTGACACTTGTGTCAAACAGTGTTGTATATTTAAAGTTTTCTATAAATTTCCGTGAAAGAAATATGTGCTTTTTGTGTGAATCGTTGTTGTTAATATTACGGATGGTTTGAAATAATAAACTGTGCGGTAGTGCCATTGATGTCTTGGTAATCCTGAATTAAACATAAACCACAAAGATTTCGCCGATACCGTAAGGGTGAAATTTGACTGTTACGTCAATTGATTTTCCTTACATCGAATTTACGAAGTTCGTCAAAAACCTTAACCTACAAATGTCAACATGTAATCCACGTTTATTACGAAGATTATTATGAAGTGTAATTATTGCAAAAGCAACGTAAAAAAGGTTTCAGTTGTTTAAAGTGCAAAACACCATAAAGCGTGGGCCGATTGTTCAGGAAATTGTTGTGGAATTGATAACCTAGAAATTTTCCCACTGCACAAAGATATAAAATCAAATACTCTAGAACAAGTTGATCTCGGCTGCGATTACATTTTAATTCATTATCCACTATGAATAAAGTAATGCCCAGCAAATTAGTAGACACCTACCTGAAAATCCCATCATTAAGGAACTTGTGCTTTCTTTACATCAAGAGTCACTACTATGACTGCAAGATTAGAAGAATTACAATCTGATAACAGAGAGGTGTTGCAATTTACAGATCAAAACAATATACTAAAGAAGGAACTTGAAATTTCTAATAACAAAATTGATAACCTAGAGCAATATTCTAGGATCAACAACGTAGTGGTTCAGGGAATTCCTTTTAAGCAAAGTGAAAATATCTTCAATATTATTGAACTGATTGGTCAGGTTATTAACTGTCCAGTCGCTAAAACTGATCTAGATGCAGCACATAGAATCCCTACATATAAAGGCAATAAGGATATTGTAATTAAATTTCTATCAAGACAGAAGAAATCTGATTTTATGGCAGCAGCCAGACTATATAAAAATAAGTCACACTCCAAATCTCTAAAAATTGAAAATTTATCAATTACAGTGTATATAAATGAACATCTAACTCAGAAGAATAAGGTTTTATATAAGCTTGTATGCAAATTTGCATTGGAGAATAACTTTCATTACGTGTGGACCAAAGACTGCAATATATTTTTGAGAAAAAACGACAAATCTAAGATAGTAAAAATAACTACTGCTTCTGATTTGAATTTGTCATCATTAAAAGATAGTATCTCAGATAAGTAATATTTAAAATAAAAGCAAAACAAAGTACAGGATTCCGTGTGTGGTTAACTAACTCGGCTTTGTGTTTATTCTTCTTTTTTATTTTTTTTTCTCTTTCCGCTTTCTTTTTTTAAATCTTATGCTAATGAGTAAGTCTCTAGAATATCAAAATACACGAGGCTTACAAACAAAAAATCCTGTTTTTTACCAAAATGTTCTCCAAACTGAATACGATTTATTTTTAACCGAAACCTGGCTAAATCAAGGTATTCATTCAAGTGAGTTATTCACGGAAAATTATAATGTGTTTAGACGACACAGGGAGTCCACAGGGTCAAATAAAACAGACGGTGGTGGCGTATTAATTGCAGTAAATAAAGATATTCCATGTGTTCATCTTCCTAAATGGCAAAGCGATGCAAAAGACTGGGTGTCGATTTCTCTTGATAATTCATCACGAGAAATATTTTTTTTGCTGTGTTTATCTGCCTCCTGGGGATACTAATGCTCTTCTCTGTTTTGTGAACAAATTATATGATAATCTTGATGCTGCAGGAGATAATATGGTACTTATTTGTGGAGACTTTAATTTGTCTTCCGTGGCATGCTATGTTTCCTATGTTTCCCAACAATAGTGATAATAAATCATCTTTGTTATTAGATGCTTTCATGTATGGTAACTTATTTCAATATAACCACATTGTTAACAGGAATGAAAGTATACTGGATTTGATATTGATCAATCAGGATTTCAACCCTAAACTTGAAAAATGCCAATTTCCTCTGGTTCCTACAGACAACTACCATGAGTCAATTGAATTGATAGTATCGTTTAGGACAATAAAAACATTTACACCATATGCAAATAAATTATATGATTTTGATCGATGCAATTATGATAATCTAAATGAACATATTGCTTATAAAAATTGGGATGTGTTATTGTCTGGTAATACCGTCGATGAGATTGTTGAAGTGTTCTATAATGTTATTAAAAAAGCTATTGAGTTATATGTGCCAACTAAATTTAGAACACTTTCTCACTTTCCGGTTTTTTATTCTAGAGCTAAATTTCTATCATATGCTGATTATAAAAGTTATTTACAAAATGTAGAATCTTCCATACCCAAGAATTTTAAAAAGTTTTGGAATTTTATTGCAAGTAGAACCAAAGCGAACAATATCCCTCTTACACTTATTAATAATGATAAAATGGCAAATGACTTTTATGAAATTTGTGAACTGTTTGCAAACTATTTTCAAAGTACCTTTGTTAACTCGATCCCAAGCAGCATAAATAACACTGCCTCCACTAATAATATCAATATACACGATGCTCATATCGATGAGATGGGTGTTGCTTCCAAATTAGATAATTTAGATGCAAATAAAGGTGCTGGTCCTGACAAAATTCTACCAAGGTTTATTAAGAACTGTTTGTATTCCCTAGCTCAGCCACTATCAATTATTTTTAATGCATCATTACAACAGGGTTCATTTCCTAGAAGATGAAAAATGGCAAAATAGTTCTTATTTTTAAATCTGGTTCAAGAAACTCAGTAACTAATTACATGCCCATATCTAAATTATGTATTTTTTCTAAAGTGTTTGAATCCTTTATATTTGATATTTTATACATTACTTTGAAAAATATCATTATTCCACAACAGCATGGCCTTTTCAAAAACAGATCTGTGGAATCTAATTTAATTCATTATACAGAATACATAATTACTTCTTCCTCAGACGGTGCCCGAGTTGACAGTCTGTACACAGATTTCAGTAAAGCTTTTGACTCTATTGATCATTACATCCTATTACAGAAGCTAGCTAATTGTGGGATTTCGGGTAATTTATTAATGTGATTATTTTCATATATATTAAATAGATCACAAATTGTAACTATAAGCGGTTATTCTTCTGATAGATTTTTAGTTATATCAGGGGTTCCACAAGGATCTCATCTTGGGCCTCTTTTGTTTTTAATTTTTATTAATGACATTGGTGATTACATTAAATACATTAATTTTTTGTTGTATGCTGATGATATGAAAATCTTCTTGAGAGTAAATAGCATTCATGATTGCTCAAAACTACAATGTGATTTTACAAGTCTACAGAAATATTGCGAAATTAATAAACTCCGATTGAACTTATCTAAATGTAATATAATCACTTTTTCGCATAACACTGATCCAATTTACTTTAACTACTTGCTGGGTGGCTGCCCTATCGCTAGGGTACAAGATATAGGGGATTTAGGTGTGATCTTTGATAATAAATTAAGATTTCATCTGCATATAGTCAAGCTAGTTAGAAAATGTTATAGGATGTTAGCCTTTATAATAAGATCAACATATAAGTTTACTAATTACAAAGCACTCATACTTTATGGTTCTCATATATTCACAGTCAATTAAGTTTTGCATCAACAATATGGAGTCCCAATTACAATATTCATATTAATAGAATTCAAAGAATACAAAATAGATTTTTATCTGTATTAGTTTTCAGAGCCAAACTTGATATTAATTCAACTGACTATAAGTCTGCCCAAATATACCTTAACTTAAAACCTATGTCAGTATACAAGATCATTAGATATATCTGTTTTCTTTATAAATTAATGAATAACATGGTTGACTGTGCTGAAATTCTAACATTAATCAAAATTAATACTCCAACTTATATGGTACAGACCCAACAATTACTCTACCAACCCTTTCATAGAACTAACTACTCGCTTAACTCACCAATATCAAGGATGACCTCCTCATTTAACAAATATTTAAGTTCGGGTGATATATTTACAATAAGTTATTATACTCTAAGGAAAGAGCTACTGACCTCTATTTTTTAAGTAATGTCTACTTCTAATTGATTTCTCCCAATATCGTCGATAAATCCTAATAACTAGAATTTAAACTACCTAATTGTCTTATTTGTAAGTTTGATAAAACTAGACTTATCTCCTTGACAAATTATATTTAGTGTGTAACTAACTTTTTACTAATCACTTTTCAATCACTGTTGGAGCTGGTCAACTACATACCTGTAAATAAGTTATTCTGTTTTCTTTAATTTTAAATCTAGTTTGATTTATAAAAGCCTTGGCTGTTTAATTTAATTAATGAATTAAGTTTAGTTTTGTACTACTCAGGAAATCTATATTGTTATTGTTATTTATTTACTAGTTTACCCACCATGTAATTTCTTTTTGATATTTTGTGGACACTTCACTGGGTTCGTCCCGTTTGTGCTCCAAGGAAATAAATACAGGTTCAAGTGATCTTATATTTCTTTTACTAGCTTGATTTGAAATGTTTTGGGCTTTGCATAAAAAGTCTAAGTTATTATTTCATCTTATTAACTTATTAACTATATATATATTTTAGGCCCTACCTTGTTTTTAATATATACAGTGTGTACAGTATAAAATGCAGTACATGGGGATCTTGGAAACTGTAGGAGATACGATCTTAGTTAAATGGGACAAAAGTTGCATAATCATGAGGGTATCTCAGATCGGTTTTCAAATTTCAAAAAATCTTCATAGGTTACTAGATAGAGGCAAAAAACACAAAATTGACGATTTCTTTATTTGCCCGTAGTTAGTCTACTAATTGAAATAGAATGTTAAATTTGGTACATCATGGTAATTCCCCATTGCGCTTCACATTTTCAACTTTTTAAGCAAAGCATTTGCGCTTGAAATGGATCGCTTTACTAACCGTGATAAATATCAAATGTTAGAATGTTTTATTCTTTCTGGAAGGAATGATGTTAAAGCCGCTGAATTGTATTTAAATAAATACCCAGAAAAACATCAACCAAACAGATGTATGTTTCGGAGATTACAAAATAATTTAATAAATTATGGTAGTTTTGGCTTGTCTAAGAGAAATAGGCAAATTAAAAAAGATAATGAAAACAGCGTTTTACAAACAGTTGTCGAAAATCCTCGTACTTCTCTTAGACAAATTCAGAATATAACAGGTGTTGCTCATTCTACGGCAAGAGCTATTTTAAAACGTTTCAAGTACCATCCATATCATGAACGACCATGTCAGGGATTGCGTACTGAAGATCAAATTCGAAGAATGGAATTTTGTGCTTGGTACATCAGAAAGTGCAACGAAAATTCAAATTTTGCATATACAATTTTGTGGTCTGACGAAAGTCGATTTACGAATTGTGGTATGTTCAACCGCAAAAATACAATTTTTTGTTCAGATGAAAATCCACATTTGAACCGCCAAGTTAGACATCAAGTTAAATGGGGATTCAACGTCTGGATTGGTATTATTGGAAAGTACATTATAGGTCCGTTTTTTTATGACGCAAATTTAAACTCTGCGAGATACTTAGATTTATTGCAGGGAAATGTGGCAGATAGACTAATGGAGCTTCCGCTCGCTACTTTGCAAAATATGATTTTTCAAAATGATGGCGCTCCACCCCACAATGCTTCTGATTATTAGAAATTTTTTTAAATTTGAGTATAATGAAAACTGGATTGGAAATCGGGGACCAATTAAGTGGCCGGCGAGATCGTCGGATTTAACTCCTCTAGATTTCTTTATATGGGGCCATTTAAAAAGTCGTGTGTACTCAAAAACGTATGATAATGTAGGCCAATTACAACAAGCAGTCCAAGAGGCCGTAAATAAAATAACTCCAACTATGATAAGACGATCTTGTAAAAATGTTTATAAAAGGTGTCGGTTGTGTGTTCAACAAAATGGGGGGTTATTTGAACATTTAAAATAAATCATGAATTCATGTGGCTGACTATTGTTATATTTTTTTTTTCTTGATTGTTAATTTGCAATTGTCTGAACATGAATGACAACTAAAAACAGCTTAAATAATATTTTGTATTGAAAAGATGCTAGTTTGTATTTACTCTTTGTTAATGCATAGTTGTGTAAGTTCTGATTAATACAGATTTATTTTCAATTTTCTACGTTTTTTACTGTTTTTATTACCACTGAAAATTGAGTTTAAAATTTTTAGAGCAATTGTTTCTCTTTGTCATAATGGAAATTTAAGCCTACTACGACCAAAACATAATTATGTGGTTTTTAGTGTTTTGATTCAATCAAACATAGCCATGTTATACCTCTTTGGAAAGGGTTTTTTGTCAGCATTTCAAAAATGTAAAAATCCAATATGGCGGCTATTTAAAAATAAAAAGTTGAACATCGTCACGCAAAATCTAGATGCCCTAGACAAAAATCTAAGTTGAAAATGTGAAGCGCAATTGGGAATTACCATGATGTACCAAATTTGAACATTCTATTTCAATTAGTAGACTAACTACGAGCAAATAAAGAAATCGTCAATTTTGTGTTTTTTGCCTCTATCTAGTAACCTATGAAAAATTTTTGAAATTTGAAAACCGATCTGAGATACCCTCATGATTATGCAACTTTTGTCCAATTTAACCAAGATCGTATCTCCTACAGTTTCCAAGATCCCCATGTACTGCATTTTATACTGTACACACTGTATATACA
Source organism: Platerodrilus igneus (assembly GCA_036346225.1). Classification (NCBI taxonomy): domain Eukaryota; kingdom Metazoa; phylum Arthropoda; class Insecta; order Coleoptera; family Lycidae; genus Platerodrilus; species Platerodrilus igneus. The sequence goes on along the minus strand of JARFIW010000507.1, from coordinate 1,604,738 downwards.
GGGTGAGGTTTTAGTGTGGTAACGGTCGATATCTCCGTTATTATAAAAGTTGCGTAACCCAAATTTGGAGACGTATTAGGCATGCCTAAAGTGCACATTTTAAAAATATTTGGAAGCATACAGGGTGTTTAATAATTCCAGGGCATATTAAACTTATATTTTTTTAAATGGAACACCCTGTATATTATTACATTTTTGGAAAGCCCATAAAAAGAGCTTTAATTTGATATCAAATTGTATCTGTCTATTCCTTTTAGTTTTTGAGATATTCAACTGTTTTTAGAAAAAATGACCCCGATTAGATACATTGCCACTGCACTAATACACAACTTATGTTAATTTTCAAGATGCAGAAAATTTTACCATATACTATAGTATATTTGTAAATATCACTTTTTTGAAATTTCTTCCCAGTATACAGGGTGTGTCAGGTTTCGCAAAATGCAATTTTTAAAATTTTTTTTAAATGGCACCCTACCAATTTTATTGCTGCAAGGGATAGTTCATTAAGTGTCCTTTAATTTTTGTTAAGCATTCCCTATACCTAAATCCATTACTTTCTGAGATATTTTTGAATTTCTTCAAATTTTAAGAATGTTTTTAATTTACATAACTAAAAATAACTTACTATTGGAGAATATTATAAAACAATTAATACATTTTGATTAACAATCAACTACAGTTATCCAATAACAATTTTCACTAAAGATATAACAACCTACAATAATACGCTATCAACAGAATTCTGTCAGATCAACAATATGCATTTTATAGAAAATGTTCAAACAGGAAATCAGGCAGGCTTTGAAAAAAATAACTATTATATGTAAAGTATCATTTAGGTTGTTGTTGTAATTGACTCCAAGCTCTTATATATTTCACATATTGCCTGTGTTCAAACCAAAGCCTTGCAGATGCTAGGTTTTATACAAAGAAACTCTAGAAACTTTTCCTATGAAACCATTAAATTACTGTATTTATCCTTAGTACAGAGTATCTTGGAGTATGGGTCTGTTATCTGGTCACCTTATTATAAAACTCATTAATAAAATAGAGAAAGTCCAAAAGAAGTTTCTACGGTACGTTGCTTACAAATGGAACATGTACGGTTCATCTTACTCTACCGTCAACTTAATGAATGAACTCCAACTCTTAAGTATACAACAGAGACATCTTTTTCTGGACTTGTGCTTTCTATTTAAAATTATAAACTATCTGATTTGCTGTCCTGATACATCAAGTTCACTTCAACTTTCCCAATAGAGTCACCAGAGATACTTCAACTGCATTTGTACATCGTTATATACATACCACAAATTATGGTTACCATTCATACCTTAACCGATGTGCAGTTTATTAAGATAAGTTTCCTCAACTTGATTGGTTCTGCCCTTCGATCAATAATTTCCGCAGTACTTTGCGGAAAATGTTGTTTACAAGAAATTAGATCAATGTTCATTTAGATTAATTGTTTATGTTTTAGAATGTGCTTTTATGCTTTTTGTTTTTGTTTTTTACTATAACATGCTGTGGTAAATATTTGTAAGTGTTGGTAAAAAGGGGTTTCCCGTTAAGTAAATAAATAAATTAAATAAAAATAAATGTATATATATACACGCACGTGCGCGTGCATGCACTCACACATGCAAGACACATTCACGGATTTGCCCATCCCGAAATTGACACCAGCTAACGATCCTGTTCCAGAAGCACCTAATAGCGATGACACCGGAATAGCAGCAAATGAAGCTTGTTTACGAACTACATATGAAACTAAAGAACCGGTTAGAGAACGCTCACGTAAGAGAAACAAAATCGATCTATCTTCCGACAAAAATGACGCATACGAAGACATTGAAGCTCTGTGGTTGAATGCCGAATTTGCGTTAGATTACACACACTTTGTGGATTTTTTGAAGGAAGTGAAAAGCAGTGCGGATGCTCTATCAGTAACTAAAAGATATACAGATAATTTTAAAGAATTATTACTACTATTGAAACAAGAGTCTGAAGTTTGCAAAGAAAGAGCCCTTAAAGAACGATATAAAAGACTTATTACATTCATACAGAAATGTTTACTTGCCGAAGAAATAGACATTCCCATTTGCACAGTCTCGCCCTGCGTGTCTCAAACTACGCTATCTAAATCACCTACTGCCGGAAGTTCGGAGAGTATAGATAGTACCTACTAGATAATCACTACCACTTTACCCTTCCAACATGGACCAGCAACATATAAATTTTTTTACTCTCAATACAAAAAGTATCAGAAGTGAATTTAAACGTTTCCAGTTAAAGGATTTTTTAGAAAAAAACTCAACCCAATATAATTTTGTTACAAGAAACAAATATTGATGACGAACAACTTTTAAAAATGCATACTCAACTACACGCTATTACTGAACCCTTCGCGTCGAAACTTGAGAGTCACGATTTCAAAATTACAATCCATAAAATACTGATTGAATCATACATGCAAAGCATATCTCTTACACTAGGTAATTTAAAACTAAATATTATAAACATATACTATCCATACGACAACGATAAATGCTTTGAAATACTAAATCTTTTAAAAAATCATTTAACTAACATTATATCCTTCAATACTGATTGATGTTCATATTCTTCTTGTGGGAGATTTTAATTGTACCTTAGAATCAGTGGTAGACAGAACTAATATAACTGAAAGTCGACTGACCATTGCACTACAACTACAAGAAATTATTCAAGCCTTTTAGTTGTACGATTGTTGGAGGATATTAAAACCCAACAGTGAAGGATAAACTTTTGTAACGCGCAGTTCCGCTTCAAGGATTGATCGTTTCTACTGCAATGAAAATACAATAAAACATCTTGTTATCGCTAAGATACACAGCTCCTTTTCCGATCATTTGGCACATGCTGTAGAAATAAAATCATTTTTTAAGAACCATGATGCTCGTTGCCCCTATTGGAAATTTCCAAAGTATTTGCTGGAAGATGAAATGTACATACAATACATGAAAGATTCCCTGACTAATTTTTCACAAACTTTTTCCTTACAACATATGACATTAGAATGGGAAAAACTAAAACTTTCTATCGAAGAAATTACAATAATATTCTGCAACCAGAAAAGGCAAACTAGCATAGCACAACATATGTCAATAAATAATCAGCTTAAAAAGGCACTAAGCAATGTAGCAGTTGGTGATACAGAAACTGCATTTAAAGTAATTGAAGAAACAAGAAACTGCTACCGCAACAAAGCGACAAAATCTTTAATTCTGCAAAAACACTCAGATCACTTAAAATTGGAAAACCCCATGCGACAACGTAACTTTTTAACAAAATCGCCTCATATTACTGAATTATGAATAAATGGAACAGTTGTTACAAATAGGTTTAAAATATGTGACACATTAAAATCTCATTTTGAAACGCATTACGCCAAGAATGAGGCAAATATAGATACTAACCGTCCACTATATAAAAATTTACCAATCTTAGTTGCAGAAGATAGGGAAATATTAGAATTACCGTTCACCACAGAAGAATTTTCAAAGACCGTGCATATGTTAAACAAAAACAAAGCTCTGGGAATGGATGGTTTGACGGCAGAATTTTATATAAAATTTTGGGATGAATTGCATTCTTTCTTTCAGCAAGTGTTCAACAAAGCACTGTCAACAAATGCACTACCTCACTCTACTAGCAAAGGCATTATTACTCTTATCCCTAAAAAAGACGTGTGCCTTACAGAACTAAAAAGTTGGCGACCGATTACACTCTTAAACGTAGACTACAAAATATTAGCTAAATGTATGTCGAATAGGATTACAAGCGTAATTCATAAACTTGTTTCTCTAAACCAATGTTTTTCTATCCCAAATAGAACCATGTACGATATACTACATCTACATAGGGACATTATTCAGTATGCCAATGATTGCAGACTGCCTTTAGCAATACTGAATTTAGATCAAGAAACAGCATTTGACCTAGTAGATCATGAATATCTAGTTGAAGTATTAACAACATTCGTGTTTGGTAAAGTATTTACAGGATACGTGAAAACACTGTACGCAGATGCACTGGCTCATATTAGGGTAGGTTCATTACTTACTAGCGGTATTCAGCTTTGTAGAGGAGTACGCCAAGGTTGTCCTCTCTCAGGACCTTTGTTCTCATTATCCATTGAGCCTTTCCTCAACCTATGTCGTAACTCCTTATTAGGTTTTCCTATGCCTACAGAAGCACAACGTAAACCGGTGGTGAGTGCGTATGCAGATGATATATCAGTTTTTATATCAACCGATAATGACTTTAATAAACTGAATAGTGTGTGCACCGAATTCCTTGAGTAGTTAGGATTGGTGATTAACAAAACCAAATCACGAGGATTTTGGACAGGCGCATGGAGATGCAGATCGGACGAACCCTTAGGCGTTTCATGGTCTTCACACAGTGTTAAGGTGCTCGGTATCTTACTAACTGGGAACATTGTAAATGATACGAAAATGGCATTTGAAACGATTTTAGGTAAAGTGGACACGTCAATAAGAATGTGCCGTAGCAAAGCACTTGAAGTCTCACTCACCATACGCAAGACCATCATAAATCAATATGTTGCCCCTAAAATCTGGCACTACTTGCACATTTTGCCATTCACATCCGCCCAACTAACAGTGATTCAAAAGAAACTAATCGATTTTATTTGGTCAAAAAAACATTGGACCACATCTAGATATTTGCATGTTTCGATACCACGGGGAGGTCTGGGATTGGTTCATCTTAGAACAAAGCAAAAGTCCTTTCATCTGCAACTTGGATACAGGTTAATGAAAACTGGGCCGTTTTAATCATATATTTCTTAAGTCAGAGTAATCCATATCAAGTATCCTGACATTGGCTATTCTGTACAGTTTTGCGTGACCGCCGTATTTGTAGTAACATTTTCATTAACGGCGTTTTTGAAACATGGACTAGTGTCAACGCCACAATCGTTAACTTTCCAAGAAATCTGGATGACCTCTATACAATCCCAACAGCTACTTTCAGATTAATTAAAGATTCTAACATTCCACCGCTATTTAATACAAGATGGAAAGACCCTGGTTTTAAAACGCTAGGTAGCTTTACAACAAATAGCAAGAATTGGCTGTCAAATACTCAAATGGCAAATCTTTTAGCAAACAATACATCAACAGTACGAGAAGAGTTAATTTTGCAATATCGACGAATTAAAGCATCTTTTAAGTTGAATTTCAAACATTTGTATGAAACTAGAGTCTTCAATGACATCCCTTTGCAACCCGTAATACATTTTGGTGATATATCAATACCTATACAAAAAAGTACCAAGAAAATCATCCAAACGTACTTAACAGCTAACCACTTTAATAACATAGACCCGCTCGATGGCCACTGGACAGTCGAAAAAGTGCAATGGGCAACCTTCTTTACTTCGCTGTCCTTAGGACACGATGGAATTATATCTTGGAGATTTGCTAAGGTTAGATTAGCAGATTCTATATATTTACAAAAAATTGGGATACATCAATCGAGAACATGTCCATGGTGCAACCTTGAAGGAAATTCTTGGCATATAATAATGGAATGCACAAAAACTACGGCACTTTGGAATCTTGTAATAACTCTTATAAAGGCACTACTCGAAACGGGAAAAAGTTCTTGCAAAAGAACTATATTGTGGCTTCCAAATAAAAACAAGTGGTGGTGTCGTAGTAAACTACCTAGCAACCTTGGCGAAGAGTACAGTATACTGGGCGACTATGGATTTTATAAAAGAAAACAAACAAGTTTGCCTCGTGCAAAAATATATTAATCGGGTTAAATCCAGAATAGTAAAAAAATACGTATGGCACTTAAGTAAACAGACAGTTAAAAAATTTGAAGAAAAGTGGTGTGTCAATAAAATTTTATGTTGGGTGGACAATCATGGCCTGTCTTTTGTAAAAGCTTTCATTGGGTAGAGGAAGCTGGAGCAGTGAATTTGTGACTATGTACATTTATCTTTTAAATTGTTGATTATACTATAGGACACATACTTGTAAACAATGTTTTTTTCTTTTGTATATAAAAACATTATTGTTTTAATAAATAATAATAATAATAATAACACATGCACGTGTGCACGTGCATACACACGCGTGCGCACACACAGGATGGCATTCGTTTTGTCATTAAGAGGTGATAGAGACTGATTAGCTAAACAAAAAACCTATTTTTACTCTTGAACTGCTTTTTAAATACTCGACCTAGGTCAACTTAAGTAAAAGTTTTACGACTGCTGTTTTGTCATGTTTTTTAAGAAACAACCTAACCTATGCTATCCTGAATCACACAACGTACATGAAATGATTTCACAATAAGTGTTCGTGCATGCACGCACATGTGTGCGGTTGTGTGTGTGTGTGTGTGTGTGTGTGCATGGGTGGATGCATGCATGCACATGCATGGGTGCATATGTGTGTGTGTGTGTGTGTATGTGCTCTTTTAATAAATAAATTGCAGATATTATATTTAGGAAATCTATAAGCGACACTGAGGTAGATAAAATATGTCAATATATGCTAAAGGTAATAAAATCAATTTAACGCTATATAAATATATAAAATTCACTTTCCCATGTACCTATTACTAAAAATTACATGATAAGTATTCCTTTATTGAATAAAATATGTATTTCAGCAAAAGTTTAGTAACATTCTCTCTAAATTTTATTATAGAGGTCATTGTAATTGTATATAACATCATAAAAAGGATCTTTTCCATATAAATATTTTCAATAAAAGTCCAGGCTTAGCAAATGGTTGTTTCTATGCTCGTAGATTCAGAACGTTCTAGTTTAAAACCTATTTTATATCAAAACTAAAAGTTGTATCTGACATACAGCTGCTTACATTAACAATCTTACTCAATTTAACATTAATCATTAGGGAAAAGATTTCGTACATGTGTTTCTATTGGTAACATTTATTATTTACGAATTTTAAATGATTATTTAATTGTTTTTGATTTTGTAAAGATAGTGGTAAGAATATTTTTAAAAGTACATGCTAGCTAAATTTCAATTTTTATATATATATTTTAGGATGAAAATTTAAAAAGTATGGAAACTCATATGGAAGAGAATTCAGAAACTAAATGGCAAAGTATCTGCAACTCAAAAATTACACACCTACGAAAATTGTTATCTTCATTGCAAAATCATCTTTTAGCTCATTGCATATGCATTTTACCAACTTCATTGACTATTGAAAGCAGTTTACATCTTCTTACAAACCACCTACGGTGCCTTTTACCTGTTGCTTATCAGGTTTTTAATAAAGCGACTTGCTTGTTGGAAAAATATCCAGCTTGTTTAGAACTTCTTTATAATGTACTACTAGATTCACTTGCTGGTTCTATGTTGTTAAAAATTTTTACTTCGTTACTAATTGTACCTGCAGTTCATATCAGAAATATCCTTCCAGATTTACTAGCAGTACTTATACCTTTAAATGGATTAAACAAATTTATGCCTAGTGAGATACAAATTGATTGTGATTACCAGCGACCAGGTATTAATTAAAAGATTTTATATTATATTATAAAATTACATTATAGGTGTAGAAACTCCTACTCTTGATCAGCTTACAGAACAATCATGGGTATGGTTAATTGATTTAGAGCGAACATGTGCATTGTTAATTGGAAGATCTTTGGGTGTCATGTTAATTGGAGAACAACCAACATTAGCAGAAATCCAAAGTCAGTATTGGTTGCAGACACCGCTGTTTTCTTCTGGTATTACTACTGATCAAATGCCATATGATTGCATTCAGGATATTTCACTTTATCTCAGTTTTAATGAAATCGATTCAATTTCAATTTTAATTGCAAATTTTAGTGAAAAAATACAAGAGTATTGTAAACTGGCTTTCAATTTGCCAACGCAATATGATGAAGCTTGTGCTGTATTTTTTGATGATGAATTTGATAACCAATATTATGAGTCTGCAATTGATACGATTGGAAATGATATATGGACATCTATTGATATTCAACACGAATGTGTTGAAATCACATTGCGATGTTTTTTGATAACACTATTAAAGCACACTAGGTTATTAGGAATGTCTTCGAAACATCCAGAAGTAAAAGAAATGTACAAGTATGTTTATACCTTCAAGCAAAAGATTTTGAATCCAAAATTCTTATCAAGATTTAGCAAAGATAAGTCAGTAGCAAATAAAATGAAACTTAAGAATTCTGTACTGGAGGATACTGAAGTAGATAATTCTGGAACTCAATTTAGCAGTGTTGAAATTGGAGAGTGTTGCCAAGCTATACTAGAAAGATGTTTATTTTTGTTAATTTTTGTGCCAGGTTAGTATATATTTTTTTATTGTCATTTACCCTCGCAGTACTATCCTGTAACAGAGAAAATTGTACTGAGCATTTTCTTTTTGACACAAGTGTCATAAAAGTAGTTTTAAAACAGACAAAAAGTCGTTTTCAATTATCGAGAACTTTAGAAAGCTACAACACAGTAAAAAGTATATGCTTTTTCGGTTTATAAAATAATTTTATCTTTCGAAAGTGAACAATAACTTTTGTTTATTGAAAGTGAAGAATTTCTAAATAAGCAGAAGAGTTGCTTTTGTTGATGTACTTTTTTAATTCTGTATATCAATTTTATCTATTCTATGATCCTTGTGTAATACATGTTGAAAATTTTCTGTAATGCCATATTTTGTAAGCATCGAAGTTGATTCGTGCTATAAATTGGAACACTACAAGTTATATGTCGATTCGTGACTCTACAAGAACCCTACACAAATACTTTAAAATGTAATGAAAAACTACATTATAAGACCCGGAGCAAAACACACTATTTGGGTCATACAATACAACATTATAAAGTCTGAGTTTTAGGTTTAAGAAGTAATGTACAATATACTCTAACTAATACATTATAGTGATACATCAGAAAAGACCAAAGTGGACTCATCATAGTTAAAAGACATACATACAAGAATTTATGAATTATGACTGGGAAAAAATATGTGCAAACTGTAATTTAGCAGAGATTAAGTACTACACTTAAAATATTTGTTGTAAATCAAACTCTTTAACTGTTGTTTAAAAGCATTGATTTTTTTGCAATCTCTTATGTCATTAGGGAGTTTGTTGTAGTGTCATAGACCTTGGAATAGTATATTCCTTTGTCCTAAAGTTGTTCTCATTGCATTAGTTCGTAGGGCTGTACCCTGTCTAGTGTTGTGACTATGTATATCCTTGGTAGAAGTATAAATATTTGAGTGAATATTTAATAATTGACAATTATGTACAAAAGTACAGGTTTGAAAAATATATATAGATTGAATATTCATTATCATAGCGTTGTTGTTATACAAATCTGAGGTTGGATAAAGCATAGGTAAATCAAAAATCTTCTGTAGTGTCCTATTTTGTAATACCATAAGCGGTCGAAGATGATTGATATATGTATTGCCCCATATTAATGTAAGGTATGATAGGTGGGAATGAACCAAACTGAAGTATACCTTCTTACACTGATTTACATTTAGATATTCCGAAATCCTTGCTAGTATTCCTACTACTGGTGCAATTTATTTACAAATATTAGATATATGTATGCTCCAGGAAAGCTTGTTATCAATCGTTAATCCAAGTGATTTTATAACATGTTCTTTCCTAAATTGAAATTGACCAAAGTCGAGCGATAAGCTATTCCAAATTTCCCTATTGGATATGATCATATGACTACATTTACGTGTGTTTAGTGATAGTTTATGAAAACATAACCATCCGTAGATTAAATGTAATTCTTGTTCTATACATGTCTGTATGTAGTAATGATATCTTCCTGAATAAAATAAACACATCATCTGCATATATTTAAAGATTTGCTGTAATAGGTAATTTCGAAATAGCATTTATATATATTAAAACAAGGTAGGGCCTAAAATGGAGCCCTGCGGCACTCCACAAGTAATATTTTCCGATGCACTTAGAGCATTGTTGAGAACTACTTGTAGCGGTCTTCCTGTTAGATAATCTTTGAGCCATGCCAATGCTGATTTTTTTACTCCTTGTTCATCAAGTATCGAAATTAGAATATCATGATTGACAGAATCGAATGCTTTTTGCAGATCTAAAGAAATAAGTACACAACTTTTCTCTCTATCGATGTTATCATAAATACTAGTGATTAGGTCAGTAGCAGTTGAAACAGTGCTAGAGCTTTGTCTGAAACCATACTGCTGACTAAATAAGACATTCGACGGGTTGAGAAATTGAATAAGCTGGCTGTTCACACATGCTTCAACTATCTTAGAAATAACTGGAAGAACTGATATTGGTCTGTAATTGCGAGGCAACTCTTTATCACCATTCTTAAAAAGGGGCAATACCTTAGCCTTTTTCAAAGAGTTTGGAATACGACCAGTGTTAAACGTTAGATTAACAAGTTTACATAAGAGAGGTGCCAATTCAGTCTTAAATTCTTTTACAATAGTTATACCAAGGTTGTCGTGGGCTGTTGCTGTTTCAATTTGTCAATTTTACTCGGTATGATTTCATCTGTAATTGAGGTCCATTGATAGATACAATTTTCAGGTTTGTCTACTAAAGGTTGATAATCTGAAGATTCAATATTTTTGGCTATATTGTTACCAATTTCAGCAAAATATTTATTAAGAATGTTGATGATGTCTATTTCTTCCTTGAAAATATTATCTTGGAATTTAATTTCCCTTATTTCTACTTTTTTATTCTTTCATGTAGAGTTATATATAATTTGATTAAGGACCGCCTAAGTTTGCTTATTGTTGTCTTTTGCTTGTACAATTAAATTTGAGAAATAATCTTGTTTTGTTTTTTCTACATTCACTCTTAGTTTTAATTCTGCCATTTCATAGTTATCTTGCAATCATTTATTATTTGGAAATTGCTTGAAACGTTTGTAGTGGTAGTCTCTATGTATTACTAGCCCATACAGCTTTCTATTAAACCAGGGAGCAGATTTATTTCGAAATCTATGTTAATGTTTCTTTATAGTTGTATTACTCGAGTATACTCTTAAAATCTCATCATATAGAATATTTGGGTCCGTCCACTGCTGTTTACTCAGACCACCAAGCTTTTGTTTGAACTGAAATTTATTTAACATAGTTACTGCGTACAGTTTAGTAGTCAAAATATTCTGAACTGTTTTAAAGTTTATAAGTTGTATCCTATGGTCGCTAATAGGATCGTCCACTATGACCAGCTTTACATTAAAATTAATACAGTTTAATATAACCTAAAAGTGTGCTGGAGTGACTTGTATGTCGCGTAGAAGTTAAAGTATTTATGATATGAAAGCCGCTTGATTCAATCATGCCACTGAGCAATCCCTGTTGGATATTGTTTTTTTTTAATCTATATTTAGATCACCAACAATCCAAACAATTTTTTTATTACTATTTAATTCATATAATATATCAAGCACCCATAGTAGTTTGTTTTTTTTTTTAGAAAAACCTTACCATGTTTTGTCCAGCAATATTTGTAATTTTTTTGCTTTTTTTACTTAATAGGCCATATTGATTTAATTGCGATTTTGAAAGGTTAACTGCTCATTCAAATAGATTTTAGTATTACTAGTTTTCCCTTGATTATGCTTTAACATACTGGAATCTAGTTTACGGTTTTTCCCAAGATGAAGAAAATGATTTCTGTTCTCCAAGGTAGAGAATTTAGCAATAATTATGGGTCCTTTTTTGTTTCCTTTTTGTAACAGCCAATAATGTCATCACCATCTAAATTGCCACCTAGTAGCGCGTTAGCAATTTCTTTGACTATATCCATAAGTCCTTCATTCTTTACGTCTGTTCCAATAATTTCCACGTTACAATAGTATTCCTTTATCTCAAACTGATTAATTCGCTTTTCTAGATCATTAATTTTACTACGAAGCTGAAGATTTTCTTGTTTAACCTCTTTCAACTTTTTTGATACTTTTATATTTTTTGCAGTTAGGACATCAAACTTGGTGCTTAGAAACTCCGTAGATTCTTCAAATTTTTTCATTGTCTCCAATAAATCAGAGGAAGCAGAAGATGCACTTGAAATTGCACTATTTTCACTTCCTACTGTTAAAATAAACAACGTACTTTCTTCGGAAATTAATGTAACTACTGGAGTACCTCAGGGTGGTCATCTCTCGACTCTATTGTTCAATTGCTTCGTTAATAACATTCCATTGTTCATGATCTTTAACTTATCGTTACGTTGTGGCATTTTCCGTACATGTTGGAAATCTAGTTTTATTACTCCCGTGTATAAATCAGGTGATAAGTCATATATTTCCAATTACCGACCTATCTTCATCAGTTGTGTTCCGAAAAATGTTGAAAGTCTTGTTACTGATCAGTTATCATCTGTCTTTAAATGTGATATTATTGATGAGCAACATGGCTTCCCCGCTGGCCGCTCTACAACTTCAAATCTTTTATTATGCGTCCAGTACATAGCAAATGCTCTTGAACAAGGTTATCAGGTAGATGGCATTTATGGTGATTTTGCAAAAACATTCGATAAAGTAAATCATGCGATTCTTTTGGCTAAATTGGAGGGATTGGGAATTGGTGTGTACTGTTAGAATGGTTGAGTAGCTATTTAAAAGGTCGAAGTCAGGTTGTTAAGATAAAAAATTATTTATCAAAAGAGATTATGGTGAAATCTGGTGTTCCACAAGGATCACACCTTGGACCAATCCTCTTTATACTTTTTATAAATGATGTTAAATCAAATTTCAAGTTTTGTAATTTCTTACTCTTTGCAGATGATATAACAATTTATATGGCAGTAACCTCCTCTATTGATGTTTTACACGTACAGTTTGATTTAGATAGATTTCATAATTGGTGTTTACCGAATGATTTACAACTCAACCTAAAAAAGTGTTATTGCATTAAGTTTTTTAAAACAAAAAATCCTATTTTGATTGCTTATAATATCAATGGTAGTGTACTTGAGATCTTAACTGAAGTTCGAGATTTGGGTGTCATCATTGATAACAAGTTGAAAATGCAAGGCATTGTCGCAACGAACTTCCAAATGTAGACTTACTTTAAAACAATTTATGTATCGCATTAATTTTGGACCTATTTGAAATTTTGATAAAATTAATTCCGGGGGTATCCGTGGTCAGATTTTGTGTGGGGTACCATATTTCGACTCAGCTATGTTAGGGGAGTCCAAATATGTATCGCACATTAATTTTGAACCTATTTGAAATTTTGATAAAATTAATTCCCGGGCGGTCGGGTATCCGTGGTCACATTTTGTGGGGGTACCATATTTCGACTCAGCTATGTTAGGGAGTCCAAATATGTATCGCACATTAATTTTGGACCTATTTGAAATTTTTTTTTTCCCGACGGAATATCGCGGGGGCACACGGCGCCCCCGTGGCCCGATTTTAACTGACATCAAAACTTAAGCTCTGGACACCGAGCTGAATCGATTGATGTATCACACATTGATGTCCGACCATTAGAAAGGCCTCGGACGGACGGACAGACGGACGACAAATCGATTTCATAAACGAACGAAGTTCGTTGAAAATTTGTCTTTTATACCTCACATTATGAGTGTCATGGCTACAGCAAATCTAATGTTAGGATTTATCAAAAGAAACTCAAAGGAATTTTCCGACATAATGCAATTAAGTTACTTTATACATCATTAGTAAGATCTCACTTAGAGTACGCTTTCCCAGTCTGGGACCCAAATTATAAGTGTCATATAAATGTAATTGAAAGTGTTCAAAACAAATTCTTAAGTTATGCTGCTTATAAATTGGGTCTTTCTACAAATGAATTCATTCACGTGAGAGTGTCATCATTGATAAATTTACATTCACTGTCTGATAGAAGGTTTGTTAACGATAGGTGTTATATTTACAAAATTTTGAACAGCTTCATTAATTGTCCACAATTGTTGCAAATAATTAATATTTATGTCTCTCCCCGTACATTCCGTGACCATCAACTTCTTTATATTTCGTTTCATAGGAACAATTATGGATATTTTTCTCTATTGGCTAAAATGCTTTTATTTTGCAAAATAGTGTGAAACGTTTGGGTTTTCGTGCTACTTTGCATTCTCTAACCCTTAGAGGTTTAGGCTCCATGTTCTCCACGGCTCCATCAATTGGTGCTTCCATGCCTATTATTAATTTTGAAGCTGTCGTACTTCCTAAAATTTGTGAAAATTTACCTACTACTAATATTTCTTCTGAAAATTTCACTCATCTAGCTAATATCAAGCTAGCTGATCTGCTCGTTGCTCAATCTGGACCGATTGATTTATTACTTGGTGCGGATATTTTTCCTAAAGTTTCATTAAATGACCGCATCCACGGTTCAAGTGATCAACCTTTTGCAATTAATACTGTTTTTGGGTATGTTCTAATGGGAGCTATTCCTGCGGCACCCTCTTCACAGATCACTAGCTTATTTTGTATGACAGAGTCTGCTTCCCCTTTGGAAGATATTGTCGCTAAATTATGGGAAGTTGAAGATGTTCCTGAGGCTAAACCTTTCACACCTGATGGAATCTCAGTTGAAAAAAATTTTGTTGACACTCTTCGCCATAATGAGCAAGAACGGTGTCATCTCACTACCCTTTAAAGATCCAAAACCTTACTTTCCTGGTAATCGTGATCTTGCTTTACAGCGTTTTGTATCTTCAGAAAATCGTCTAATTAAACCGCCCGCAGTTTATGAACAATACGCTTCGTTTATGCGTGACTATTTCAATTCCAAACACATGCAACCTGTTCAAGTTAGTTATCTATCTGGAATTTCTTATTACATCCCGCATCATTGTGTTGTGAAACCACAAAGTATAAGTGCTAAACTACATGTAATTTTCAAAGCTTCCGCTTAAGCTCTGTCTCGATCCTTCTTAAATGATCATTTGTTTGTTGGGCCCAAACTTCAATCAGATATTACTGCAATTTTGTTACAATTTCGTCTTTATCCTTATGTTATTACTACAGATATTTGTCAAATGTATAGACCAATCCTTGTTAATCTTGCTCATTGTGACTATCAAAGAATTGTTTGGGGTTTTTCTCCTGAGGAGCCTATTCGGGATTTTCAATTGAATACAGTTACCTATGGGGTAAATTGCGCTCCTTTTCTTGTGATACGCACGCTTCTGCAGTTGGTCGATGACGAAGGGAACTCCTTTCCATTTGCCACTTTTGCCCTTCGCAATCACACCTACATCGATGATATCGCTTCTGGTGGGGACTCTATTAAGTCAACCCTTGCTTTACGAAATCAATTAATTGATCTTCTAAAACTGGGTGGTTTTGAACTTCATAAGTGGTCTAGTAATCAACTTGAATTACTCAAAGTTCTTTCCGCTTCGCAACAATTCGCATAACCTCGCTCCTTTGAAGATTCTGACACTCAACCTGTGAAGGTTCTAGATCTTCGATGGAACCCCACTTCAGATACTTTTTGTTTTCTAGTTCAACCACAATCAATAGCATGTACCAAACGCAACTTACTTTTCACCTTAGCCCATATTTTCGGCCCTATGGGAATTTTACCCCTTCTAACTTTCTTAGTAAAGCATTTAATTCAGCGTTTGTGGTTCTTGAAATTAGAATGGGATGATGCCCCTCCTCCCAATATACTGCATTTGTGGGAGAGATACCTTCATGAATTGCCATTTCTTTCCGACTTTGATTTGCCACGTTTGCTAATTCTGCCACATTTTTCTACGTGCGAAATTCATTGCTTTGCTGACTCTTCTGAACGTGGCTATTGCGCTGTGGTTTATTTTCTTTTTGGCGCCCATTCTTCTATTGAGGTCCGTTTAGTTTGTGCAAAATCTAAAGTTGCTTCTCTTTATACCCTTTCTTTGCCCAGACTCAAACTTTTAGCCGTCACCTTGGCATCAAAACTATTAACCTTTATTCTCAAAACCTTTGATTCCCATCTTACGCTTGATAAAATTTTTTGTTGGTCTGATTTCATGGTGGTTCTTTTTTGGATTCGTTCCCCACCACAGTGCTGGAACACCTTTGTTGCCAATCGAGTCTCCTATATTCAAGAAAACACTTCTCGTGCTTTGGCATCATATCCCCACCAATGAAAATCCTGCCGATGTTGGGTCACGTGGTTTAATACCTAGCGACTTGTGGCAGTGTTCTTTATGGTGGGCGGCACCCCCTGCCTTGTACCGTTTGTTCGAAAAATACAGTCCACATATACCACATATTAATTCTCCTGAAGTTCTCATCGAGGAACATTCTATTGTTCTGACCGCCATCGCGTCTTTTTCTTGGATCGTAATTGTTAATCAAAATGTTAATTTGCATTTACAATCACACAAAGGAAATGATAATTTAAAGGAATATATCACCTACCTTTCACTGGTTGTAGTGGTTGATTGTACTTGCACTGCTATCAGATAATTATGGACTGTATGTATAATGTTCACTAATTGTTGCTAATTACTGATGCTCGATGCACCGAACTAAATCACGAACCAAAGCCAAGCGAGAACGAAGTTGAATTGTCGTCCACTCGTACATTACCAACCCTTTTATGTCGTTGCACTAAAGGTAGGGATAATGGAGGGTTTCTAGGTGGGAATAGTTTAAGGACTTAAATTAATTGTGATTGGCATACTACACTACAACCAAAATACTTATAAAGCCTTAACATACCGCCCACCAAAATAAGTATTAGGAACTTATTTTCTAAGTGTGTCTAAACGAGCAAAAAAAAAAAATATATATATATATATATAATCGTAAATTTAAAAGTTAACTTACCCTAATATACTAACTATAATACTAAGTTGCCTCTGAAATGGGAGAGGGCACAATTTTACCACGGGCCTTTTAAATAGTCCCTGGGATGTTGCCACGGTAGCCACACGACAAACATTGTCCTTTCCATAATGCAACGTATGTATACGTCCCATTTTCCACTGTAATGGAGACACTGAGTATCCTTAATCAACACCAACGTTCCCACCATTAACGAATAATTAGCAGAAAACCATTTGGTTTTCTGTTGAAGTGTGCAGGTACTCCAAATGCCACCGTTTCCAAAATGATTGCTGAATACGTTGAACCAGTTGCCAACGATTTAAAGAAGATAGTTTCAGATCTAAGACATTAGGGTCGGGAATGACAGACACTGGTTCTACGTTCAGAAAATGACCAGGACTTAAGAATGAAAAATCAGTGGGATCGTTACTCATTGGACATAAAGGTCTGGAGTTTAATATGGCTTCAATTTGAGCAAGAATGGTGTTAAATTCTTCGTACGAGAGAATTTGTTCGCCTACCACCTTCTTGAGATGGGACTTTACAGATTTTATCCCAGCTTCCCACATTCCCCAAAGTGAGGAGCCGACGGAGGATTAAAAACAAAGTGAATACCTTCCGTTTCAGATGACTGCTTCATATATTCGATTAGTTCCCGAGATGCTCCGATAAAATTTGTTCCACAGTCACTATGAATTTGCAAGCATTTACCTCTGCGTGCTACAAACCGCCGTAAAGCTGCAATAAAGGCTTCTTTAGATAGGTTTGATGCCAACTCCAGATGTATCGCTTTTGTACTAAGACAAACAAATAAACAAACATAGGCTTTCAATGATTTGGCACCTCTAATACGATTCATGGTGATAGAAAAGGGTCCACCGTAGTCTACCCCAGTATGTAGAAACGCTTTACCGGCAGTAAGTCTAGCGGGGCAAGTCGCCCATAGGAGGGCATAGCGAAATAGGTTTTGACGAAAACATCGAATACAAGAGTTTAGGCACTGTTGAATAGCCCTTTTGCAGACAGAATCCAAAAATTTTGTACTAACAAAAATGAGTAGTTCTAAGTCCAGGGTGTAAATATTTCGTATGGCAATCTCGAATAATGAGCTCTGTCACCCGGTGTGACCGAGGAAGTAGCAAAGGAAATTTTGTATCATAAGATACGTCTGCATTTCGCAACCGCCGCCCACCCTTAACAACCCATCACTGTCAAGGAAAGGACTGAGAGGTCGAAGTTGTTTATTACTAAGTTTTCCTTTCGAATGATATCAATGTCCTGACTGAAAACTTGTTCTTGAACCCGTTTTATTAATAAATGAAGTGCATACTGTTCGGGAGACCAATAATTGTTCTAAGTTTCGAATATCCAAATTTGCACGAACTTTCAAGTTACGAATGAACTGACAAATATATACCAGAATCCTGCATATTTTTCGCAAATCTGAAAATTGATTTACCATCGAGTCTACGAAATGATCTGCAACGTGTATATTAAGGGATAAAGTTCTTTTTCAATGTGCATCTGAGTGTGATCTGTAAGAGTTGGTTCCATATGAGCAGGCCAATTCTCTTTAGGTAATAGTAACCATGGTGGAGCCGTCCACCACAAAGGATGATTAACAAGCTCAGCAGCTAATAATCCTCTTGATGCACAATCAGCAGGATTATCCTGTGATTTAATATGATGCCACGATGATGGAGCCACTCGTTCTTGGATATGCGAGACACGATTGCTAATAAAGGTCTTCCAATTATACGACGAAGATCGAATCCATGCTAATGCTACTGTGGAATCTGACCACGCAAATGTATCGTCCAATACTAAATTATCTCTATACGTATTTTGCACATACTCGACCAAGTTCGACAACAACACTGCACCACACAATTCTAATCGAGGTAATGATATACGATTGGTTGGTGCGACCTTAGATTTGGCACAGACCAATGATACTTGGATGTTCCCTTTCTCATCGACACAGCGGAGATAAACTGCTGCTGCATATCCAGCTTCCGATGCATCACAAAATGCATGAATTTGTACAGTTTGATGGTTATCGCAAAGAATCCGTCGAGGAATTTCAATTTTCAATAACTCGGGTAATTGTTGAAGATACAGATTCCATTTTAAAACAATTTGTTGGGAGGAAGTTCATCCCAGCCAATTCCTAATATCCATACAGATTGAATCAAATGTTTTGCAAGAAGACCAATGGTGATAATAACCCCAGAGGGTCAAAGATCCTTGCAATTTCGAAACCATATTCCTTTTGGTACAAGGCCGATCAACGATATTAAGATTGTAAACAACACATCACTCAATGGTTGCCATTGCAGTCCTAAAATTTTTGAGAAGTATTGTTTACCTCTTCAAACAAAATGCTTGCTGATACCGAACGGAATCAGGTAAATGGCCAATGACACTTGGCACGTTGCTATTCCACTTTCGCAACATAAAACCACCTGATTGGCAAATTTGGTTTAATTCATACACGAGTCGTTTGCCATCCTCTATCGAATCACACCCTGTAATCAAATCATCCACGTACGTATCCGATGCTAAAATCTTGGAAGCAATAGGAAAACGTAACGATTGACTTTTGCAAGTTCTTGAATTACACGCATGGCTAAAAATGGTGATGATGTGATGCCGTATGTAACAGTGTTTAGCTGATAATCGATAACAGACTCCGAGAACTTAAATCTCCAAACTATACGTTGATAGTCTCGATGGCTAGTAGAAATAAGAATCTGTCTATACATTTGCTTAATGTCCGCAGTTAAAACTACAGAATGTAAACGAAAGTGTAATAACAACTCCATGATATCTTTTTGAAGAGGGGCCTGCGAGTAAATGATCATTTAAAGACCCTCCACTTTGAGCGCTGGCTGAAGCATCAAATACGACACGAAGTTTTGTAGTTGTACTGTCTGGTTTGAACACGGCGTGATGTGGTATGTAATATACCGGCGATAATGTAGACGATCGAGTTGAATCCGATACAATACGAGACATGTGACCACTATCGATATAATTCTGCATAAATTCTCTGTACGAATTATACAGTTGAGGATTTATTTCAAACGGCGTTCTAGTGAAAGAAATCTTGAAGTGCTATTTCGAGAGCCAGCAAATAGCGGTTCAGGACCATTGAAAGGTAACAAAACAATAAAACGACCGGTGTCATCCTGCTTGTGAGTGTCCACAAAATGCCTTTCACAAATTTCCGCATGAGGAGATAATTTGTTAGAATCTGGAATATTTTCCAGTTCCCAAAATCGAGTAATGTTAGCATCTTCTACAAGTGCAGCTAATGATATACGAGATGTAACAGAAGAAAGAACCTTCCCTGTTAATATCCACCCAAAGGTAGTGTGAATTGCCACGGGTTCTTCTAGTGACCCAATGCGAGTTGCGTTTAATAAAACACGCGCGAACAAATCTGCACCTAACAATAAATCGAT
This sequence comes from Platerodrilus igneus, assembly GCA_036346225.1. Classification (NCBI taxonomy): domain Eukaryota; kingdom Metazoa; phylum Arthropoda; class Insecta; order Coleoptera; family Lycidae; genus Platerodrilus; species Platerodrilus igneus. Next base: position 1,584,413 of record JARFIW010000507.1, on the reverse strand, counting down.
ATGGCTAGGTTTGTCAAGTCCGAATCTGCTAAATCTAATCCAACTATGTGAGGCCAACTATTTGGTGAGATCCTTGATGAAGGAAGGGTTCCACAAATGTCTGGTAAAACAAAACAATCAATACTGTACTCTGGAACAGTTTTACCTTGAGGACTAATTTTACACGATACTTGTCCATACGCATGAGAAGCAGATAGACCTAAGCCTTCAACCTTCATTGAAATATTCGATTTTCTTAAACCTAAGCGTCGACAACACTTATCAGTCATGAAATTTTCCATTGATGCACTATCTACAAGTGCTCTTACTGTCTGAACTTTACCAAACCCATCTGTAATTGAAATTCTTGCGGTGCCTAATAACGTCATTGTGTTGGACGATCTAGATGATAACAACGTACTTGTAGTAGTGTTGCAGGTGGGTTCGGAAGTTGATCTGTTGCCTGAGTGATTGCAGGTTTCTGTGCAACTGTAGGGTTTTCAAAGTGCAATAAAGTATGATGACCCTTGCACACTTTTACAAACAAGTTTGGAAGAGCAGCGTGTAACCATATGAGAGTTGCGAAGACAATTAATGCATAAGTGTTTGTCTTTAACAAAGTTATAACGGTCTTGTGGCGATTTATTCAGAAACATTTCACATTGGTATAAGTTATGAGTACCACTGCAAAGACTGCATTTCTGAGCGAATGAAGTTGTTACGAATGACTTTCGAACTTGGGGTTTTGAATATTCAAAGGAACGTTTAGAAGGTACACTAGATGATATGGTTTGTTTAACGGACGTATTAAATTTGGACGGTGTATCGGAAACAACCATATTGCTAATTTCTAATGCCTTGCAATGTTTTTCTAGAAATAATTTTAATTGATCATAAGATGGAATGTCTGATGTATTTTCTAATTCAAATGTTTTCAACAGATTTGTATCTACCTTTTTTGATAACAAATTAAACAATACGAAGTCGAGCAAATCAATCTTAGTTTGACGTAAGCTTGATATATTTTCCGTAAAGCAATTAAGCAATTCTCTTAAATCTGTATGTGAATTAAATTTTGCTTTTGGTGACGATTCTAAAGCATTCCAATGCGTGTTTGCAATTAAACGTTTTGAATTAAACCTCTCCACAATAATTGAATAAGCTAGCATATAATTATTATTCGAAATTTGCAAATGTCCAATGAGTTCTCTAGACTTAAAATCCAACGCATCAATTAAAAATAGAACTTTTCGATCGGTAGCAATTGATTATTTTCATGAACTAAATTATTAAAAATTGAATAAACTCTTGAAATGTTCTATTTTTCCAGAAAATTTTTCATTTCTATCCGAGGGAGACGAATATTAGTACATGAGCCGATGCTAGTAATATTTTCAGTCAAGCATTTTCAGCAGTGGATATATTATCAAATTGTGCCTTAATAATTTTAATGTTTAACAAAGACCTATCTATTTCAATTCTTAATGTTGTAACTTCATTTAATAATTCCGAGTTGTCCTCATCCAATATGCACGTTTTATAAGATGTATCTACATCGTTTTTGATATCAAAGGCGCTTTCAGCCATAATATTAACAGAAATACAATTGCCTTTAATATGCTCCAATTTATCTATCGCACCAGATATATCAGATAATCTATCGAGTGCGGCCTTTAAATCCACTATCAACCTATCCGATGAAATATGTGCCATCCTAACGAACAAGGTTACTAATATCGATTTTATATTGATTTCAGCTACAAAATGAAGGGTTTGTTCACCTAATAATAGGATATACCAAGGGTAATGTTGAACTACCTGTTAAAGAATTTTACTACAACGTGCCTAACGGGAGCTTGCAAGTTTCAATATGACAAAGAGCAAAGGGTTTTATTCTACCCGGTTTTACGAATACCTGAATTCTATAGCGAACTTGAATTACAAGTTTAAAATAACTGTATTGCTTAAACACTTTTCTGACTACAAATTCTTACGTTAACTATCCCTAAAATTTACAAAGATTTGTCATTTTAAGGCTTTATAAGATTCTGTATCAGTACAAAATTTCAAATTTAATGCGAGATTGCATCTACTATAAGTTAGTTTACACAATTGACTATGAAACTGGTGGTATGACTACACTTTTCTTCTAAATGCGGTCAACCCCTAATTTAAGCGAAGAGCAATTAACAATGTAGTTAAATTGAATGCCAAAATGCCAATAATAAACCAATTAATAAGCAAAATATCCGCTCGAAGGACCAAAAATGTTAATCAAAATGTTAATTTGCATTTACAATCACACAAAGGAAATGATAATTTAAAGGAATATATCACCTACCTTTCACTGGTTGTAGTGGTTGATTGTACTTGCACTGCTATCAGATAATTATGGACTGTATGTATAATGTTCACTAATTGTTGCTAATTACTGATGCTCGATGCACCGAACTAAATCACGAACCAAAGCCAAGCGAGAACGAAGTTGAATTGTCGTCCACTGTACATTACCAACCCTTTTATGTCGTTGCACTAAAGGTAGGGATAATGGAGGGTTTCTAGGTGGGAATAGTTTAAGGACTTAAATTAATTGTGATTGGCATACTACACTACAACCAAAATACTTATAAAGCCTTAACAGTAATAGTTTTGGAAAATAATTCTTCTTTTCAATTCATTATTCGTATTGCCACTTGGATTCTTCGCTTTGGCCATAACCTACAACATCCGTTGTCAAAATGCACCGGACCTTTGTCCTCTTTCGAGCTACATAATGCTTTGATCCTTTTGATTAAGTACACTCAACAAACTCATTTTTCAATTGAACTGCATGCCCTCCAGTCTGGATCAGTTCTAAAAAAGAATTTTCGCAACATAAAAGTGTGTTGTCCGTTGCAATGGTATTTTTGTTAGACAGATACGAACTCCTGTCAAAAAGTCGACGTTTTTTTATTACTAGTTTTTCGAACACTCCTAAATCTAATAACGTAAGTAAGTACTTGAAGGTTTCCACTATTCTTATTGTTAAGTATACATGTCCACTGTTCTCACCATCTATGGTTATTGAAGTTAACCGCCGCATTAACACTTATAAATCATAATTCTTAAATTGATATTAAAACTCAAATGGTTCTTGTACTAGACATTAAAAGATTCAAGATCAATGTTTAATTATTATTAATTTGACAAAAGATATATAAAAAAAATATTTGGTATCAGATCTGTTAAAGGATTTGACAATCATAAAGAAAATTCTAACTTTAAATTTAAAATTAAAACAGGTGTTATTGTCTTTTGTAGTATATCATATAACAACAGTTTTGGAACCAACCATCTTTTTTACTATTTAGATATAGTAACCATATTTATGAGGTGATAAAAAGGTTCATAAAAGTGACGTGTGAATACAATAAAATTTGACTTTCGTTAATTAACGGACCAAATTGAAAGCAACTGTTAACTTCGTACAACAACATTTTAAAACATATTATCATTTCTAACTATTTGACCTCAGTTTTATGAATATCATTCGAAGGTTTAATATAAATTTAAATTTGAACAATAAATATAGCCTTGCAATAAAGTGAATAAATTTAAACAACAGTGGGTTCAAGGGCATGCATAATGTCTACTCACCCCTTAAAAGTTCAACAATTTTATTGTGCTAAAACTCCAATTTTTATTTCTTGTAGTGAAATCTTTTAAAAGCGTCGATTAACCATTCTTTAGTTAGGAAAAACATGTGCCCACAATCTTCATTGTTATCTTAAATTTCAATCTTGATCATAGTGTGAATATTGTTTAGTTACACATTAGCAGCTCTCTCTCTGCTTCAGGAACCTGTATCTTAAGTTGCACTTTCCATTCTACCAGCTTATGACTATTTGCCGTTTCCAGGAAAACTCCTTTTCGGTCATCTTCCTGTCTAGTCTCTAGATAACTTACCTTGTTTGTTTCTTTCTCAAAACCTGACTTCATAAACCCACGCGTAAATCACGCTTCACTAAGAAGCGTTGTAAGTAGGGCGTTTCTCCGCCTGATTGCAGGTAACACTAATTGCACGACTTGCCAATTTACTGAACAAATCCTTTTTTAAAAGCAACAAACTGAATGAATTAAATATTGCTTATAAGGAAGAAATGCTATGTAAGAAAATTAACAATAATAACTATGTTTATTTAATTACACTGTAGATTTGATTTCGTTACAAACTATAATATCATAAACTGAAGACTGTATGACAAACGAGGCAGTAGTAATTTTTGTACGTAGATGTCTTACATTTTGGTACAGAGGGTTACATTTAGAAGATTCTTTATATGTATGTGCAATATCACGATCTCTGTCGCATACCTTATTATTGAGAGTGAGAGGCTTGTCTGCGAAAAGTATATTGTCTTAGTATAGCGCTTTCAGGCCCATTTTCAGGTTTTATTATTGTATCGTATTCTTAAATATCAACTTCGATACGATAACATGCTTGTATACCCTTAGTTGGTAAAGACTCTCTAGTAAGATGGCTGAAGGTGTAAGTATATGTGATGATGCCTCTGCCAAACATTATAAATGCTGCAGGAATAAAGTTTGTAACATATTAGTCTGTGTCAATTGTGATGGAGTTTATCATCAAAGCTGTGCTGAAAGGTCAAAGAATGTAAAAATTGTTAGTAATAACAAGTTATTGTGCTGTGAAACTAAAATAACCTCACAATTTGAAAATGATTACTACCTAAAAGAACAAATTCTATTATTAAAGGAAGTAAACCAGCAAAAGGATGTAATAATTGGAGATAAGGATATTATTATCAAACTAATGGAAGATAAAATAAAAATCTGGAATTGCTAATTGGTAAACAAAGTACATTAATGGATATGAATGATAAGCCACAGCATGGTATTGATAATCAACAAAACAATGTATTCATAAATCCTAGTTATAGTGAAATTGTCAAACAAGAAACCCTTATATTGAAGGGTACTAATAACACATCCTCATCTGATATTAAGAAAAGTTTATTAGAAAATATAAATCATAAAATGTTCAATCTGGTAAAATTAATAATGCTAGAAAATTTCCTGGTTTAGTTATAAAAGTGACAACAAAGAAACCTTACTCGATTTACAGAAGACTATAACAAAGTCATGTGGTGAAAATATTCAAGCACGTATACAGAATAAGATTCGTCCTAGGATTAAAATTATGAATATAGACGGAATTCATTTAAATGATGAGCACTTAAGAGATAATATAATAAATCAAAATGATATACAGGCAAAGCAACAAGATTTTGTATTTGATATTAAGCACAAGAGTAAACCTATTAATAATTCTTTTAACATTGTGGCAGAAGTAGATGCATTAACTTTTAAGAATCTAATAAAAAATCAATATTTATATGTAGCTCTTAATAAATGTAGAATTCAAGAGACATTCTCTGTATTTCGGTGCTATCGGTGTTGTCAATACGGACATCTTGCAAGAAATTGTGATAATAAAGAGACTTGTGGGACCTGCGCTGGTAGTCATCTTTCTAAAGACTGCAATAACAAACAGCAAGTAACCGAGCATAAATGTATTAATTGTATTCAAAACAATTCCAAACTAAAACTAATCAGAATACTAATCATGCAGTTTATTACTCTGACTGTTCTACTTATAAAATGATTTTAAATACCATTGCTAAGAAAATTGATTATGGAGCATAGCAATTACAGCATCAATTTAGCGTATATTGCTTAAATATTCAAGGATTTTAACAAATCGTTATGAATTACATCATTTTGTAAAAGAGAACTATCCGTTATTATTATGTATAACTGAAACACACATTACGGAGGACATTAGTGACAATGAAATATACATACCAGGATATATATTAATTAGATGCAATTCACATAGTAAGCATACTGGGGAGTACTTATATATCTGAGAGAACCTTATGATTATAAGATAATTATAAACAAAAGCTTCAACAATGAGTGGTGGGTTGTAGGCATATCCACAGATGGTTGCAATTATGTATGTCTATATAGATCCCCAAGTGGTAATTTAAGAAAATTTCTGGATGAATTGGAGGCATTTGTCGATGCCCAAGATCTCGATCAAAAGTTTATTATAATGGGAGACTTTAACATTAACTGGTATAAAGTAACAACTTACTCAAATAGACTTAAGACTCGAATGGATGATAGAGGATTTTTCAAATTATTAATGAATGCACTCAGATAGTAAATAATAGTAAAACACTGATTGACTTAGTATTTACAAACTGTAAGTCAATATGTTCTGATGTTTTAAATTCTCCTAAAATATCTGATCATGCAATACTGAAAATTACTCGGTGCGTACGTAAGTCTGTTTCCAAATCCACAACTGTAATGCTCGATAGAGTGATCTCTGTTCGTGATGTTAAAAACATTGATAAATTAACTTTTGAAACTCGTCTATCGCAGTTGCCATGGATAAAAATACGTCACTTCACGAAATGATAGATGTTTTGTACAACAATGTTACTACTGTTATGGATGAACAGGCCCCCAAAAAAATCTTCACAGTATCTAACAAGAAGAAGAGTAAATGGTATGACTCTGAAATTTGTCATTTGGCTAAACAAAGAGATATAACATACCAACAAGCTATATTTACAGATAATAACAAGGATTGGATTACTTATAAAAATTACGAAACGCTGTTACTACTATGATACAAAGTAAAAGAAGAGGTACTGTACAAAATTGATTGATAAAACAAACGCGATCCTAAGAACCTTTGGCGTATTATTAAAGAATCAATTGATGGTCTACAAAATACACCTACTGTGGTAATGAAATTTGATGATGCTACAATACGTGATCCACAAACAGTGGCTGAAAAGTTTAACAAATTTGTGGTGGATAGTATAGAGGAAATTATAAGTGACATTCCCAATATTACAAACATTGACAAGATAAATAAGATAGGTTGTAGGAATGAATTTACTTTTAATGAATTCTCAACGGGTTGTGTGTATAAGGCGATTTACAATACAAAAGATTCTAATACAGACTTATTAAATAAAAATATAGTTTTGGCTGGCGGGCTTATCTAGTTGGTAAGATAACGGAACTTTATAATAAATCTATAACTACTGGATTTTTCCATCTCAATGGAAGGAAACTGTAATAAAACCAATACCTAAAGTAAGAGGTACCCTAAACCCTATAGAATTCAGGCCAATAGCTACAGTGCCATTCCTTGGAAAAGTATTTGAAAACTAATATCGACCAAATTATTAAACATATTGAAGTGAATAACATTCTCATCAAAGAACAATCAGGATTTCGTGGCAAACATTCCTGTGAGTCTTCACTACAACTTGTGCTGTCAGAATGGAAAAGAGTATTGGATAATAGTTCTAATGTTATAGTTGCGGTATTTCTAGATTTTAAACGAGCATTTGAAACGGTTGATAGACTGATTCTAATAAATAAATTAAAATGTTACGGTTTTACGGACCAATCCTTGAAATGGTTCTCGGACTACCTATATCAGCGAAAGCAAATGACTAAAATTAATAATCATACCTCTAGTGCTATATTAAATAACCACGGTGTACCACAGGGAACTATTCTAGGCCCATTGCTTTTCATACTGTATATCAATGATATAGCAGATGCAGTTGATGACTCTGCAGTTTTACTGAACTTATTTGCAGATGATACCCTTATAGCAATCTCAGATACAAATATAGATAACGCAATACATAGGATGAACAGTTTGCTCAATGCTGTTTCAAAGTGGTTGATCAGTAATAAATTAGTTATTAATACTAAGAAAAGCAAAGCAATGATTTTAGGGTTGCGTTATAATGGAAAAATGCATAGTTTTCAATTGTGACAGGCTGCATTATGTTGATGAAATTAAGTACTTGGGTGTAACTATAGATTCATCGCTTTCATTTAAAACACATTCGGATAAATTGATAATACAACTTACTGGTAAAATTAATTATTTTTATCGTATCAGTCATAACCTTAATATGCTAACTCGATTAAAAGTTTACCAAGCGCTAATTGCGCCACATTTTATATACTGCTCGTCTATTTTATACTTTCAGAGTCAAACAGTGATAAATAAACTACAGGTCCTTCAAAATCGTGCTCTCCGTATAATATTAAAATGCAATATTTATACAAAGGTACATTTTATGTTGGATTGTTTAAAATTTTGTCAGTGCAACAAAATTTGTATTTTTAGTTATGTGCTTTATATATAAGATTACCAGAAACTTGTTGCCTACTTACCTACAATGTAAGTTAGTTATGGTTCACGGAATCCATAACTACACCACTACAATTGTCTAATTTTTATATTTATCCTTTTAAGAAAACATGTACTAAAAGATCCTTATTTATTGACGGCATCCGAGAATTTAATGCGCTCGCTGCCAATATTAAACAATCATCATCTTTGCGATTATTTAAACGTCAATTGAGGACATCAATGACGACAAGGATGTGAAACTATCGTATCAACTATTTATGTGGTTGGATTCTCTATGTAATATATTTAATACTATAAAGTAATTGTAACATGTATTATCATACATTTAAATAAATAAATTATTATTATTATTATTATTATTATAAAAGATTTTTCAGATAATATATTTGCTAAATAGTTTTTCACAATCTCCACTGGAGTATCTTGTTTGATACAACTTAGAAATAACCATGCATGTTTTACAACTGCACGCAATTATGAATTTTGCTTATTGGAGATACCAGTACCGATAACTATTTTAGAAGTTTGTTTTCTATTTCTGTGACTCTTCCTCTGCACCAATGTAAAGAAATCATCTGTATCCTGCGTCCGGTTCTGATTGTGAAAAAGGGAAAAACTATACTTGTTTGTGAATTGAGTTTCGGTAACTTTATGTACTTGCTGAATATCTTTACTATATATTTTTCTTAAGTTTTTACTGTTAGTAAATCTTGTTTGTACCTTTTAAGTCTTTTATTTGATTTAGGTGTGTTAACTCAGAAAAATAATTTTAAATTTAATTTTTAGAGAGTGAAGCTGATTGCACAGTAAAGAAATCTCATAACAATCAAAGTGATAAAAAACACTATGTGGATTTTTACAGCAACATGTGTAACAAAGATCTAGCAGCCATTGCAAACTACATATTAAATTACATTTGTGGTGAAACTCCAGATGAAGCTATATTACCTAATGGCATCACTCTAAAGAATAACTGTTATAGTGATCCACACATTTTATATGCAGCACTAGTTTCTCAGAAACACAGAGCAGAAGAACGTTTATTTGCAATGGTTGAAATGTATACGCTCTTAACAAGTTCGTTAAAAGAAACTTCAACTACATTTTTAACTTGTCTTTACCAGCAATTATTAATTGGATGCTTTTCATTGGGCAGCTTAGACACAACGGATACGCATATACAACTGCATCACTATCTAGATTGTATTCAGTTAGCTCCACTAACACTTCGCAAAGAAATTACTACAGCTATACATAATATTTATAGGATGTTGATTACATCTATGAATGAGAATGCAAATAACGAACAACGCAGGGAACTATTATTAATAACGATTTTTTCCTTAAGTACACAGTTTGTAGCAAGTGATTTGCATTTAATTATTGGCGATAACTTAATGTTGTTTTTAATGCAAATGTGTAACTTGCCACTTGTTCCAAATACTTTAATTAGCAAAACGCATACTCTGAATGTTGCATCTTTAAGATTGATGTACATAATTGCTTTATCATGTCATATACATGCTGATGATGATTGTACCTGTGATACTGAAAAAGTTATGGAAATATTATATCATCGTCTAAAGTCCATTTTAGATGGTGTAAATTTACATTATCCAACAAACTCTAAGTATACAGTGGTTCCACAATGTACTTCTTTATCTGTACATACGCTTGGTGATTTTCTTGTATTTCTTCATATAGTTGCTTCTAATCCTCGTATACAAAAGTGTGTGTTGACTAAGAATTGGATAGATACGTTATTGTCAGTTGTATTGGAAAGTGATATACTAAGACCTAAGCTACTGGCACTTCGGTTATTGGAAATAATTTTGCCTAATTATGATTTATCCAGTACAGGGAAAGAACATATTATTAAAGAACTATTTAAAAATATTGCAAATGAAATGTGGAAAGAGCCTGCACAGATCCCAGATAATGTTAAACAAACTATGTTTGATGAAGCCATGGATAATATGAGTGATGATGTTACTCCTGAACAATGTTGTTCTGAAAAAAAAATACCTATTGAAGAACGAGGTTTTAACCCACAAGCATGTTCCAACTGCTTTATAGAGGAAAATACAACATTGGTGCATGGATCGATGGGTAAAGGATATGCTCTAGGAAAGAAAATGATAAGATCTGGTTGTTACCAGTGGCAAATGATAATTGTTAAGGAGAATAAGGGCAATGAAAGTACTTGTATTGGTGTGTCTAAAAGCCCTACTAAAGATTTCAACCACAGAACCACTAGTGACATGTGGTTGTACAGAGCTTACAATGGAGGTTTATATCATAAAGGTGAATTGAATACAAGCATTGAAAGCTACTCACAAGGTGATTATATCACTGTAGTGCTTGATATGGATCACAAAACTCTTAGCTTTGGTAAAAATGGCCATAGACCTTTTGTTGCTTTTGAAAATATAAATGCTACAGAATTATATCCATGTGTGACTTTTTACAGCACAACGCCTGGAGAAAGAATTGAAATGAAGCAGCTGAAGGTATGTATTACAATATTAATCTTAAATAGTTTTGTGGAATATTTGGAAGTTTTTATAGCATGTAACATTTGATTTGTATGAAACTTGTTCAATTGAAACCGATCTTTGGTGCAGGAAAAATTTATCAACAACTAAATTTACAAATAATTACCACTACGATTAAGGCACATATCCCATTGTTTCGTCAACCTATGTATACCCTGCCGAAAGAAATCTTGTGGCTGCTGCTCAAAGAATTCTTTCACGGCGTTTTGTACTTTTTCGGTCGACTGAAAACGGTTATTTTTAACGCTTTTTTCAGTGGTCCAAAGATGTGAAAATCGCAAGGCGATAAATCGGGACTACAGGGTGGATGCTCTAATATCTTCCATTTCTTTCGCTGTAGATTTTCTTTCACTACATTAGTAATATGATGTCGAGTATTGTCGTGAAGCAGAATGACACCACGTGAAAGCTTCCCTGTACGTTTTCGTCTTATTGCTTGATGGAGCTTGTTCAAAGTTTCATTATACAGGTTTACGTTGATATGCGCCCGAGGTTCTGTAAATTCTATCAAGATTCCTTCATGGTCGAAAAAAAATGTCAACATGACCTTACCAAAAGAAAGTTGAACTTTAAACTTCTTTGGTGGTGGAGAATTTGCATTTTTCTTGTCAAATATATACGAGAGAAATTGCCTAGTGGGACGTTTACAAAAACCACTAACGTTGCAAAACGTCAGTTGAGTGATTACAATTGTTTCCAAAGCTAACCTGACCAAAGATGGGTTTCAATTGAACTAGCCTCGTAGTTATTGGCACGATGTAGTATACATTGGTTATGATTACATATGTGTATATTAGTATTAGTTGAACTATTAATATTAAAGATGATGAACTCAAATATCAAAAATTGCGTTAACTGATTTAGTACTATAAATGTTATAGACTTAATGCTATTTCTAAATAAATCAAGTTGTTATTTAGTTATATATACTAATGCTCTTAGGTGTCACAAAATTTTTAATAAAAATGAATAAATAACTCTTAACCACAAAAAATATTTAAAATACTAGATACATATTTTGACCACTATGTGGTTATCATCAGTAGAAATTTGTAATTAAATAATAATTAGCTGTTGTTCCGGAACACTTCAAAGGATATTCTCCTCACCACTTAGGTTGAAGTGAACCTTCTCAACATACAATTTACTATAATATTGCTTTGAACACGATCGGGGATATTCTCCTCACCCGCAGGCTGGTGTTCTCCACAACAAACAAGTGAATTGTGGCGTTATAACTAAAACCTACTTAATTTATACTAATTCCAAATCTGCTGAAGCGGAACCAAATTAATCTTGCTTTCTCATTGGTTGTTGACCAATAGGGAAAGCAAGGCAGATGCCTCTATGGGCCCTTTATCAGTGTTTAAGAGGAGTCCTTTATGTTTAACAATTTTAATTGATTCATAAGCATTTAAAAAGGAAAACGTTGATGCCACTTTTAACAATTTAACATTTTCTAGTTTAACGGGGTGGCTGGTTTCAAAAATATGTTTGGCGACCTGAGACCTTTTGTATTTACCATATTTGAAGTGAGCAATGTGTTCTTTAAATCTTGTTGTTATATTCCTCTTGGTCTGACCAATATATTTTTGAAAACACCCTGGCTCTGAACAACTAATTTCATAAATCCTCGACTTTTGCAATTTTTCCACTTTGTCTTTTGGATTACCTAGCAAATCCTTAATTTTATTAGTTTTACTGAAAGCAATTTTGAAATTAATCTGTTTGAATATTTTATAAAGACCCTTTGTGGTTTTGTGAAACGGAAGTTTAACATATTTAACATTATCGTTAGAGGTGGTAGATTGCAAAGTCGTTGATTTACAGATGTTAATTCTGTTTTTACACTTTCTAAAAATATTATCTATAATATCAGAAGAGAAACGATTGTAATTCGCTATTTGTTTAATAATAGCAAATTCCTTATTAAATCTGTTTTTATTTAAAGGGAAATTCAATAATCTATTAATTAAAAAAGTTAAACGAAGCCATCTTATGTTGTATGTTATGATTAGAGGAAGCCAAAATAAAGCGATTAACATTGGTTTCTTTTCTATAAATGTCAAATTCCAATTTATTACCATTTCTAATTACTAATGTATCTAAAAAGGGTAATTGTCCATTATTCTCTAAGTTCATACGTAAATTTTATGCATTGAAATTTTGAATTCAATTCTTTAAGAAAATCATCAACATTTGATTTAGAAGTGTCAAAAACTGTAAAAATATCATTCACATACCTTAACTATATTCTTGGGAAGTATTTGGAGTTTTCTTTTAGCTTGGTCTCAAAGCGAGACATAAATAAATTTGCTATGAAAGGTGATAGGCTATATCCCATTGCAGTGTCTTCATGTTGTTCGTACAACTTATTGTTGAATTGAAAACAGTTCTGGAACATGCAATGCGAAACAAGCTTGATATAGTCCTCAACTTTATCATCATCAATATCACTGTCTATAAGAACATCCTCTTAATATGTTAAAGTACGTGGTATTGGAACACTAGGGAATAATAAACTGACATCAAATGAAATTAAGATTGTGTTCTCTTCTAATGTGATATTTTTTACTTTATTAATAAACTCTAAAGAGTTTTGTACAGACGAACTGTTAAACTTTAAATTTTTAAATTCATTTGACAGCCATCGTAATAAATAGTAAGTCAGTGAGTTGATATCTGAAACTATTGGTCTTATCGATTTATTATTTTTGTGAATTTTTGGTAAACAGTAAAGTTTTGGCATTTCAAGATTTGAAATTGTCAATTTTAATTTTAGTGTGGGCGAAATTAGGTTTGGACATTCTTTCAAAACTGACTCTGTTGATTTAATCATTTTATTTAAAGGAACCTCTTTTTTTACGTTTTTTGAGTATTGCTCTCTAAGGACCCTCAAACAGCAAAGTTTCTACTCTATCAACATAGTCTAGTTTATCCAGAATAACCAACCTATTCCCCTTGTCAGCCTTTAAATAAGAACAATCCTTTTGTCTTAAATCTTTAATAATGAGATGATCTTTGTTTGTTCTGAGGCATTCCTTGCGCAAAAGCATTAGTTGTCCGAAAGTTGAATTTTGCACGCCTTTCTAATAAAGTTTTTGAATTGTCATCTAATTTTGAAATGGAGTTTTCAATGCCAGCAATAATGTCTTCCAAAGAAGTTTTCAAATGATCTACTCCAAATTTTAGGCCTCGATCAAGGAAAGTCAACTCTTCATTATTAAAAATTTTCGATGATTCTTTAACAACTATTGACTCTAATGGAGTTGAAGTACTTTCCAGTTTTTAGGGGGTACATTAACATTGTGTTTCTTTAAAAGAATCTTCAACTTAGTGTTTTGACTATTAATTTTGTCTAACAATTTATGATGTTGTTTTCAAACACAAATCTCTGGAAATTACTCCATTCCTGAAAACCGGACTCTGACAAATTGGACGTAAGTGCTAGGTGCAATTTATACGTTTTCAGTTTCAATCTACTAAGCTTACTATACAGATATTTGATTTATAAATTAAGCCATTAATCTTTTGCAAAATTGATTATTGCATTACTACCTTTATATTTACTTGCTGATTTTTACGTTAATGAAATTTTGAAAAACTTTGTGGGCTTTACAGCTGTTTAGAAATCGAATATCTGCTTTTACAAAACTAATTCTAAGAGCTAAGCTCCTATATTAAGTTCCGAAGACCAGGAAGTCATGTTTAATAATAGGAACACTGTGGCACGATTTGAATAAAAATGAATAAAAAACCCGTAACCACAAAAATACGTATCTAGTATTTTAAATATTTTTGTGGCTAAGGGACTTTTATTCAAATCGTGCCACAGTGTTCCTTTAGATTATTAAACAAATTTTTTATCATGGTTACTGCGATTGAAATTAACAAAAAAGCTTAACATGACGTAAATGTCTGTTTGGAACATTTAATAGTATTAGATCCAGTAACTCTGGACAATTTATCTGACCTATTAATAATTTATGTATAAAACAAACGTTAGGCATAATTCTTCGCTTGCTTAATGAATGAATACTTAGTGAATTACAAGGTGTTACATATTGGTTTTCATTATGTATTGGCATACCTAGCCTGTAACAACAGTACCTTAGAAATCTATTTTGTCTTTTCTAAACTGACACAACCTGTGTTATAAAACGGACCCCACACAACACTTTCATATTTAAGACGTGGTCGAACTAGTGCACAATACAGAACTTTAACTAAGCTTAGAGAGAAATCAGAGCTATTTCTTAGTACTAATCCTAGCATTTGTGAAGTCTTAACTATAACCTTCTGTATATGTGATTTAAAATTTAGATTGGTGTTTAATTGCAACCCTAAATCTTTAATAAAATTAATTAACTGTAAGTTTGTCTTATTTATACTATATATTTTATCAAACTGTTTTATTCCACAGTATAATGTAATACTGCAAACCGACCATTGGTATAGATTATCAAGCTCTTTTTGTAGAATTACTGTCAGTTCTAGTAGTAATAGTTCTATATAGTTTAAGATCGTCAGCAAACATTTTAGATTTGCAATTTTTGATAGTATGCTTAAGATCATTGACAAATATATTAAAAAGAAATGGAACACAGTGAGACCCCTGGAGTAGGCCTGATGTTACTGGTATTTCAACAGAACAATGAGTCCCAATTTTAACCATTTGTGTCTGCTGTGTAAAAAAACTTTTAATCCACAGCACTAGTTTGGGGGCAAAAACTTTCCTCCTATAATTTATAAATAACTAAATTGTGAATCATCTTGTCAAATGCTTTGCTATAATCTGTGTATATCACATCTAATTGAACTTTATTTTCAAAGGCATTTAACAAATCTGACAAATGATACTAAATTTGTTGTTGTCGATTTGCATCCACTGAAACCACGTTGTTCACTGATAATTAAATGCTACATGAATGACATATGATCATACACTAAGGCATCAAGTAGTTTTGGCATGCTAGACTGATTGCCAACACTGCGATAATTTGTAGTATCATTTTTGTTACCGGACTTAAAAATTAGTATAATAAAACTGTGTTTCCGTACCATAGGACTTGTTGAAAATAATTCATATATTAATATTTTTATGCATCTCTTCAAAAATTCTATTGGGAATTCCATCAGGTCCACTGGAGCATTTATCTAGAATTGAATTAATTGTATTGACAATATTTATTTTCAGTATAAGAAAACCGTTCACATCCATAGTATTTTTCCCTGATCGTTCAGGGATTACACTTTGATCCGAACTTCCTTCGCTTTTGGGTGTATACACTGACCCAATTATATAATTAAGAGTATTGTAAATAACATTCACAAATAATTGTTCAACATTATTGTCAGCAAGAATTTGCTTAACCATAAATCGTTTATGAGTTGCTCTTAGAATGCCCCCGTCTCGTTTTTATTACTACTATAACTACTTCTA
The DNA here is from genome assembly GCA_036346225.1 of Platerodrilus igneus. Classification (NCBI taxonomy): domain Eukaryota; kingdom Metazoa; phylum Arthropoda; class Insecta; order Coleoptera; family Lycidae; genus Platerodrilus; species Platerodrilus igneus. Next base: position 1,568,173 of record JARFIW010000507.1, on the reverse strand, counting down.
TCAAGTCTAAACACATTATGCAGGTAATGTTATTTCTGACTCTAGGATATCAGTAGATAATCATGTTTCCACCAGTATTATTATATCATAATAGCAACAGGTAATAACCTGTTCTAGTTCTTAGTACAAATTCCATCAACATTTTGAGCATGTATTTGTAGTGATTTTAGTTTGATTTTTTTTATTACTGTACACTATTCTGGGAACACCTTTAATGTATTTAAATTCATCCGATTATTGTATAATCAGAAGTTATTTTATACTTCGTATTATTAAAGGTTGCTTTTTGCTTTAGTGCTTGTATCACAGTGTAAGAGTTGTTTAAAATAACTTTAATGGATATATTAACATTTTTCTTACTCATTCGTAGTACTTTACTAATTTCATTGCTCTTAACTCCAACTTTTTCAAGTTCCTTTACAACCATTAAAATATCCTGTTCTATTCTAGTGAGTAAAGCTGGCACTTTTTTTAAAGGATTCTGGCATTCTGAGCAGAACAGATCTTTTTTGCATCACAGCGCTTAACTCTGTTGCTACAAGTCCACTACACTTTTCATGAATCGCAAGTGTACACTTTATCCTCTTCTTCAAAGCATATTTTACGTATATTACAAAGATCAAACATTCTAACCTCACTTCAAAAAATGAACTATTTTTTGTAAAAGAATAATTTGTGGATACTTATTATTTTCCTAATACTTTGGTAACTATTGTGTTTGTGATTAACTTTCCTAATAATTAATTTCCCAACAGCATTTGATAATAAGCATTTAAAAGAGCACACAAAATTTCAACATGGGGTAAAATTTGTTAATTTTATTTCAGATAAAGATTCATGTATGGTACATTAAATCCCAATTTGTACAACTAATAGATGGTAAATGAAAAAAATGATACACTTTTAAATTTTGTAACAGCAATGATCTAGGTAAAATAAGTAAAAAATGCAGTAAGGTAAATAAGAATTTTAAAAAAGAACAAATTTGTTATGCTATATTTTGTAAAGATCTGGTTCATTAATTTAGATTTAGGGACTTTTTATAGAATTCGGCGTGAAAATTTTTCACTGATTATCACAATTTCATTGATACTGTGAAGACTATGTTTTATTAGTGTTTGGACTGGTGTTGATGTCGTTGGCTTATCTCTGCAGTGGTAAGCATGCTGACATAATGCTTTGTATGTAGGAAGCAGTTTGGTTCTCATCAATGGAAGCTGAAAGGCGTCAAGTGTTATAACCCCGGCGTCCGTATTCAGCGCCACTACTACAGTTGGCAACACTGATACGATCCACGTTCACAATAATGATATTATGACATAAATACGTGTCAAATTGTATCACATACCAAATACGTTTACAATGATACTAGTTTATATTTACACAAAAGTAAATCAAAAGTACTCACTTAAACGCGCCATGCAGTTGATCTCAGGGTATCTCGTTTGGGTTTGGGTTGCGTCATGCCATCGTTGAAACCAAATTTATCGTCTTCCCTCTTCTTTTGTTTGTAGCAGTACGATAGGAACAATCAGGTAAGGAACGATACAAGATAAGGAGGAAATCTACATCCTAAAAGAGAAAAGACAAGAGAACGACACAGGCAAACGTCACTGTTCGACTTCTCGTGGCTCATAATGTCGTGTCACACACCGTGCACTTGCACCATCACTCCGCATCTGCGCATTCTTTTGCGCAAACGCAACTGTCTGAAATGACGGAAATTTAACAATTTTATTGAAATAATGGCGGGAATTTAGTCATATTTAAAAATGTACAATGCCAATTTTGGCATGTAACACAAGCTCGATTGGAGGGGGTGAGGTGTTTAAGGTGAGAAACACACCATAGCTTGAGAATTACCACAGTGACTTCTGCAGAGAAAATATTACCGTACCGCCTGCCGTGTAGTATGGTTGTAAGTGCTTCGGTTCCGTCCTTACATGTGATTTTCCAATGCTCCACTCGAAGGTGCTACATTGCCCCGGAAGTGATTTTTTTTACATGGAAAATTTGGAATTTTGCCGAACCCTTGCTGTTCCAAGCAAGGACCTCACATTTTACCTCTCATCCTAACGAGGGTGCATTTTTGTGGAAAATGTTTGCCTAACATTTTTCAAGTGGATCGTGTCGAGATTCGAACCCGGGACCTTGAGTAGTCACACACATACCACTACCCCACGGAGGCGCCTTCGGTTCTGTCCCACCCTTCCACCCCATCCTTATCGTTTCGGCCAGCGATGCACCCGCAGAAGCAGCAACAATACCAACAACAAGGACAACAGCGGAGAACCACCCCTGAAGACGACTGTGCCCATTTAAATATCGGGGCAAGTGTTTTTATAACTTTATGTACTTACCCGGGGTATATTTCATGCTTTGCACTGACGTTATGTTAAAGGAAGTGCCTGTTTTAATTACATATTGAAATATTTAATTTTTGCGATTTTCTCGTAATAATATTGAATTTTAGTCTACTCGCTTAATTAGGAAAATTTACAAACTCGGATCTTTCCTATCTTTCGAAATAGTATAAATATGTATCATATCTATTTAAAATCATGAGAACTTAGCTGGGAACTTTTAGCTCGAAATATAATTTTGTCTTCAACGCAAAATGAACGGCAGTTACAATATCAGGCTGCGATTTTGCATAATTTAAATACTCCTTGTGATTTTAATATGCACCTTATCGATCCCGATAAAAATTTGATTGAAATAAATGACACTGTCGATGATATAAAGGCTATTGTTAATGCTATCGACCTAACTGCCACAAAAATAGAATTAGTACATGTTCAATCGAGGTTAATATACAAAAATCAGCGTCTTGATCTATTTGCAAATTGTTAAATTTGATAAAATTAGAAACAGATTCGTGTCCGATCTATTTGTCATTTAAGGGCCTCATTTTGGAAAGATTAGATGTTAAATTTTTAATAGTACTGACCCCAGCATATACTTTTCTTTTAGGAATTGATTTTAGTCATTTCTTTAATTTATCGTTAAATTTTCTCAATTTTACTTGGCAAGCTAACCTTAAGAACAAATGTACTTCATTGGGAATTGCAAACAAAATTGCTCTTTTTGAAGAACAAACTGTCCGCTTAGATAAAACTATGAATAGATTCCCTCAATTATCTACCTCAGAATTAGGTTGTGTAACGACGTATTGCATGAATTCTTAACTACCAATTCTAAACCTTTCAAACAACGTCAATATCCTTTATTCTCTGCTTTACAGAAACATTTATGTACCAAAATTGATAAAAATGATTCAGTTTGATTTATTTCGCTTACTCTTCTTCTTGGAATAGTCCCATTTTATTAGTTAAAAAGTAAAATGGCGATTATTGTGTTTGTTTTGATGGTCGTAAGTTAAACTCCGTTTTAATTTCTGACAGCTATCAATTACCCTAAAGGGGCTCTATACTAACTAGACTTCGTAATGCTAAATATATATCCTCCATAGATCTTAAATAAGCTTTTTATTAAATACCTTTGGAACAATTTTCTTGTCAGAAAGCTGCTTTTTGTGTACCTGGAAAAGGTTTTCATGAATTTAATTTTACATCAAGAACATGCGTTTGTTTATCTTGATGATATCCTAGTAATTTCAAGTACCTTTGAAGAATATATCGTAACCTTAAATGAAGTAGCAGATTGCTTAGGCACTGTTAGTTTTATAATTAACTGTGAAGAATATAACTTTTACTGTTCCTCCCTTTCTTTTTTAGGGTTTATTGTCGATGAAAATGGCCTTCCTGTTCACCTCGATAAAGTAAATGCGATTACTAATTTTAAAACGCCCTAAAACATCACTGAAATGAAACGTTTAATCGGAATGATATCTTATTATCGTATCTTTTTACCAAACTTATCTACTATCTCTGTTCCTATTACTGGGTTAATTAAAAATAAAAAGAAAGGGCAATTTATCGATTGAACATCTGATACACAACAAACTTTTAATGAAATAAAACGTTTGATTTCTTCAGCTCCCAATTTAATTTCATCTAATTTTGAAGAAACATTTTATATTCAGACTAATGCCTAACTTACTGAAATGGGGTTTTTATTGCCCTCCAAATGGAGAAGTTTCGTGCAGTGGCACTTGTTCATGACGGCTTAAGGAACCAGCTTGAAAGAAAAGTGTAACATCTGCTTCTCTGCGTCGATTAAGAGGTTTGGCACACAGACCAAATCAAATAACAAGTTTACTGTTGACGGCTGTAACATGCGTCAACATAAGGCAGTGGCAATACACAGCTAGACAGAGGTTTCTCATGCCCACGGCCCAATATCGTGATGTAACAACCCTCTACATATGCAGCGACTTTGAAAATAAATGAAATAGTAGTAAATAATGAAAAGATAAAGGAGGGAAATTAGAGGTTTGCAGCTATATAGCAACCCATGTAGAAGGTAACAGGAAGGGCTTGCATTGAGCAATAACAATAGAAAAAAAGGGTAGATAGCAGAACACTAGTCAACCAGCTAAAGTATAGTCAGTAGCCGGAGTGGGGGAACACCACTCTTATGTGATGGACGGTTGTCTCTGGACTAAAACAGGTTCACCAGAGGAAAAATTAAGGTTTAAAACGGTGTTACGGTATTCCGCGCAAACACAAAAGAAAACAGTAAAAGTAAGTAAAGAAATGTTTATGCCGAATACCGCAACAGAACGGGGGATAAATGGTAGAATTTGGGCTAGCTCAAAAACGTCGGAGAGGGGCGTGGGTGAAAACAAAAACACATTGGAAACCTCTGAGATACTCTATTGATAACATCGAATCTTGGAAGATTATTTACAAAGCAATAAAATAAATAAGTTGCGTAATTGTGATTGTGTCATAACATATAAGAATTGGTAATCAAATATAACATCTTATAATCTAAATACTTACTTAATGGTTTACCTTATATACATATAAAAGAAAATTAAGCATAAACTGTACAGTAAATCTAGAAAAAGAAATATACCTAAATTATATGTACATGCTGCTTTGTGAAGTGCACCTCCTCAGAAAGATTATAACATTAAAATTAGACACCCTAACTTAAATTAATCATATATTAAATGCTTTTAAATTGAGGCATAAGTTCAGAAAGACAAAAGAAACAGTAAAACGGACTCCAACATAACCATTGATTAATTAATTTTTAATTTATAGAATAATAACCTAGTTGTTCGTGCATCGTGTATGTAAGTTTTGTAAGGCAGTGGTGCCAATTAATAGGATATTTATAAGCAATAGCAGCAAATGAAAAGTCTTTTTTTCACAGCAGCATAAAAGAATTACGAAAAGAGAAACTGTACCTTGAACAATCAATCAGCTTCGTGCTGGTCTCATCTTTGGCTGGAAAAATGCGGCTGCATTTCTCTATGGGCTGGCTGCATGCTGGAACCACCAACTTCACTTATACAAGCACAGAGAGCATTTCTAATAGCGCGACTTTACAACAGGTATCTCCGGTTAGAGGATGTTGTATTCAATCTTTAATCTTTTAATGGTGTCTTTGAAAACACGGTCTCTATCTTTTAAGGCCAGAATCATGAATGGGGGTAGGGTATTTGATTTTCAAAGATATCGCCGAATTACTATGTGTGCAGAATTTCCAGACAACAGCTGCCGAAATACAAACTGTAGCAGCTTGCCAACAAGCAGATAACGTAATTATCAAAGGGTTTTAAGCAAAGGAGAACAATTTTGTTACTTTGTAACATCTTAGCAGCTGCAGAATACTAGATAACAAATCCATTGTAAGCAGATGTAGGCAGGTGGTAAGTGGTCTTATTTTTAGAAGAAAGCTGCAGCTTTAATTAAAATGTAATCACTGCAGGTGCTAGGAAATACTGCAACTACTTTGTAACGCAATTTTCCTAGGCAGCTGTTTGATTTTCTAAAGCAAACCTTTGTATAGAGTAATTACTTGAAAAATTTAATAAATAATACTAATTCAAATGGGGGGAAATTGAGCTTGTTGAGGAATTTTAGGGCATTTTAAAAATAAATGCAGGAAAAATTGTTTGCAGGGTTTTGAACGTAACAACGGAGCTAGAGAAATAAGAAAAAAGTAGAGTTTTAGGATAAACAAAGTTTTTATTTACTTTTCAACTGGTAGATAACTCATTGGTATAGTCCTTTTCACGAAGCAGTGTAATGATGTCTCAGACAGTAATTTTTGTTGCCAAATGTAATCCAAAACTATGTACGTGTAGTATTTAGGAGAAAATAAACGCTACGGGTTGGCAACACTTTACGCTGTTGTAATTAGCACTTTCCTAAATTTCATTTCATTTTGCATCTGTCGGTTCTCATTTGCCATTTGTTATTTTTAGCAATTAAACGAATTTTTTTGTTTATTTTGAATTAAAACTATTCTGTTCAGAACAAATTTCGCTTTTTGTATTGTTATTTCAGATTAATGTGAACAATACGCTTTAGGCAAACGTTCTAAAGAAATGGTATTATATGCAATGTATGGCAACGTAGCAGCTACTGGTGTATGTGACATTACTACAGTGTTTCTTGAAATGGACTATAAGCAACCCTGTTTACATGTACTAATGCATGTTCTATGAATATAGGAACTCTTACCATTGATTTTTATAAAGCTGCATCAGTGCTCTAAAATAACAGCTAACGTTAGTGTCTAGAAGAAAAATTATAAAAGATACATCCGCTGTTCAATATTAAAATTCAACGTAATATAAGTAAAAATATTAAGTATTTTTGTTGTTTATAAATAACAAAAGTGGTTCATATTCCCATAGGATGTACCTATATGATATTGAATATCTTGGAGGCAAACAAATATGAAGTATTTCTTGCCTTAATGTGACAAACCTTTTACCAACATAATTTAGTTTTCACTCTTGATATTTATGTCAATATCAGATGCATGGAATTTAAGGGAATTTGTTTTGGATATTATTATTAGGTTTGTTGTTTCTGGTTTGATACTTTGTTTGTAGCTTAAAATGGGGAATGTGCTTTTGTAACTAGTTTTTTTATGAGCGAGAAGTCATCTTTATCTGTACTACCCTTAGAAACCATTACTGAAGCAGTCTTCTTATCTTTCTGTATATACAGTGTACCACTTGTCGGATTTGGATGATAGATAAGTATGCTACTCACTTTTCTATTGGTATTTTCAATGCAAAATGGATGGTTAATGTCCAACCGCAGTTCCTTTGATATCTGTAGCTACTGACTAGTGACCGGTGGTATTGTTTGAAGAAGGCTGTTTCGCTAATCTCTGAATAAAACAGGTATAAAGTAGTATTAATTCATTGTTGCATTTCTGTCTCAGTATCTGGCTATGTATTAAAAACTGCTTTCAATCTCTTTGGATCACTGGATATCCGATATGATCTCCGCTTGCTCCAAAAGCCTATAGATTGTTCTTTTCTCAAATTTTGTTAAACTTAAAATTCTGCATACACTGTATTCTGCAATGCATTAGTGTTGATATCTTAAGTTAATTATCAAATAAAGTATTTAAGTAAGACTAGTGTTTCTTAAATGGTTCAGAGAGATAAACATTGATGCATATTTAGATCAGTTGTTACACTTTTTGGATATTTTTTATATCCTAAGTTCTTAATTGTTTACCCCTATTATTAATTAATTATATTTGTGATATTTTTATTACAGGAATTATATTTGTAGCAATTGCGCATTGTAATTGTACTTTTTGTATTGTCTTGTGTATGCATTTAAAAGTGCCTATTTAAACTTTTGTATATTATTACTTGCTCTTTATAAACCTACCTCTTATGTGGGTAATTACTTATATTTGGAAATTGCACTTACGATTTACCCCTTACAGTCATTTCTGGGTTTGTACTGCTGTGTTGTTTTTTATTTTGTTTTTCCAGAGGATAGGTAAGGTTATCACACTTCACAGTGAAATCATTTAACCAGCTGCTTTACTGTGATAATTCTTGGTGCTCTCCGAATAATTAGTTCTTAGTTTTTGCTTTTTATTTTCTGCCCACACCACTTTAGTGTTAGCCAGAACAGAACAATTTTTCACTTTGACTGCTACCTTCCTGCTTAGATTATTTTACTTAGGTTTTTTTCCCTTTTTTTCTGTGCTTGTTACTTGTATTCAGTTTTCTGAATTTTTAGTTTCCTGATTACCGAAATCAGCGTATTACAAAATGAACAACTAGACACTGCGTTTGCTAAAGTATTTAGAAATTCTCACAAAATGCTCACTACAAACCTCGTATTCGGATTTCATTTTGTTCTTGTAAATTTCATAACTTCATGTCGTACGTTTGAGAAAGCTTGGGACTATAAGATTTTCTTAGGATTAATTATAATGTGGCATCTTATCACATAAGAAATTTTACTATAATTACATCAATATTGCTAATAGCAATTATCACTTAAATTCTCTATTCAGTAAATGCATATGACACATAATTACTTCAAAATGAGTGTGACAATATGTTACAACATTAGTAACCCAATATTATGGTTAAGCTTACTAAATAATATTTCTGCTTGTGTATTGTCTGTTTCTTACATTTTAAAAATTCTAATTATATAAAGCTTGGGCATAACTTTTTATAATACTTATGTTTGTTGTTTTTAGCTGAAAGAAACCCCAAAATACTGGTTACATGGTGAGCCTTTTTCTGCACCTTTACCAGTTGTTTTTGTTGAAGCACATATTGCATTACTTAGAAAACTTCATAGTTTAGATGCATGGAATGCTGAGGTAAGTTTGAATATATTTGTCTTGCATAACGAATAATTGGTTAAATATTAGATGGTACATTTGATTTGATGGTTATGACAGGTAACAATTTTTTTATATAAGAAAAAAGTAAAAAATTCGCCGAATTACTTACTTGCGATCTTAAATAAGTTTTCTATTTGTACAAATTTGAGGGCAGAGTAATTAATTATTGCTCTATATTTTGTATTAGTATGTATTTTATTAATGTTCTTATTTAGAATCTAGCTGTCTGATATAGATGACAGTAGTAGTTGTTGAATAAATATGTATGTGTACTGACAGCGTTGGTCGTCTATTTTAATGGTGGATTAACTTCAAAATAAAAGGTGAAACGAACCTGTTAACATTAGACCTACAGTCCACTAGTGTCTTCTTATCCAAACAATATTCCTAGCAATTTTTTAGTTCCAGATGGGAACCAATAAACAATCACTTAATTGCTTTTAAGTGTATTGCAAGGCTAAGTTGCATACTTAATTGTAATAACAAATTATATATCTTGTTGTGAAAGTCGTAAAACATTTCAAGGTTTTTCGGGTTATTTTATAAAAACTGCTGGTTATCCGTCCTGTTAAACATGTCTTCTTTTGCATCGTTCTGTGTAGATAAGGTTTCTCGGGATGAATCGTTTTGAAGAACCGCTTTGATAATTTTGTAAACTTCCATTCTCCGAGGCACTCGTAAGTCGTTGATGCACAAAACAATAATCCTAACACAGCTTATCCCTTTTCAGAGATGTTGCTCTGAGGTAGTATGATTTGTTACACGGCAATGTACAATTGATATCCATAAACTTTTATGGTTCCATCTACTTAAATCCTGCAACACAGCAGAGTAGTTTCATCAGGGTGACTATCCACAACTCGTTATTAAGGGCAAGTGATTTATTCTATTGTTGAATTCATCAAAGAATTTATGAAAAACCAGTTGTATTAAACAACTTCCCTTTAGACTTTGGTCGTCTACATACCCGTAAACCGAAGTAGATGTAAAAGTACCATCATTTCATTTTATAGGATTTTTCGCAAAACAGAAATTATAATTAAAATTTCAATTCTTTAGTTTCAGATATTTTGTTAAAAGAAAAATAATTTAAGAGAATTCCTGTTTAAAATTTGTAACATTAGAACTTTCTTTTGTGTATCCATCTCATTTCTGAAAGGTCGGATTAAATAAATTTTTAAAGATTTCTTTGTGTAATGATTTGCAACGAATTTGTTTTGTATAAAAGTAGAAAACCACTCAATTTTCCGATTCTATAATTTAAAACTTAGCTAATTCATAAACATGTATTTGGTATGCCAAGCTTAACAAATCATAATTGAGTTAACAAATTTGTAGATGCTTAAACTATTTAAAAATCCTGTTTGAGTACTCTAAAACCAAAAGCCTGTGATATTATTTGATGATTTTATCGAATATTACTTTTATAGTGTTATTATGATAAAAAAAGATTTATTTCTCAAAAGTGAAATAGACGTGTCCGTGTCTTGTAATTTAAGAGTTGCATATATTAAAATATATTTTGTTGGCAAATGCATCTAATTGATTGAGACACGATATACCTTATATGTTGTCACACTATATTTTGTAGGAGCGTTAGGGGTTCATAGACACAACAATAGTTTCTTATACAATCTTTAATTTTCATACTTAACAATAACATAATAATCAAAAACGTCAAACTAAAAAAACCCGCCATTCCTGGCATCTCAGAAGCAACAACAACCACGTATATTATACATACTACCAACCTTAACATAAAAAACACTAGCTTTTGTTTCCTGGCGGGAAACTTAAAATTGAAGTAATTTTATCCACAGCTCGGTCATCCTGACTCTTGGTCGCCCCGATCAAGGTACAAACTAAACAATACATAAGCTCTCTACAAAATCATACATAAATTTTACATAAACCATCATAAGCAATTTTACATAAACAATAAGCACAATAGTTAAATCAAACGCATAAAACATAAGCAAAATCATCATAAGCTATAAACAAATCAATCGTACATATACCAAACATCGAGTTACAATTCAAGAGTTTCAAGTGATCAAGCTAGGACTTAAAACTAATTAATTTGAATAAGCTTTTAATCTAGAAGCCTCTAGGACTCCGTCATATGGCATAGTTGTATTCTGAAAGCCGATAATATCGACCACTACATAACGGTCGTTTGGTAAAATTTTCTTTATAACATAGGGACCACGGTATTTCGGAATCAGTTTCTTATTTATTCCAACTATGGTATCGACATTCGCTACCATAACATAATCTCCCTCTTTATACTTCTGGGGTAATTTATGTTTTTTGTCATAATACTCCTTATTTTGTTGTTGAGTTTTCTCAATTTGTTTCGCAGCATTAAACCTAAGGTCAGTAATACTCTCCTTATCTTGATCCAACAACTCATCAAGAATTAAACGTAATTTATCTTCTACATTACCAACTTGCTCTCTGCCGAACAATAATTTAGCCGGCGAAGCACCTGTAGACCTATTTTTGGTATTGTTAAAATAAAACTCAACGTCAGGTAGAAGTTTATTCCAAGTATCTTGACGTTCATCTGCCAACTTCGCCAACATGGGAGTTAAAGTTTTATTCATAATTTCCATTTGCCCGTTGGCCCTCGGGGCAGCAGTTGCTACCGCAATGTGTTGAATATTAAATTGTTCTATAAATTGTTGGAATTGGTTAGACGTGAAACAAGAACCACGATCTGTAATGATTTGGTTGGGACGACTGTAAGCTTGAAAATAACATTTTAAATGTTTATTTACTTCTTCCGTAGAAGTGGTTTTGCAGGGATAGAATCTTATAAATTTAGTAAAACCATCGACTATTCCCAAAATATATTTAAATTTTAATTTCCCAACAACCTCTAAAGGACCGTAATGATCGAGGTGTAAACATTGAAAAGGCAAATCCCCCTTAGGAATATTATGTAGCATACATTCCTTTTTACCCGATTTAGGGTTAAATTCAATACATTTTAAACAATTGGCTATGTGAGTTTTTATTTTACTTTTTAAATTTGGAAACCAGTATGTTTTTGTTATTAGTTCAAATACCTTCTCAACTCCCACATGACCCATTTGGTTATGATAAGTATGTAAAACGCTGTAAATCATGTCTGAAGGAATATAAAATAGCAATTTATCGTTTCTCTTTCTATAAACGAGGCCATTTAATAGTTCAAAAAACGGATGTTCGGATTTTTCTAATAAACTTTTAATTGATTGGATTTGAGTCCGTCGACTGTTTTATTGCTAGCGTTTGTTCAAAAGTGTTTCCTCTAAAACTAATATATTGTGGATTCGACTCAGACAATCTACATGTTGCATTTTCGGATTGGGTCGATGTTCAATATCATAACTATAATTCTGCAGCAGTAAACACCATCTCATAATGCGAGGAACCACCTCCTTTTTCGACAAAGTTAACGAAAACTATCACAATCAGTGACAATCCGGAAATGAATTCCTTGTAAATAAGGGTGAAAACGTTTGATAGCGTACACCACTGCTAATGTTTCCAATTCATAGCTGTGGTACTTATTTTCTTGATCAGTCGTTCTTTTGCTAAAGTAAAAACAGGATGGAATTTCCCATCTTCTTGTTTTGTAAAAAATAGCTCCAGTAGCTCAAGGCACTTGCATCACAATGCAATTCAGTTTCACAGTGAGGCGAATAAATGCCCAATACCGGTTGAGAAATTAGTTTAGACTTTAAAGTATCAAAAGCAAGAAGTTGCTCTGGACCCCACATAAACGAAACATTTTTTTTCAATAGGTCATATAAAGGTTTGGCAATTATCGAAAAACCCTGTATAAACCGTCTAAAATAACTGGCTAAACCTAAGAACGAATGTACTTGTTTTATATTTGTACAAATGGGAAAATCATTAATGCTTTGTATATTATCTTTATTGGGCCGTATACCTTGTTGGTCAATATGATAACCTAAGAAGTCTATTTCTGAATGCATGAAATAACATTTATCTAAACGTAGTTCTAGGGAATTACGGACCATAAAGCCCAATACTTCACTCAAATTATCGAGATTTTCATCTAAACTGTCAGTGGCAATCAATAAATCGTCAAAAAAGATTAAAAGTTTTTTCTGATTCACCAAATCCTTAAAAATTTTATTGATAAATCTACAAAAGCTATTTGGGCTGGTGCTCAAACCAAATGGAGCCCTTAAAAATTCAAATTGACCAATATGTGTAGTAAACGCTGTATATTTAACACAATCTAATTCAATCGGCATGTGATAAAAGGCATTTTTTAAATCAAGTTTGGTGAAGAATTTTTTGTTTTTTAACTGATCTAAATGATCATCAATTAAAGGTGTTGGATATTGATCTCTAATAATCTGTTTATTCAAAGTACGGTAATCCACACACATCCTAAATTCACCACTTTTCTTTTTTACCATTACTACGGGAGAACAAAAAGGTGAATCGCTTTCGCGTATAACCCCACGAGCTAAGAGATCATTTATAATCACTTCCAAAGCATTCTTTTCGATGAACGACAATCGCCTAGGTCTATAGAAAATTGGTTCATCGCTTTTTAATTTAATATACATTTTATAATTAGTTTCAGGTTGCTCTGGCCTTACCGGAAGAAAATAACTTTCCTCTAAAACATTTTTAACCCTATTCCAATTGGCTGGGTCTAAATTACTGTCAATATTCAAAGTAGGTGCAACAGGTGTCCCAGACTCGATTAAAAGAATTTCATTTGTTAGAAATTCCTCATGTGAGATTTTTGGGATAACTTGTACTTCACTTCCTTCGAATACAACTCTGTCATTTTTCGGGTTACTAATAAAATCCCTACCTAATAAACAATCACTACCCATTGTCTTATCCTCAACTACATAAAATTGCAAGTCATAATTGTATTATTAATAAGTACTCTATCTGCATAAATACCCTTAATATTTACAACTGAATTATTAATACCCAAAAAATGATTATCTGTCATACCTGGCCTAATAAGTGATTGTGCTACAAACTTTTCCTTAATCAGCAAGATAGGGCTCCCCGAATCCAAAATAGTTTCTACCGTTGACCCCAAACTGCAAAGCTTCATATTAATCCTAAAAGCTGGTTTTAGTGGTGACGAAATCTCTTCAATTAACATCTGTTGGCGATCGTTAGATGTGGAGATCTTCTTAGATGGGCAATTTCGGATTATGTGGTCCCGTGAACCACACTCAAGCAACTACCTCGTTCTCGTCTAGGTTTAGGGCAATTTCGACTGTTGTGTCCAGTTAGACTACAATTAAAACATTTAGGTGTACCAAATGGCACAACAGCAGTTGACTTTCTATCCTCAAATTTATTGTAACGGAAGTAGAAGGCATTCCCTGAAAATTTTGATTTCTTTCTAATTCGGTCAATGAATTCATAACCCGTAATAAATCCTCAAGTGTTATAAACTCCTTCATCTTCGCCTGTACCTGCAACGATACATTATTAAAACCTTCGATCATATACGAAATGATCTCCTCTTCACGTAAATTTAGTTTATTGCCCAACATAACCTTATCAGAAAAATAGTCTATAAATTTTCGCTTTTTCCAAGTTTACGTGCTTCAAAACGTTTTAACAAGGTAACTGTATCTTCCACACAAGAAAACATAGATTTAATCTTCGCCTTAAAATCTGGATAACTTAATGATATATTTTCGGTCTTGAATGAAACCACTGTAGAGCTTTGCCTTCTAGTTTTTTAACAGCAGCTAAAAAAAGAACATTTTCAGCAATGGCGTAGGCGTCATTTACCTGATCTATAGTTTGGAACCATAAATTGACGTCCTCTCCGTGGTTTGCCGAAAACTTTGGGATTAAAATCGATATATCCTGCAACGTAACCTCAGTAGCACGTGCACTTTGGTTAGCGTTTATGATGGCAGCATTTATAAGTTCCCCAACATTTACTGTAACGGTATCGCCTCTTTCCAGCCTAGGAGGAATCGGTGGTGTTGGCTGTACAGGTGTACTACTACACCCTTCACTAAACGGCGATGTGGCCATCGCAAAATTATTAATCAGGTAATATCCACGAAAAAGTAATGTATCTATGTTTAACCCCACACCTGAAACTGTAGGAGCGTTAGGGGTTCATAGACACAACAATAGTTTCTTATACAATCTTTAATTTTCATACTTAACAATAACATAATAATCAAAAACGTCAAACTAAAAAAACCCGCCATTCCTGGCATCTCAGAAGCAACAACAACCACGTATATTATACATACTACCAACCTTAACATAAAAAACACTAGCTTTTGTTTCCTGGCGGGAAACTTAAAATTGAAGTAATTTTATCCACAATTTATCCAAGAATTTTGATAAAAAAATAAGAATTAATACACACCAAAGGAATTTCTATATCAGTCCTTCAAAATTAATTAATACTTGTTTGATACAGTGGCATCCATTTTAGCATTACATTTCTTTTACTCTACTAAGTAATTCAACCCGACCTACCTCAAACTCTCCCTTGGGGTAACAGCCAAGTTAGCCAGAGGCATACAGTTTTTTAAATTGTATATCTTTAAAGTATAAAACTGAAGCAATATTAACACTAAATGGTTCTTGTATACAATGACTTCAATGCAAGTATTAGAAATTGTTGGACATTTAAAAAAACAAATCCTGCCGTAAGGGCATACAATATTTCATGCATGATTTGTTTAAAATATGTGACTATGCATTATTAGTCCTTTTTAAACGATTTTCCAAATGAATTAAAAATGACTTAAATTGTACTGTTAATTAAATCAGGTAGCCTACATGATTTAAGAAAATCAGGTTGTTTTCATATCAATAATACTTTTGAAAATTTGCAAATGCAATTGTAGATGGTTACAAAATTCAATTATTATCATTTAAATTCGATAGATAATACAGTTTTTAGTTGAGGTAGTAGCACAAGTGCAACTACTGGTTTGTTGAACTAGCCGCAAGAGTATTACATGGAAATGGATATGTACCATGCTATTGGTATTTATCAACCTTTAAAGAAACGTTTTGTATAAAGTTAATATTTATGTTTTAATGCACAAACTATATGCGATGGGCATAACTAGTATAGTTTCTTCTTTAATTTGGACCGTCATATTAAAAACTAATGAAGTGCCCACTTTCGTAAGGAATGTCATCAAGACAAATTGTGGATTACTACATGAGAATGTGTAGATGACTTAATATGCCATTTAGGTGTGTTCTGAAGTAGTAATATTTCCTTATGTGTAAAATATTGCTACTCGTAATACGAGTGGACTGTTAAGAAAAGAACGAAATCAGTAACGGAGTGCTCGCTCACATTACGGGGTAACAAACGAAGGTTGAGAAAGAGCAAGAAAACTAATTCCGTGCTAAACACAATCTGCGATTAGGTGGGTCTAACAAATGAAACGACAGTACACACATCTGTACCTGAAAAGATAATTAAACACAGGCATGTGTAAAATATATTTCTAATAAATAATTTCTAGGAATTTGGATAGCAAAATAGTGATAAATTGCTGGTTTAAGGGCAAACATCTGTATCCTCCACTTGTCTGTAAATATTCTATCTAATAACAATCAAACTGAAGTGAACACAAAGGAACTGTGCCAATATACACTTTTTAAATATTCTAAAATACATTCAGAAGGATCTTGGGTTTGGGCCAGGATGTCAAAGAATAGCCGACGTTTATAAACGGAATGCTCAAAATACTATATGGGTAGACTGACTAATGATTTCCAGTTAGAAAAGCAATGGCGATTAGTACTGTACTAGAGGAGGGATTTAGATTCAAACAGGTCCACTGCGGAATCAAACAATTCGGATTTGGATATGTTACAGGTTTGTCGGAGCTCATCCGCAGTTTCTAGAAAATTATAGACCATCAGTATGTCAAAGTCTCAGGAAAATTTCAACACCGGTATATATTTGAAATTTGAGGTACGAGAAGGAGTATTCATAGAGGTAATGGGAGGGAAAGTGACTCCACATGTTTTATTGCCGGTGAGCGTCATTGGCTGAAAGTGATTTTGATAAGAAATGACCAGGGTTTTTACTTCTCTGGAACAACGGTAGTTCAAAGAAGGATTTTGTTCCATTTTAGCACTGTAAGAAATCTGTTTTCCGTCATGTAGTTTAGGAGAACTGAAATAGTTAATCATAATGTAGGCAGTGTTCAACTATGAGTTAGAAATAAAGTGCTTATTGAATAATTGAGTCTGTCATGACTGGTCCATTTGAGTTGGCTGCTCCAAAAATACCATGTACAATAAAAAGTGGAAGTAGAAACTAGAAAAGAGGATGGCAGAATTGTGAATAGAAAAGAAATGTGCTCAGTTGTTCAGCTTAGCTGCTTGCAGAGAGTGGGGTGGGTAGTAAACCGCTCGTAGCGCAAAACTACAATGAAATAGAATATTCTGCAAGGATTCCAGGAATATGGCCATATAGGTAGTACAGCCATTACAGTCCCAAAACAGGATGATATCAGATCTGGGATCCACTATAGAAATAGAAAAATGCAATACCAAGAAAGAAAGTGTTGGTAAAACTTACATCGCATATGCTTACACCTAGTAAAAGTAAAGATGTCAAAGGAGAAAGTTATATAGTACGTAAACACAATCTCAACTACATGAATAAAGTATATTATTAAGGTTGACACAAGAAATGAATCAAATAAATAAGCTAAGCATGTTTATATATATTAAAGTATGTATCTAATGGCGAACATAATTTTCAATTACATTTGTAATTTATGTCGATGGTATCTGACAGTGTCAGGTTTTTGGCTTATGTTAGATATGAACAGAAAGCAATCTGCAGTCCAAAATATCATTTCACATCAGGCTAGTAATTGAAAGTTAGAAAATATAAGGTCCCGGATTGAATTCGAACCTGTATCGTAGGTTTTTACTACTGGTGCACTAACCAATTGTTCCACCTGGATGGGTGATTACAATTGAGAAGATATACAAATCTAGATTGTATACATAACCATAAATCAACCTAACTTTCGATTATTTTTGGCATTTTTGTTAATCATATTTGACAGCAAAAAGTTTTTAATTTACATCAGATAGACAGGAAGTGATGTACAAAATCCAAATGATCATTTCAAATCAAGCTAGTAATTGACAGATTTAAAATATAGGGTCCGTCCCTGACAGATTCGAATCAGTATCTTCGGTTTTCACGTCTGATGTGCTAACTAAATGTTCCACATGGGTGGGTGATTACAATCGGCAAGATATACAAATCTAAATCACATACGTAACAATACATAAACCTAACTTACAATCACTTTTAGCATTTTTGTCAATCATATCTGACAGTGTCAAGTCAATGTCAGATATAGACAGGAAACGGCGTGCTAAGTCCAATTGATCATTTCAAATTGAGCTGGTATTTGAAAGGTAGAAAATATAAGGTCCCTGATAGGATTCGAACCCGTATTTTTGATTTTTGCGACCAATGCGCTAACCAATTGTGCAGCTGATTACAATCTGAAACGTATACAAATCTAAATCATGTACGTAACCATACATCACCCTTCAATTCTTTTTTGCATTTATGTCAATCATATTTGACAGTGTCAAGTTTTTTGACTTATATCGGACATAGACAGGAAACGACATACAAAATCCAAATGATCATTTTGAATCGAGCTAAAAATTAAAATATGCAGCCTCGGACAGGATTTGAATATGTATCTTCAATTTTCATATCCCACGTGCTAACCAATTGCACTAGCTGAATGGGTGATTACAATAGGAAAGATATACAAATCTAAATTACATACCTAACCATACATTAACCTAACTTTCAATTATTTTTGACATTGTCGATCATGTCTGACAATGTCAGATTTTTGACTTATGTCAGATATAGACCGGAAGCGACACCCAGGTCCAAATGATCATTTCAAATCAAGCTAGTAATTGAAAGATGGAAAATATAACATCCCGGGCATGATTCAAATCTGTATCTTTGGTTTTCGCGAGCGATGCACTAATCAATTGTGCCACCAGGAGGGGATGATTACATTTGAAAAGGTATACAAATGTAAATCACATACAAAACCATACATCAATCTAACTTTCAATTATGTTTGGCATTTTTATGTCAATCATCGGTCGCAAAAACAGAAGATATAGGTTTGAATCCATTCCAGAACTTATATTTTCCATCTTTCAATTACTAGCTCATTATGAAATGATCATTTGGGCTCTGTGTAAAAGTCTAATTTATTATGTCATCTTATTGACTAGTATATAGACAGCATGTACCAGAGTTGACTTCCAAGGCCTATAACTTGCTTATTTTGAAAAATAACTAGAATAAACCTTATATATTTGTAAATAGCCGGAAATTCGCCATAAATTTCAAAATTTACACCGATATAAAGGCAGCGATTTTTTTTTTAAATTGCATCCTATATTTTTTAGGCCCTTATAATAGATCATTTTATTTTGTTTTCAAATATGTTTATAAATATGGGTGTTATATAAAATAAAATTTTCAATAAAATTGAAATATAGGTTTATTGTTGCTGCAAGATTAAACGTTGCGTTATCAGTAGCCTGTGGGTGATATCTATTTATCTCGCTAACAACATTTTAAGAAAGTAACGTAAAGCATTCCATAGGGTTTCAATTATAATCTTAATCAATATGCACGTTGTAAATTCAAGAAAACTCACCGTATACAAAGGCTGCTTCTTCAGGAGTTGACTGTCACTGGCCAGTGGTCTGGTGCATCATGAAACGTATAGCACTTGCACTCTGAAACTAACACGCTCCCATAAAAATGTAAGAGTATTATTAAATAGCAGAATGGCACATCTTTACTGTATGAATAGTAATTAACGACTTTTTCTTTATCGCATTGCTTGAATTATCTCTCCAGAACAACGTGCATTTATATCTTTGAAATTACAAGTAAATTGAATATTGTAATAATAAATACAGACAGCAACTTGCGTTAACATAAGCCGGCCACCAAAACATCTTGTGTTTTAAGTACACGATAAAAACAAAATAAATAAAAGGAAACTGAATAAAAATTCTTTTTTTTTTTTTTTATTTCACTTTTATCCGCTTCCACCTTTACAGTTATTAGCGGAGGTTGGAGGTATTATTTATAATCTATGGTACAAATATGTTATCTTTTATATAATTTATATACGATGTAGGATTTCTATGTCTTTAAGATAGTTCAGCAGTGGTTCAATATTGGGTGTGTCTCTCAGGATAGTTTGTACATCTTGTTGTATGTTGTATTTGAGCCTTTTTGTTGATATTTTCACAATTCGTTAGGATATGCTCTACTGTTAGGTTTGTTTTACATTGTTCACATACAGGTTGAGCTTCTTTTGTCATCAAGTAGTTGTGTGTATATGCAGTGTGTCCTATTCTTAATCTTGTTAATACTATTTGTTGTCTTCTTGATTTTGGGATGTGTGCATACGGTTCGGTTTTATTTGTCTAAGCTTGTTATTTTGGGTGTTCTTCCAGGTTTCTTCCCATTTTTTGTCTATTTTGCTTGAGATAATTGCATAGATGTCTGTTATTGGAGTTTTGAGTTGGGTGTTGGTATTAGTTATTCGTTGTTTAGCTAGTTTATCTACTGCTTCATTTCCTTGGATTCCAACGTGGGCTGGAGACCAAATCAGTATTATTTCAGTTCCGGTTTCTTCTGTTGTTTTGTGTAGAGCATCATGTATGTTGTTCGTTATTGGATCTGTTGTGTACCATTTTTCGAGTGATTTAATAGTGCTTAAAGAGTCTGTGCATATTGCATATTTGGTGTGTGTTGGGTTTGATGTTATATCTTGGATGGCTGTTAAAATTGCTACTTTTTCTGCTGTATAGCTGCTGCTATATGGATGTAGTGTTATTTGGATTTGTTGATCTTGTCTGAGTACAGCTGCAGTTACTTGTTGGTAGTTTTTCGACCCATCTGTGTAGATAAATTCATGTCTCTTGTGTTGTTCCTTTAGTTCTTTAAATCGTTGATGATACTGAGCTTTGCTTGTATGTTTTTGAATAATTTGATAGTGATACATTTGTCGTTATATGTTTTCTAGTCCATGGTGGGAATATAGGTAAATATTGTGGAAGGATTTCAGGTAGGGATAGTTTTATTTGTTTCATTATGTTTTTATGTGTACGGCTGTTGGAGTACTGGTATCTAATCTTGTGTTACATGATTTAATTTTAAAGATGTCCTGGTTTGCTTCTATTTTCTGGTTTGATGCTAGTTTTGCAATATATTTTAGGTTCAATTTATTTCTTCTTATCCATAAAGGTGGTATATTTGCTATGCATTGTAGACTATTGACTGGGCTTGTTCTGTAGGCACCTGTTGCTAATCTGAGAGCTGTGTTTTGAATGGTGTCTAATTGGTTTATATTAGAAGGTTTGGCTGTGCTGTATGTGATACAACTGTAATCAAGTCTTGATCTGATGGTAGTTGTGTATATCTTTAATAGCTGTTTTGTGCGCTCCCCAATCTGTATTCGAGAGCATTTTAAGATATTGATCTTTTTGTTGCAGTCCTTTTTTAATTCTGTTATGTGCTTTCTCCATGTTAATTTTTTATCAAAGTAGATGCCTAAAAATTTGATGTTATCTGTATATTCTATTTGGGATTTGTTTATTAGAAGTTTTGGATCCATATGTTGTTTTCTTTTTCTGCAGAAATGTATTGCTTTTGTTTTTGTGGATGAGAATGTGAAACCTATTTCTTTTGCCCATTTTTCTATTTCGGTTATGTTTTGTTGTAGATTTGTTTGTATTGTGTTGATGTTTTTGCCTTTGTGGTATAATACTATGTCATCAGCAAAAGCAGTATTTGTGTTGGTTTCTTCACAATTTTGTTATTTTGTTTATTATTAACAGAAATAGTGTGGGGCTAAGTACTTCCCCTTGTGGAACTCCATTTTCTTGCTTTCTTGGTTCTGATAAGCATCCATTTGTTTTGACTTGGAAAGAACGGTTTTCCAGGAAGTTTTTTATGTAGTGTAGTATTTTTCCTTGTATGTTATGTTCTATTAGTGTTTGTATTATCGCATATTTCCATGTGGTGTCATATGCCTTATGTAAGTCTAAGAATATTGCTACTAGATGTTGTTTAAGTTCGAACGCTTTTCTATTTCTATTTTTAGTTTAAGTGTTTGATCTGTTGTTGTTCTGCCTGTCCTAAAACCTGCTTGGGTATTGCTTAATATGTCATTATTTTCTATATACCACATTAGCCTTTTATTTACCATTTTTTGCATTATTTTTGATAATACCTTTGACAGTGCTATAGGTCGATAATTTGCTGGGTTTGTCTTATCTTTTGATGGTTTTAATATATGTATTGTAATGACTTTGTTCCATTCTATAGGGTATACATTGTTGTTCCATATGAAGTTATATATGTCTAGTAGGGGTTTCTTATTTTTATCTGGTAGGTGTTTGATCATTTCTGGAATTATTTGGTCTGGCCCTGAACTTTTTTTGTTTTTTTGTTGTGAAATACTGTTTTCTATTTCGTCGATTGTAAAGGATTTGTTTAATGGTTTGTTTTGTTCTTCAATTTTGATAATTTGATTGTCTTCTGTATTTGTTTTTATTGTATTGAAGTCTTTATTATAATTTGAATTGCTAGATATTTTGGCAAATTCGTCTGCTATTTTTCTGCTATTTCTTGGGGGTCTAAAATAATTTTGGTGGTTCCTATTAATATTACATCTGTTGCACGGGATGTTATTTATCCCTTAATTGCTTTTATTTTGTTCCAAATTTGGTTATCAGGCGTATCACAGGTTATGGAGGAAACATAGTTTTCCATGCTTTTTCTTGCTCTGTTTTATTGTACGTCTGCTAATAGCTTTTGTTCTTTTAAGTTCTATTTGATTTTCTATGTTTTGTTTTTCCGATATTTGTATAGCGCTCTTTTATTGTCTTTGCTTGCTTTTTCGCATTCCTTATTCCACCATGGTACTGTTTTTTATTGTTTCTATTGGATAACGTGAATGTTTGTTTGGCTGTTTTATTATGTCTTGGCTAAAAGATTCTATGATTTCGTTTATGTTTTGGTTTATGCTGGAATATTGTTTGTTTTGGTATTGTTGGTTAGCAATGTTTGGAATTGGGGCCACTTATTCTCTTCTATTCTCCATTTTGAGTATGATGTATGGGGTTTGAGGTTTGTATGACTTTTTGTGAGCTAATAAGTATAGGAAAATGGTCACTACCATATAGATTTTGAATTACTTTCCATTCTAGATTTGGTGTAATTTTGGGTCACAAATCGTTAGGTCTATATTTGAAAATGTACCTGATTTTGAGCAAAATGTGTTGATGAGTTGTCATTTAGTATGATGAAATTGTTTTCATTTATTATTTTCTCTATCATTCTTCCTCTTTTGTCGGTTTGTTGGGAACCCCATATTATATTGTGCCCGTTTATGTCACCTAGTATAATGATCGGAGGGGGTAACTGTTTTAATAAATGTTCAATGGACTCTTGATTGCAGTTTGGTTGTGGTGGTAGATATATATTACATAAGGTTACTTTTGTTTTATTTGGTGTCAAGATTCTTATAGCTATTGCTTCTAAGTTTGTTGTTAGGGTATTTCCTCTATATGTTTTTGTTGTTTACTAGAATTGCCACCCCTCCGCTAGCTATATGTGTGTTTAGTCTGTCCTTGCGATATTGTATAAAATTGTATGTATTTATGTTTTGGTGTTCTTTGAAGTGTGTTTCTTGTAAGCATATGTAATGAGGTTGTGTTTCTTCAATTAATTTTTG
Organism: Platerodrilus igneus; assembly: GCA_036346225.1. Lineage (NCBI taxonomy): Eukaryota > Metazoa > Arthropoda > Insecta > Coleoptera > Lycidae > Platerodrilus > Platerodrilus igneus. The sequence goes on along the minus strand of JARFIW010000507.1, from coordinate 1,544,582 downwards.
GAATTCAGCTTTATGGGATTGAAGTCCATTACAATTCCATTGGATGATGTTCATATTATTGATTATCGACTGAGGAATCAGACATTTCTGACTCAATTTGTTGTTCCTCCATTGTTTTAGTTATTCTTGTTATTGTTGTTTTAATTTTTTGTCATCAGTATTGTTTTGGATTTCATGCATCATTTGTATGAGTTGGTTTGTATCTTTGGTATAGTTTTTACTTAATTGTAGTATTTTTGTGTTCGATCGTGTTTTCTAGAAAGTCCTGAAATTCGTCGAATGGGATAATGTATTTGGCTGGATCACTTTCTATGATTTCCTTTATTGTATTGTGTTTTGGGGATTCAGTTTGTTCCAAGTTCTTCTTTTTAATTGTAGGATCCTTTTTGTTTTTGTTTGTCCGTTTGGTTTGTGATAAATTCGACAGGGTTGATTCTTGGTTGGTTTCTTGTTTTTCTTTGTGTTGCTTCTCTTATTTGATGTTCAATGTCAGTTACATTTAGTTCTTCTGTAGGTGTACTTTCAGATGACTGATTTGGTCTTTTATTTCTTATTGTTTCATTTAGGTTTGTTATTTGTTCAGGTTGTTTTGTTTCACTCTGTATATTGTGTTCCTCGCAGCTTGAGGTTGAATGGCCGGTTTGTTTACATGTATAGCAGTATGTTTCTGTAGATAAAAATAGTCTGTAGGGGGTTTCTTCAAATAATACTATTATTGATTCTGGGATGTTTAAATTTGCAGTTTGTTTAACATAGATTTGTCTGCGAAAGCTAAGTATGTGCTTAAATTTTATATCTGATAAAGCAGCTTTTATAAATGACATCTTGCCTGTTAAAGTTATATTTAGCTTAATAAGTGAGTCTTCTATTATATTGTGTGGTATGGATGGGCTAACATTTGAAATAACCACCCTTATAGTTGGCGTAAGTAATTTACGAATTTCCACTTCTGTGTTATTTACTGTTATATTAGGATGGTTGTTTACAAACTGGTCAGAGTCTTCTTTTGTATTTAAATAAATATAGATCCGGTTATTTGCTATTCTTGATGCAAAGATTATATTTTTAGGATCTATTATTTCCGTGATTGCATTTAGATAATCTTCTAACTTCGTGTTTGGCAATGAATTTAATATAATAGCATTTTCTTTTGAGGGGAAACTGCTTGCAGATGTTTGTTTATTTGGTGCATTGCTTTTTACTGCATTCGAATATGTCCCTTCTTTTATTGTCTGATGGGTGAGTGGGTTTTTTGTTTGGCTGGTTGAATGATTTATGGTTGAGGGTGTTATTGTTTGTAAAGGATACATTTCAGGTAGTTTTGGTAAATGGTTTGGGTTAGGTTTATTTAATGTAGCTGTAATAAAAGGAAGAGGAATGTTTAGAAAACAATACCTGTTTTGGTTTTATCACTTGTTAATTTATTATTTCCGAGGTCGTATTTTATCTCAACGAATTCACATAGAACTGTACTGTTGAACATACGGTCGCGGAATGAAAAATACTTAAATTGAACTTAACTTTGTGAAATAGAAGTAAGGAAAATAAGAAAGAAAAGAAAATGTTTCTTGTATTACGTAAAATAAAGTAGCTTTAAGCAGTTGACAGGGGACACTGTTTCAAAACTGGTCGTCGATATCATTCATGTGCCGTTTGGACAAATACCACTCGAGTATGTCCCTCAGCAAAGGTGTGAAGCTGAACGACTCGTCCAAGTGACCAATTTAAGGGAGTTTAACATCGGTTTTGATAAGAACCAGATCATGTAATTTTACTTCTTTCACGGGATTAGACCATTTAAAACATTGTTGCAACGTATGCAACTGTTCTCTGGAATATCATTTCCAGAAATCAGCGTGAAGTCGCTGTATAGTTGCCAGCGCGAAAGGCGATTTATGTTTAGACTAGATGTCTTCTTCTGAAATTACGGAATTTATAGGTGCCAGAGGTAATAAAGGTCTCGGCATTAGCGGTTTAAGATCATTAGGATCTGAACTTTGAGCACACAAAGGGCGAATTAAGTATAGATTCTATCTGACAAATTAGAGTAGAAAGTTCTTTGAAGGTTAATCATTGGTTACCTATTACACGAAAAAGGTGAGATTTTACTATTTTAACACTGCTTCAGCTAACCTGTTGAAATGTGGACCAGAAGGGGGATAAACCCCAAAGAAATGATGCTTCTTAAGCTTATTTAGCCAATATAAGAAATTGATTATTTGCCCCAACTAGGTTGGTGCCGTTATCACTATAGCACGCAGTTACAGCTCTTCTTCTAGTTAGAAATTGGCAGAAAGCAGCAATAAAACTATCCGCTAAAAGTTCTTGCGTAAGCTCTAAATGTATGGCTTTCGTAGTCATGCACACGAAAACACGCACGTATGATTTAAAAACCTTTGAGCCCCGAGTTCTGTATATTGTAACGAAAAATGGACCACCAAAATCGATGGTGACATGGGAAAAAGGTTTTAGTTTAGAAATTCTGGATGTAGGTAGATCTCCCATGGTGGTAGGGGCATAGAATTTAGGACGTACCCTGAAACAAAGCACGCAGCGAGGTAGCGTTTTTAAATGGCGTGGCGAGCTGACAGAATCCAGAACTGTTGTAGTAGTAAATTATGTAATGTTTTCAACCGCGGGTATGTTCTATAAGAAGAGTAAGGGATGTGTTGCAGAAAAATGTAGCAGCAACTTCATCAAAAGTAATTTGTTGTGAATAAGTACCTTGTACGAAAGAAACAAGATCTACCAGAAGTTTGACAGGAGTTAGCTCAAGTTTGGGAGAAGACAAAGATTTTAGTGGTGCCACTTTTCCTTTTGGGCATACCAGAAAAACAAATATTGTTGATAGTTTCAACTCAAAAATAAACCACTGCGCCGTAACTTATTGTTGAGGCATCGCAGAAGCCATGTAGTTCGCATCTTTGAAATTTATCTAATAAAACACGACGAGGAAGGTTGACGCTAGAAAGTTCTGAAAGTTCAGCTTTGAGTTGACCCCACAAATCCATGATCTTCTGTTCAGGGGTATCATCCCAACCTATTTTTGAAGTCCATAGAAGTTGCATATTATATTTTGCAGAAAGAAGGATTGGACACTAAAACCCTAATGGATCAAAAATCCTCCCTATGTCTGAAAGAATAGTACATTTGGTAAAAGGTCTATCACTAATTTGACATTCGTAAGAAAATGAATCCGAATTTGGTTGCCATTGAAGACCTAGAACCTTTAAGTAGTGGGATTCTTCTTTGTCTAAGGTTAAAGGCATTTGTCGATCCGAATTTGAGACGATAGCAAGTAATTCAGGTAAATTACTAGCTCACTTTCGAAATTCAAATCTTCCGAGTTTTAGAAGATCGATCAACTCTTGCTGCAACAAAAGAGCAGCTGCTACTGAAGAAGTAGTTCCAATGATATCATCAACATAGGTTTGTGTTTTAATTAGCTTACTAGCTTGTGGAAAACGAGTTTGCTCTAAATCAGCAAGTTCGTTTAAGGTGCGCATGGCCAAATATAGACTGCAGTTCAATCCAAAGGTAACGGTATTTAATATCCATTCGGATAAAGTATCATCAGGTGAAAATCTCCACAAAATTTTTTGATAATTTCTGTGCCGAGGAGGAACAAGAATCTGACGAAACATTTGTTTAATATCTGCAATAAATACCACATGGTCTCCTCGTAAAATAAGTAGAAGCGAAAATTAGTCCTTTTGTAATTTAGGCCCCGGAGTAAAGTGTAATTTAAACTTAAGTACTTAGGCCCTTTTGCGGAACCATCCCACAACACACGAAGCTTTATAGTAGCATTTTCCTGTTTAATGACATAGTGATACGGTAAATAATAAGAAAATGAAGAATTTGTGTACGGTCGGGCAAGTGACATGTAACCGTTTTCCATGTAGTTTTTCATGAAATCAGAATATGCTAGATCTCATTCCGGATTTTTTAGTAATCTAGATTCTAGCTTTGAAAATCTACGAAGAGCTTGGGTGTATGTGTCACCTAATTCAGGCTCGGAATTTCTGAAAGGAAGTGAAACTATGAATTTTCCAGATGAGTCCCTAATAACTTTTTTTTAAATATATTTTCACATTTTATTTCTTCAGGAGAAAGAAACGTTTTGAAAGGTAATTGTTTGATTCCTCAAAATTTTGGGATAATTGTTTCAAGGGGGACTTAGAAATAGAAAGAAAGCTATTGGTTTGTGATCTAACACTTTCATTATTGACTTTGTCTATTAAAACCCAACCAAAGGCTGTTTCTAAAGCTGTAGGCTGGCCAACATCACAAAAAAATCGACCATTTCAGAGAATCTGACTGAAGATTTCAGCTCCCACAAGTAAATCAATAGGATGCGGCAAGTTTAAGCCCTTTGAGATGATCTCATTCCCTAGTTTGTAAATCAAACGAGGGCATGTCGGAATAAACACTTTGAACCACAATTGCATCGATAGAGAACTTTAGTTCTGATAGATTGTGAGGCTTTATAATGCAATTACTAATTCCTTTTGACGAAACTGAAGACATTTAGTTCAACCCTAAAATAGAAGTGGAAAACTGGCATTCAGTTAAACCTAAACGACGAAGACAGTGTTTGCTTATAAAGTTAGATTGACTTCCAGAATCGATTAAAATACGGATTTTCTGAAAGTTATCCGTACCATCATGAATATCAATCACTGACGTAGCTAAAAGTACCATACTCAGACAATTTAAATTTAAAGTATTTGCCACAGTCAACTGCACAATGAGTAAAAGGAATGGCATGATTACTAGGAATAATGTTTGTATCTAACGCACTTTTTGACATTGAAGTTGAATTGGTAGTCTTTGTAATATGTAAGGTGGAATGTTGTTTGAAATGACAAGTGCGACAACGATAAAACGAGTTGCAACGTTGTACACTGTGAGAATGATGTAGGTAATTGGTGCATAAATTGTTTGGTTTTACATATGCGTTTCTGTCATTTGGAGATTTTTTCAGAAATTTTGTGTCATTTTGATAGCACATGTGCTTCTTGACACAAATAACATTTTAAATTAGAATCTGTAGGTGTAACGGATATGCTACTGCAATGCGAAAATGAAGGCTTATTGTAACTCTTCAGATTATTTTTTGTGTTGGAATTAATAAAAACAGGTTTAGTTGACTTCGTAATTGTTAAATGCTGTATAGATTCAAGCGCCTTGCATTGATTCTCCAAAAATTGGTATAAATTTTGATATGTTGGAATTTCTGCATTACTGTATTGAGTTTCAAACTTCGTTTGGGTACTAATTTCCAACTTTTCCAAAAGTATATGAAAAAGTATTAAATCCCATAGTTTTGTATCAAATCCTAGTGTGTTCAAAATTGCTAAGGATTGTGAAAACGTATTTAAAAGACACCGTAAATCATTAGCAGCATCTGTTTTTAGTGTAGCCGATAGAATCGTATTTAAAGCATTTGATGCCAAAAGCCGTTTATTTTCATAACGGTTAATTAATATATTATAAACGGATAAATAGTTAACGCTAGAAATTTGAATACCACTTAGCAGCTTTAAAGGTTCGTCGTTTAAACTGGAAAAAAGGTATTGCATTTTTCTACATCGGACAACTTAGAATTATTATGTATTAAACTTTTATATAAATTGAAAAACGTAGGCCAAAGAGTTCGGTTCCCTTTGAAGGTGGTAAGGGTAATTTTCGGAAGTTTTAACCTAGCTTCAACGTTTTTTGAAGGATTAGAATTAGTAGTGGTTGTACCCGAACCAGATTTATTAAGCTTGCTATAAATTAGCTTAGTATCATAATAAAAATTATCGGTTTATCTTGCTTGATGAATTCTTTGCCATCAGCTGCCAACATGACGATTTAGTTATGTACTTCGAATTATCGTAATTAAATTGTAAATTTGTGTAAAGTGCACTTTACTCTTTTCTCGATGTTATAAAATGAGTAATTGCACGACGAAGTATAAGGAATACTTTGGCACAGCTTGCATCGACCGTTTAAGGTTGCAGAGGCTGCATGAGATTTGAAATCACAGGGTAAGAGGAATGTTTAGAGAATATCTGACTGTTAAAATTTAAGTATCAAAACACTTGTTTACTAACTGTAAAATAACTTAGAGAAACAAAAGTTAAAACACGATAAGAGAAATTTGACTAAATATGTATATTAATACTCAGTTATTACAATTCCAAAGGCATGTATAAGATATACGCTTGTGTCATTAAAATTGTAGACATCGCTATATATTTTAACATGATATAATTCATATATTTAATAAATGTACACAAGAAAATTTCTATAGAGAACTCAAAATAAATAATCTCTGTTTAGAAACTCAAAATTTTACTTAATGCGGGAGCAAATCAAAAAGTGATCATAATTGTAATAAAATGTAACAAAATGCACATGAAATGAAAGTTCAAGTGATAAACCTTTTCACCATAAGAAGCTTCATGAAGTTCCGAATGTTTACATATTTTTAGGTTATATATTAGAGAATTATATTTGAAATCATTTAAGATAAGTAAAATTTAATTAATAATCAAGACAAAATATTTGTAGTGACAAAGACAAATTTAAATAATCAAAACAAAAATATTTGTAGTGACAAAGACAAATTTAAATAGAGGTTAGGCCTCTTTATTTTAACAGAAAAACGATAAGGTAAAAGTTTTTATCTCATACCTGTAGTATCAGCAACTGAAACTAATACTAATCGTTACTTAATTTATAGGAATCCTTCATATCCAGGAAACTGGTGGATCTCCTAGTGTAGGTACAAAACAGCATGTGGTCGACTTCAAATGTTGTCTTTAACAGACTTCTGTTCCATAAATTAAACCTGTAGATATTTTTCAATAAGGTAATAACTGAGCAGCAATATGTAAAGTAGAATGAAACGAAATATAAAATTCTTGTGATGGGAGTATTTATTTTACATCACCTGGTTGTGCGAATACACGAGCAACTTTTCCATGTAAAAATCTGAATGAGAGAACAAGTCTCCGTAACATCGGTATCCAAAACACAGGTAGTCGGAACATAGGTAACCGAAGCATATGTAACCGGAGCATAGCTAACCGGAGCACCCTAGAAAATTCAGTTGTGTTACAAAAGTGAAAATTTAACACGAGGTGCAAAGGAAAATTAATCCATCAACAACTTACCATCTGTACATTCATTTGATTGGTTAAATGAATAAAAAACTTCTTTATCTTTCATACTAAACATCTAAAATTATATTTAAATGTTTCTTTGGGATTTATGATTAGAAAATTTACATACCAGGTAAGCACATGAGGCAAGGTAGAAGTTCAAATGAAAAATGGCCAACAGTGCCAGATTAGCAATCAGATATCAAAAGAGAAATGAAAATTTGACACTTCAAATAAATTATTTTCGGCCATCTTCGAGATGGATGATCTCTAGCGATTATTCTCAATAATACAGAATTTAGAACCACACCAGTTGTGCTTTTGGAATAAACACTTTAGAAATAACCAATAGGAAAATTTCATATAGATATAATTATAATACAGAATTAGAACCACACCAGTTGTGCTTTTGGAACAAACACTTCAGAAATAACCAATAGGAAAATTTCATATAGATATAATTATTTGTACTATGTAACAAATTAGTAACTTGTGGATTAAAACTAATAATCCAGGATTGTGCGAGATAAATTCTTATAGAAAATATATTATATAATAAAGAGCGTAATTTTATATTTAAATGTAGATATAAGCATTTATATGCTAATAGTGCCAAGCACAAATGTAACATGCTAAAATATAGGCAAAAAGGCACGTTACAAAAGTACCTTAAATTTTTCAAGAAGCTGTGGTTTTCCCTGGGCTTTAACTGATAGGAGGTACATCTCGGTAATTCGTGAAACATAAGTTGACCTTATTTTCTCCAATTTTGACTTGCGTCAAGTGTCATTTTGTTACACTTGATATTAGAAAGCAAAATTGAAAAAAATTAATTAAGAAATAATGTATGTGTAAGAAATAAATTAGATTCAATAAATAACTTGAAGTATAAAATGTAATGAAAAATTGAAATTAGTTTAATTGAACTTAATTCCAAGAACTGTGACCATATACGAAATGAAAATGAACCGCATTCAATTCAAAAATAAGAAATAGTAATTCGATAAATAAAGTGCGTTGGATTGAACACAATTGTAAAAGAAAAGTATTATTAACAATTGTATAATAATAATCTATAGGAACACTGTGGCACGATTTTAATAAAATTAAATAAAAACCCTTAACCACAAAAAATATTTAAATTACTAAATACGTATTTCGACCACTATGTGGTCATCATCAGTAGAAAACCTATAATTTAAAAAAAAAAAATTAGCTGTTGGTCCGGAACACTTCAGAGGATATTCTCCTCACCACTTAGGCTGAAGTGAACCTTCCCAACCCGCAGGCTGGTGTTCTCAACAACAAACAAGTGAATTGTGACACAATTGGGAAGGTTCACTTCAGCCTAAGTGGTGAGGAGAATATCCTCTGAAGTGTTCCAGAACAACAGCTAATTTATTTTTTTTTTTTTTTTAAATTATAGGTTTTCTACTGATGATGACCACATAGTGGTCGGAAATACGTATTTAGTAATTTAAATATTTTTTGTGGTTAAGGGTTTTTATTTAATTTTATTTAAACAATTGTATAGTCGTAAGAAATAAAGTAGTGTGCCACTGCACTGGAAAATCAAAATATGATAAGATGCATCTATTTTAATCTGAACGTGGCTAAGAGTATTATAGTGAAATCTGACTGTAATGTAAACAAACGAAACTGCCTTGAAATAATTATACTGGTATTGTAAATTATCAATTTTGTATGAAAAACATCTAGGGAATTTTCTGTTTTCTGAATACTATAAGTTCATTAATTAGGATAATATTGGAAATTGGTATCTGGCTTTGCAAGGACCAGCAAATGTTGCCACAAGATTAAACATTGCGTTATCAGTGGACTGTAGGTGATATCTATTTATCTCGCTAACAATATTTTAAGAAAGTAACGTAAAGTAATCCATGGGTTTTCAATTATAATTCTATTCAATATGCACATTGTAAATTCAAGAACATTCACTGTATACAAAGGCTGCTTCTTCAGTTGTCTGTCACTGGTCAGTGGTCTGGTGCATCAGGATATGTATAGCACTTACACTCTGAAACTAATCGTTCCCGAAAAAAATGTAAAACTATTATTAAATAGCAGAATGGCACATCTTTACTCTATTGATAGTAATTAACGGCTTTTGTCTTTATCGCGTTGCTTGAGTTATCTCTTCAAAACAACGTGCATTTGATTCTTTAAAATTAAAAGTAAATTGCATATTGTAATAATAAATACAGGCAACCAACTTGCGTTAACATTTACGATATTACTATCTAGTACGTTATCAAACATTGACATTGTTTTTTTTCGATTTTAAGGTAAATAATTAGTAATATTATGAAAACTGTTCAAAATTGTCTCCATTATTATATAAGCACACTTCAGGATGATGCAGGAAATATCTAGTTGTCACCACTAAAATCTTTCTTGGAATATTTGCATATTCTGTCGAAATTCTCTCTTTTAATTCATTTAAATTAAGGAGAGTAGTCTTATAAACATGCTACTTTAAATAGCCCCAAAGAAAATAATTCAAGGTAGTAAAGTCGGGATAGCATACTGGCCATAATACTGGGCCAAGTGCTTCCAACCATCGTTGAGGAAAATGATGGTCTAAATAATTTCTTATGGTAGTACTTTGTGGAGGAGACCATCTTGTTGGAAAATCATTTATTTTGAACTGAAGCGGTATTTTTCCATTAGCTCCTCCAGAAAATGTAAATATCGATTACCTTTGAATGCTTCAGCATAGAAATAGGGTTATATTAGCATGCCATCAAGTATTCCATACCAAACGTTAGTTCTGAAAATGTGTGGAGTATTATTGGCCTCTATCAACTACCGTGGCTGTTCAGTGGACAAATACCTAGAATTTTACGTTGGAACTAATCAATCCATTATTATGGAATCTACTTTCATCTGACCAGAATATTTGTTTCAAGAAATCATGTTGTTGATCTCGCAGTTCTAAGACCCAAACAATAATGTAAGTCTCCTTTTTGGATCTCCATGGTGAAACTTATGTATTGTTATAGGTTTGTGTGCTTTAACATGCTATGTACTGCAGATTTAGAAATATTACATTCTGAAGCTACCTGTCTTATGGAAGATATAGGATTAACTTCAACATATCCAAAAACACCTACGGTGTTCTTCATCAGCAGCAGGTCTGTTTGCAGCAAGAGATTTTCTTTATTTACTTCAAGCGACCCGTGTTGTCTTAGATTGCGTTTCAAAGTTCTGAATGTTTTATAATCGGGATGTCTTATATCAGAATATAGTTGTCTGTATCTCCTACCTACTTTGTAACACCTTAGTTTTAGGCAAACCCGGAATCCGCTCTATGCTATGTGGGTTGCTGGAGTTAGGGCGTAATAATCTTTGCCGAAGTATTTGTGAGTCCGCGCAGCCGTGGGCTGAATGCCAAAGCGCACCGGTCAGGCAGGGAGACGAATATTCTGATTGTAACATGCAGTCCGGAAAGACGTTTTTTTAGAAGAAAAGCAAGTACTTTTCAAGCCATCATGGATGATGAAAAGTATCACTCATGGCGGTTACGTATTGCTTGGGTTAGGGGCCAGAACTCCTGGTTATACTAGCCAAGAAGAAAGAGGTGAATTTGAGATTTATAAAGCGCAAGCAAGTTTTAGATGGTAAGGTTTGTGGAATTCTAATGTGTACAAGGAAATTGATTTAAATTAAAATCTAGTCAAGAGATGATTGTTAACCTTTGGCTAGGAAGTCTTGTTTTTCCGCATTAAAGATGGCGAATTCACGAGGCTACGACCATAATGTGTTTGGTAATTTTTTGTTACACTAAATGTCGTCCAGCTGTGGTGAGTACTAAACCTTTTCAACAAGCATCAAGTCGTACTGGAAGTACCTTATGTTAGAAAATGTACTTTACTATTTTGAAAAATAATTAGTTAAATAATATAAGATTAAGCAAGTTTTTTGAAAAACGACTGTAAAGGTTTTCTTATTAAAACAAGTCATATTTTATTTAGTACAGATAAGATGATCATTTTCTAGTATTGAATAGTTATTGAGGATGACCTTTCAATCTAACATCTGTGAAAATAAATATCTAGTTTTTCACGTTTATTAAAACAAAATTGCACTTGTGTTCTTAAATAAGTTTTATAATGAAATAATTCTTGATATAAAGGAAATTTAGTAAAACATTAGAAAGAATAAAGTTTAAACTAAAAACAATTTTGTGAGCCAAATCAAAGATCTCTGATTACAGTATACGTTCAATGTAATAAGATATTGAGTAATTTTTTTTATGATAGGCCTAGCCTGTTAGTAAGTATAAGTTTTGCCCACTTAGTATTTTTATCAGCATTCTATTTCATGCTATAGTATTTACATTGTATTACATTTTTTCTTAATTTTTTTGTATATAAAACGAAAGAAACAAATTTCATTAGATACTAGTCAAATTTTGATATAGTTTTATTTTCAAAAGTTTAATATAAGAAATAAGAGGACTGTCCTTTTTTGTTGGGATAATAAAATAAAAAGAAAAATTATGTTACTGCAAATCTAAATTCAGGCATATGTAATTCCCTTAAAGTTTATCCGTGTCTATCCTTAGGACGAAATTTTTTAGGTTAGATTTATTGATGCAGTAGCGCTCTTGTTTGTTCAAAGACAGGTTCAATCTCAAAACAAAAACCTCGACCATCTCATGCTTCCGCAGGAATTTCCCCCGAGTTTAGACCGAGAACTTTCTATTTTTTGCAGACCCGTTTGGCCCTGTTACATCCTTGATAAAGGCCATCCTCAGAAAAGCGGTTTAGCTGTGAAAAGAAAGAACATAACAACTTCTCGCGAATTACTACTACATAAGCCATACATTAACACCATATCACATTTTTCGGAATTAGAATAATTCGTTATTATCAAAACAAACCTAATAATACCGTTCCACTAAGTATAATAATATTAATTGACAGATTGGGGCAATTGTTTCCACCATGTACTATATAGTAATATAATATCATAAATTGTTTCGAAAATTTTGTGTACATGTTTGAAAACAGATGTGTTCTCTTTTTGTGCATTTGATTTTTATATTGATCTTTTACCATGGTAAAATTTCGATATTTAATCGAAATAATGGGTATCTTAGTTTTGATGACAAATAGTGCTCTGGAATAGCTCAGATGAGACTCATCAGGTCATTGGATCGAGAACAACATTCAGGAACCATAAGGAACTGCCTGAACGGTCCAATGAGTCAAAAGTCAGTACTATATAAATGGACGCCAGGAACGGAGCAAGCAGAAAGATCGAGAAGTGTTCCACTATTCTCGGGCAAACCCAAAGTAACTCACTATACCAATAAAGTAACAGAATACAAAATAAACCTGAATTTATTGAAGTAGCAACAATATCAAATATAAAATCAAACACAAATATAAGTTTCACTACAACAGAAATAATTCTACCAAATAATTATACATACAAGACTCACTCTATAATAATTCAGGGAAAACTAACCTAAGTAAGTACTCATAGCAAGCAATATCTATGCTTACTCTAAGTGATTGAAATAATAATAATTAACAGCGGTAATGCAAAGGTGTTCAAAATATCTGGGTTCGAGTATACACAGGCATAATAATTTCCACTTTAATAACAGGGTACGCAGATTTGGTGGACATCAAGTTTGCTATAACCGCATAACTTAAATGAGTAATAATTTTACCAAGCAAATAACCTCGTGACTAGACTTACAACTGGATGTATAAATCACTGGATGCTCTAACTAGTTGGTAGCATTAGGCATAAGAACATAACACTTACTCAGGTAGCATCCAAACATTAATATCTTAATAACTAATTAATACAGATTTTACGTTAATATCACAGCCCATCTTACAACAAAAATGTAAGTATGGTTGCAGGCAAGACAAAATAATGATAGGGTGAATATATAGTTCCCTACACAAAAGCAGTGATCAAATAAATTCCACATAACATGCACGACACACTCAAATAATAAAATATACGACCTCAGGAAGTAATTCCAATGCACCAGTATCTGTCTGGAGCTCCAAATCCAATTTAACGGGGCTGCAGCAACTACAAATGGCTCACACAGAGCAGCTTCGGATATAAAATCTATCAATGAGTACCTTCAACAAGATATTCTTAATATTTCAGTTATTATTAGTTCTTTGTCGGAAGCTTCAACAGGTTGTCGACTGTGGTTAATCGTTATACCACCAGGAATATGACTTAAACAGATGCTCACAAATGTGCATGTACTTGAATTGGACTGTTAAACTTAAAATTTATAATTACTCTTGAACTTATACTTGTGCCCTACAAATTCACGAAACCCAACAACAAGATGTGCTTCATCAGCTTAGTGAAGGCCAAGGCTATAATAATAATAACGACGTGAAATCCGTCAAAGGCGTAATAATTAACTTTCTTACTAACAAACACAAGAAAGATTAATTTCATCCAAGGGAGTAAGCTATAATCCGCTAAAATATGCAATGTAAATCTTGCTAACACATCCAATTCGTCGTTTCGATTTGAAGGCTGGTAGAAGAGAAAGCCGCCACACAGGCTCGTTATTAACTTTCTGTGAGATAACATTTTTCCCACAATTAAACAACTTTTTATGAACAAACACAGATTAATACACATCAAAATAGTATAATAATCAATTGACAAGTGACAGAGCAGCAAAATATCTAACCAAACGACTAAATATAGGAGAGAATCAAAGACTGCTAGTTATGACAGCTTACTAACCACAGAGCATTATATTAAATAGATAGTAAAGAAAAATGGAGGTGAAGTATAAACTTAAAACGGGACGTTCCACTGTCACCCCTTCTTTAACATGAAGGTGATTTAAACATTCACATCTAGTTTATTAGTTTACCGGACTTTTCAGATCTCATTTAGTCTAAATAGGTCATTACAATGTTAGCTAGTTTTCATTGCAACCTCAGCATATTTTCATAATAATTTTTCTTCATGGTTAAGTTTGTTTATAACTATTTTAAGATGCCAATTCTTTGTAGCAATTATTAGTCAAATTCAGACTTTATAACCTATTGCTGTTACTAGTAATACAGTGTTTCTTGTGCAATGCGGATTTTAACATTTCATTAATAGAAACTAATTGGATGGTGTTTTGAGTTTTTTCCTTTTTTTATTACATAAAACTCCTTATCATAATTTTCAATTGCTATTGTGACAAGGGGAGTTCTGATCAGTCAGTTTTGTGTCGATGCAAAGCATGTCAAAAATTGACATCTATACTTTTCGCCATTTTTGCACAAGAAACAAAATTTTAAAAGGTATGTAAAAATTTGAAATGGTTTCCCCTTGAGCTTCTCGTATCCGCAGGTACAAATATAACATTTTTTTGCTAAGTAAGGTTAACCTTAAACTCTTATTAAACAGTAGGCAACTAAACCATATCTATCTTTTAACAGTTCAGCCTATGATATTGAATCTGAATCAATTACAAATAAATATGATATAGCCTCAGATCTTGATATAATACACAGATACAGTAAGTGTGGGCATTGATGAAATTGCATTTGAATTTTCATGTTTTTAATAAAACATTTCATGTGAACTGTAATTCCAGTTATCGAAACTGCTGAAAATTGTCACGTATCTTGATATAATACTCATATGCAATATCTGTCTAGCATTAGTTAAGTCATATTTGTATTATCATGTTTTTCTAAGTAGAAGTGACCTCTAAGTCCATTAGAAAGGACTAGCTTTCTCACAAGAAATTCTTTCACAACTGGTAAATGAATTGCTCTAGATCTCTGTTCAATAACGCGTTATAGCTACACGTATGGGTAATTAATGAGTGACCTAAAATTTGTCAGTAGCTTTGAATCTTGGTATAATATACATACACATTATGTAGCTGACATCGGTGAAGTCAATTTTGAATTCCCCTTTTATTAAAAAGAAGTCTCACGTTAACTATCATTTTTGGTTATTGGACGTGGCCCATATAAATTAATACCGATCTGTCATTTTGCTCTAGTATGAAAATTTAGTTGATGTGCGTCAGTGTTCTCGAATTCTCTAGTTAACAAACAACCAGATTAACACTCAACATGATTCAAAAAATGGTATTTTTTAATTTGGGTGATTTAAAAATGAGATCCATCAAATGTCAAGGTCAAATTTGTGGTAGATCACAAGATTGTTCCCCTACTACATATGCGAAAAAGTAAAAGCTGTATTTTGGGATTATTAAAGGGCTGTAGTGTTGCACAAATAAGTTTATTAGAAAAATGTGTTTTTATATGCCCAATTATTTGTAAGGATTATTTTAAGATCTATATTAAAGTTCACATTGGAGTAAATAACTTGAAAAATTAATTTTTAGGTGAATTCAAATGTTATAACCAGGCTAAATCAAATACAAGAACTGCTTCCTGAATCTGTAAATGACATTTTACTCTTCCATGAGGATGTGGATGTAGAAGATAATTGTTCAAATACTGAAAAACTTTGTAAAGTTGTGTGGCCAGCTTTAGCTTTTCTGGGAGGTTTGTATTCTATTTTTTAGAAATTCTGTATTGCTTATTTATGTTTTATAGGTTTAGATAGAGACCTAAAAATTGGTGGTCTTTGTAGACATCGACATACAGGAATAATTGGCATTATTTTTGAAGTTTTAACAATTAATATACCAATTGCCAAAGTTCAGTGGTTGCTAACTGGTGACATAGCTCGTATTCCTATCAGATCGCTGGATTATGTTGAATTTTATCCACTGGATGCTTCTAAAGTAACAGGTAGCTTTGCACAAATAATTTAACTTTTTTTTTAATTTTTATTATGTAATACCATTTTGACTAATGATTGAAGTTACGTAATGTGTATCTTATGTCGCTAGTTGTGTAACGTAAATGTTACATAACCAGTAACAATATTTATTATGCTGCTAACTCTTAATTGCAGAACTTTATTGACATCTGAAATTGATATTTTTACTTAATTTTTAATATAAATTAGAAAGTTATTAGTGGCTTCAGTTAAGTTTAAAAATTTTTTTTATAAGTACTTTATTATAATTGTACAAACCTTATACAGTGTGGAACAGCCAAATGGAATAAATTCATTATTTTGGTAACTGTACATATTTATAGAAAATGACAGTTACAGCCCCCAAATTTTTAAACGACAAATCCGGAATTTTTTCATGAAATATGTGAGCAACTTCTATTTGTGTTTGTATGTTATCTCTGTAACCAATAATCTGCAGAACTGTTATTTTGTGCATTTCTTTTAATCTAACCATGTTTCTGAAATGCAGTTAACGAAATTCAAACGACAAGTATAACACTGACAACTACTGTCATGCGGTTATAATCACACAACAATTTGCTAAGGCATTTTAAGCAACACTAACATTGCCATGTGTAAGGTTGGCTCATAAATTATTAAAAAACAACTCTGATTGCAAAATAATAAACTAATATTTTATTCTTCTAATTTCATAAGCACCTGTACACATAAGCATAAAGTAATCAACTCAAGAACAAACTTCACAACATTGTCGCCACCTTAAGAATGGCACGAAATTCAAAAGTCATACAACTCGGCCTAACCTGACATAATTGATTGACCTCAATCAACCGATTATGGCAAGTACACATAAAATATAACTAAGACATACCATAATAACAATTGCACAAGAGCAGTACATAAACTTAAAATTCATAAAGTACCTAAGCATAAACATGTTTCATAGCTTGAGACCTAAGATATCATAAAACATAATATGCAAACATGACCTGTATAGATTCGTAATATATTTATCACCTTAAATTGTTCTTTAGCATAACTTTTCCTAAATATATTTCTAACTTAAACAACATAATCAGGTAGGTATTAATAATCATTGGCAAGTATGACTAAATAATAAATTTCCTTAAATCTAACTATTAATCGGATCCCTAATTTGACTTTTAACCCATGGTTTCATCCTAGAGCTTGCAAAAATGCCCTCATACGGCCTTTGCATAATCTGAAAACCCTCTATATCTGATAAAACGTACCTATCATTAGGAAAAACTTTTTAACAACATATGAACCCTTAAATTTTGGTAATAATTTTTTATTAACGTTAGGTGTGATCTCAATGTTTGGAATCATAACATAATCACCTATTTGATATTCCGTTGCTTCTTTATGATTCTTTGTAGTGAGACTCATTATATTTTTGCGATTGAACGATATTATCATTAGCTTTTTGCCTAATCTCTTCTAAATTTCTTTCTGGATCTTCATCATTTAAGGACTCTAAAAATTCTTTTAAAGGATCTGAAATTTTCCCTAATTGTCTCACACCGAACAACACAATAGAAGTGGGTTGTCCCGTCGATTTATTGCTTGTATTATTTATAGTAAATTCTACAATGGATAAAACTTGATCCCATTTCTTGGGTGCATCAACTAATTTTGAAATCATTGGAACGATTGTACGATTAAAACGGTCAATTTACCCATTTGCACGAGGCACTCTTGTTGCAATTTGGACATGCTCAACATTGTTGCTCTTTAAAAAAATCGGTAAATAAGTGTGAGCTGAATGCAGGAAAATATTTAATTGATTTAATATGGTCTTCACTAGGTTGTACACTACCACCATCAATAATATACCCAAGATATGTTACTTTAGTGTTTAAAAAACTACATTTATCTACTCTTAAACTAAGTTTATTCCGTACAAGTCTTTCGAACACCTTTTCTAAAGTCTGCAAATTTTCTCCAATACTCTCTGTAGGTATCATCATTTTGTCAATGTAAATAGATAATTTATTTTCATTTATAAGATCTCTAAATATTGAGCTAACATACCTAGCAAAAGCAGAATGACTATTTTTGAATCCAAATGTAGCTTTCAAAAATTCATACTGTCCTGAAGGCAAAACAAACGATGTATATTTTATAGAGTGTGGCTCAACATCAATATGGTGAAACGCACTTTTAAGATCTAGTACCGTAAAATATTTTTTACCATTTAATCTATCTATTAAATCATCGACTAATGGTAACGGATAATTATCACGTAGACATATCTTGTTTAAGCGCCTAAAATCTATACATAATCTATAGTCACCAGTCTTCTTTTTTTACTAAAACAACCGGTGAACTATATTCGGATTCGCTTGTGCGAATTATGCCCTTCTTTAACATTTCTTCCAAAAGTTTTTGAGATGCCTGATTTTCTACATATGACTAACGTCTAGGCCTAAAATAAAATGGTGTGTGACTTGGGTCCACTAAAATTTTCATTTCATATTTGGTTTCCGGTTGCTGAGGCCGCTCGGGATTTTTATAATGATCAATAAAAATTTCAAGTTTTCTGCCTGGCTCGAGAATTCACACAAGGGTTAATATTTAGATGTATTTCATTCTTATCTGTATAACTAATAATCAAAATTGACATACCTTCATCAGACATATTATTACTTGAAACAGGCTTAACTTCCAATTTTTCATTTTTAATCGTAAAACTTATTTTATCATTACATAGTAAATCACGCCCTAACAGACACTTACACGGTATTGCACAATCATGCACAACATAAAAAACAGAATCTAGTGCAATACCATAAATACTAACTCTAGCATCGATCACTCCGAAAATATTTAAATCTGAATGATTAATACATTGGTATTTATTGGTTACAACATAATCTTGCATATTCAAAACATTAACAATATATTCTTCTTAATCTTCTTTGGGAATGAAACCACTCATAGTTTTTAAAATCTATTTTATTTACGTTTCGATCCATGACCTAGGATCGTTGTCAAAATAATAAAAACTTCAGGTTTGACGTTTATGACATAAATTGAAGGTTACTTTGATTTATTGATGTTTGAAATATTTGGTTTGAGTACACTAAGCAAAAATTTTTAAAGTTTAAAAGAATAATTGCCTTCAATTTGTGTTGCGACCTGGGATCGACTTTCCTATGGTAGCCAATACGCTTAACGTGAAATCAGCTGATTAATTTTTATTGGTAAATTTTATATAAATTCAATAATTTGGAAAACATTTTTTAACATGTTTCTATTTATACAATTGAGAGATTTCTGATTTTATGTCTTATTTTACCGAGATTCAAAGAATAGGAAACAAATTTAGAATTAAAACAGTATTTAGAACCAACAATACACTAAGAGCACAATTAACAAAAACAAAACCCAAAAACGCAATACAAAATTCAAAAAACTGTATCTACAAAATACCGTGCGAATGTAATAAGTTTTATATAGGAGAAACTTCCAGACCATTTGAAGTTCGATTAAGAGAACATAAATCATATATAAAAAATAGAAAATTTGAAAAATCCATGATTTGCCAACATGCATGGGACTCCAGTCATAAAATAAAATGGGAAGATGCAAAATTATCGACAAAGAAGAAAACCACCAAAACGCAAAATCAAAGAAACTGCTTATATAACCCTACATAAAAATAACTGCGTTGCAAACGAATCCGTGACTTTCAGTAAACAATGGATTCCATTACTAAAAGAAATAACAAATGAAGATCAAATGCCCACAATATCTAGGTAGCATTGCAAGTTTTTCCTGGGTTTTCCTTGCGATATTAACATGAAATACAGCCTACATACATGATTTCTATTTATACATACAATAACTAATTACATAACAATAAGCATATTAACTAGAAAACCATTATTTCGGCAAATTATAAATATTGGGGGATCTTGGTAGCCACAGGTTGCTTAACCCCCTTCACTGAATTATTTACCAATAAAAATTAATCAGCTGATTTCACGTTAAGCGTATTGGCTACCATAGGAAAGTCGATCCCAGGTCGCAACACAAATTGAAGGCAATCATTCTTTTAAACTTTAAAAATGTTTGCTTAGTGTACTCAAACCAAATATTTCTAACATCAATAAATCAAAGTAACCTTCAATTTATGTCATAAACGTCAAACCTGAAGTT
This sequence comes from Platerodrilus igneus, assembly GCA_036346225.1. Classification (NCBI taxonomy): domain Eukaryota; kingdom Metazoa; phylum Arthropoda; class Insecta; order Coleoptera; family Lycidae; genus Platerodrilus; species Platerodrilus igneus. Next base: position 1,524,438 of record JARFIW010000507.1, on the reverse strand, counting down.
TTTATTATTTTGACAACGATCCTAGGTCATGGATCGAAACGTAAATAAAATAGATTTTAAAAACTATGAGTGGTTTCATTCCCAAAGAAGATTAAGAAGAATGCTAAACAAACCACAACAAACATACAGGGAGTATTAACAATATACTTTCTTACCAAAGTTATGGCACTACCTGAATTGAAAACACTTTCTAATTGAAATTTGTACCCTTGGACTTCTATCTCGATAGGTAACAGAAACGGTCTGACTGGCTTATGCTGCAACAGCAAGGTTGACGGTGGTCGAGGTTTTTTTTTAATCGCTACGAAAGTACGATCTGGACAATTACCTTGCAAATGAGTGGTAGATCCACAGCTATAACACGAACCTCTTAGATAAACAGGTTTTATACAATCCTTTGCATAGTGACCAGGTTGGTTGCAATTGTAACATTTTTTGTTGATTTTGATAATTTGTGCAGTTTGCAGGTTTCCTTTCAAACTTTTCTTCACCTTGTTTTTTCATATATGTTGCTTGTTTGCTTACCTGTTTTTCTTTAATTCGGTGACGTCTGGCATCATCAACTTCTTCAAACGTAATTATATCTTTATATAATTGATCTTCTTCAAAATGATTCTTTGATATTAAGAAATTACTTAATTCTCTTGACCACAGTCCAACAACAATTTGTTCTTTTGTTTATGCTAAAGATAGACCCAATTCTTTGCATAAATGAACTTTTTCATAAAAATAAGCTGTAACAATTTCACGAGGTTGCTGTATTCTCATTTGCATTTTTTGCCATAAATCACTTTTACTAGATTCATGTAAAAATGTTTTCGTGAAAGCTGCTTTAAATTGAACCCAACTATTTACTACTTCTATACGAGCGTAAAACCAATGTTTGGCAGCCCCGGTAATATTTGAAACTGCCATTCGATACATAACAGAATCCGGCCAATTATGAATAACAGCTGCTGACTGTAATTGCTGCAACCAAATTCGTGCTCCATTAGGCCCATTTTGTCCATCAAACACATTAATAGTTTTCATAACATCAGGTACCATGTTTATGGTAGTGGTTTTTCAGGGTGCTGTGGAGGTGTTTTTTGTTGACTAATTTTTAGCATTTCTAGCATTTGCGTATTTTGTTGTAATAATGTAATAATTGTACTCATAAATGCGGTGGAGTCGCTGCTGCCTTTTTTGTTACTACTACTTAAAACTTGCAAAGGTCGTTGACCGTCCTGATTAACTTTCCTTAACACGCCAAATTGATTTTCTACTGAAGTGGCTTGTGAATATTGACGCGTAAATTGTTCGAAATTCTCATTACTTGTTAATGCACGATTATTTTCATTAACACTATTCTCCATTTTCAAGATAAACAAAACGTGTTTATCCAAATTAAAATATGTAGCTGCCGCACATAACCTCACATCATAATCTTAAATACAATTCACGTTAATTTTTACGGCATACCCCACATCTGAGGTTGTAAGGTTGGCTCATAAATTATTAAAAAATAACTCCGATTGCAAAATAATAAACTAATATCTTATTCTTCTAATTTCATAAGCACCTGTACACATAAGCATAAAGTAATCAACTCAAGAAGGAACTTCACAACATTGTCGCCATCTTAAGAATGGCGCGAAATTCAAAAAGTCTTACACATGGTAACTTTTATATCTTTTTAATGATACCATCTAAAAAGAATACATGTGAAAACAATAACATTTTTGAATAGAGAATGAAGAGACCTTTCAACCGATATATCACAATCCCATATTTCCCTTAAAGAATTGGGGGTTGCAACTGTCACTCAAAAGGGGTTTAATGTATGGATCAATTTTTTTTGTTGCAGAATGTCAATTAATAATCTAACATTGAGCTGTTTCGGCATTTTCTTTAAGTATGTTCAATTACTGAAATCAAGAATTTATTCCATAGACTGTTCCACACTTATGTCAGATTTGTGGAACCGTAATAAAGTTTTATTAAAATTTGTTTCACCAAGAGATTTGCTGGACTTCTATTTATGTTTCATGCATATTGTAATGGCTGAATTTCTGTTTCACTTATATTTAAATGTGCTATTATTTAACTTTTCTTTTTGTAACCTATCCATCAAGAGCAATATATTTGTAGCATTATTTGACAAACCTGCTTAAAACCATGACTCACCTCGCTCTCGATATTTACATTGATACTTATACAGCAATCTGGCCCCATTGCTATCACACAGATGTGAGGAATTTGAAGTAATTAGTTTTGGATATTGTTATTATGTTTGTTGTTCTCAGACCAGATATGTTTGGTTATAACATAAAATGCAGGAGTGCTTTGATAGATTGTTTTCTGTAAGTTAGAAATCGTTTTATTTGTACTACCTCTGACAAGATCACTGGAACGACCTTTTTTTCACAGTGTACCTTTTACCAAATCTGGAAGACAAAGTACTACGCTACTAGCTTTCTCATCGATACCTCCAATCCAGAAAGGACGATTATATCCTTCAACATTTTAGCTACTGCTATTGACTGCTAGTATTGTTTGTAGGATTTTGCCTCGTTAATCTCTGGATAAAACAGGTGCTTTAGGTAGTGCAGATTAATTTAGTGCCATGTCATCAATCTTAAATTTGTTCCTACTTAGTAATCTAACTGGTAGCGGTAAGTCGGCGTTGTTGTAATTGTCGACACTATATTTAGAAACTTCGATAACTACAGATGGTGAGAAAGTGGACGTGTAAATTATGAGCAAAGTTTAAAAACGCGCAGCCTTCGCCCCTTACCAGTAGTAAACTGCAACTTTTGCAGGTGGCTGTGAATGCAGGACGAGTGGTCAGCCATTTGTGGAACTCAAAAAACATTAATAATTGATAGCATTATAGCTACGTACACCTGCCTTCTTACAACTTTATACAACAACTTTTCTATAAAACAGTGCGACACACAACACAAAGCACTTGAAGGTTAAATCACGGTAAAACGATAGATTATTCTATATACACGATGGAGGGGAATTTACCTGCAAGTTACAACTTATGCGATAATTTTATTTAAACTATGATTACAAACAGAACAGACATAAAAATCAATTTACTGCTTTAAAGAATGATTTTTTTTTTGTTTTCTTCGTTTTTGTGTCCTTTTAAAATGCATTTTATTACGGTAATTCATGCAGACAAGAAAGGAAGTAATAGAGTAATTAAAGAAAATAGCCTGCACCAAGTACCACAACAAAAAAATAGGGTCAAATCGAAAGAAGTAATACCGTGTTTGTTAATGTGTCGAATAGTGGGGTGGGTCACACAGGAAGAAAAATGAAACTTCAAGAAAGAAAATTTATTTACAAATAAGAAATCAACATGTTACAAAAGGGAAACCCACTCGCATATAAAACAACATTTATCCATCATATCCCCGAGGATTTACGCAGTGCAAAAATCTTCGTAGAAATATGTAATACCATTTTTTAATTACCATAACGTAATTTTTTATCTCAATCCTAATATTTATATAAAACGAATTAAAAAATATATAGTGAATGGTTTTCAGGCACTACTGTCCATCCTAATATTTACATAGAACAGTAATTAATAAAGGATATATAGTGAACTATTTCCTTTACCTACAATCTTGCTATTTACATAAAACTGTAATTAAAATAATCATACCAACCCTATACTTGCATATTGTCCCTGAGTAATTCTCGATAAGTAATTACAAAAAATATATAGTAGCTATAAATTACAGTAGCAAGAAATAAGCTGACTAGGACTCAAAATGCATTTCCTCGTAGCTGAAAAAAGTTTTAGAAAAACGTCACAGTTTAACATAGTGTACTCTAAATTATACATAGTTAGACAATTATATTTTATAATTGATACCCAAACAAGAAAAACTGTCTTCATTAGCATATTCCAACAGTTTGAGTGAAGTAAGTTTAACTTCAACACAGTGATACCCCCATTTGTGCGTTGACCTACAGGAAAAACAAACAAAACCTGATTCTTTCTGAGTTGGTCATTAAAGCGGCGCAGAAAGGAAATAGGAATTCTTATGCTTGGCCGGACGTCTGATGTGGTCCAACAACTGGTGATAGTCGACATCAGAGGGATCACATGGCACACCATACCAAATTCTTTTCCTGGAAAACCAAGTGAATCAAATTCAGAAAAGTAAAGGTAAACAGGGTAACTCTTCACTTTTCTTGACCAAGATATATGTCTATACATGTTACGTAGTGATGGGTTGAATTAGTTGCAAGTAAATTAGCACCAATTGCCTTTTGGCAAAGCAACTGGTGAAAGTGGCAAAAGTGGTAGTTTATATAGGGCGAGAACTTGATGCATGAGTGATCATGAATTGAGAGGAGTGCCGTAGCGGATCAGTGAACGTCACGGTTCTGCTTTTTGTGAACATAGGCTTGTTTTCCAAATGGGGAAAAGGTAGTTGCCATTATCTTTGTTTAGATTGTTAGAATTTTTAGTGATTTCTACAGATTCTCTGATTTTTTTATTGTAGAAAAATGGAGTTGTGACAATTAGTTTGGTCTTGTCAAAGTTAATGGTATGGCCTCTTTCATGTTGGTGTTCAGTCACTGCTCAGCGATTGTACTGGCCTGTTCTTAAGCATCGCTTATGCTCGTTTAGTCTAGTCTGTAATTACTGTCCTGTTTTTCTTATGTATACTAAACCGCATCTGCAAGGTACACTATATACCCTGGGACTTTAAAACTGTTTTCGGTATCTTTTAGGGTTGGTAATATTTGTGAAATTTTATTAGCGCGCTTATAGATTGTTTTGATATTATGTTGACGTAGAATTTTGCCAATTTGGTCTGTTACTCTGTGTATATATGGAAGGATTGCTAAGGATCGTGTGTCGGGATTACAGAAGTTTGTAAAATTGTCCGTTGACAAAATAGGTAGAAGTTATGCATTTTTCAATGTGCATGGTCAGGTACTCAAATTCGTTTTCTTGAGGGCGGAGTTGTTTAATAATGGTGACAGTGTCTATGACAGGTACGTTTATGAATAGGGATGTTATGTCAAAACTGACTAGTATATCATTGGGGCCTAGTTCAATATTTGCAATTAGTTCTATAAAATGGTGTATGTGTATTGTTCAAGATGGCCGAAACTAATGTGCTTTCTGATGATACTGAACCTAAAAGTTGTATTTATTGTGATAAAAGTGCTGTGAATAAATATCTACAGTGTAAAATTTGTAAAGATAGAGTTCATCTATCATGCAGTGGTAGAAAGGGTGCTGTTGGTTACCAATGTGATAAGTGCAATCACAAAAATTTCACCATATGTGCAACTAATTAATCTGCTTGGAATATTTTGGAATGTACTAAACATATCCATTGTGATGAAGTAATTAACTTTATAAAAAGCAATGAGTTTGAAAATATTGTTGGGGTTCTTGTTGAATCCAAAACTAAAGAATTGATGGATAAATTGGTAGTATTAAAATTATTAATAAATGCTTTGAAAGATAGCAACACTGACCTCATTAGACTGTTATCAGAACCAAGTGATAAACATTTGCTTAGCCAGGTGTCAACAACTTTTATGCCAAAAGATACTGTTACTTTTGCATCAATTGCTAAAAAAGGAATAAAACGCAAGAAAAAGTTTTTAGTTTACCTGATGCTATTATTTCTGAAAGTCCAGTTACTACTGCTACTAATAGGTCTGATATACCTGCTTGCTCCCTTGATCATGATGTTAATCTCGTTAAACAAATTATCTCACACAAACAATTACATGAGGCACTTCATACTGTTAAAATGCAAGAAGTTATTGATCTTGCACTTACACCACATCTTTAAAAAAACAGCCACTTATGACTTTGTTTCTAGTAAAATAGTTGATGATAATTTAATTTTAATTGTTAAACCAAAGAATAAACAGTCATCGGATCTTACTGTGGGTGAAGTAAGTAAGGCTATAATGCTTAATAAAATGAAAATTCGTATTAACGCTATCAAACGTGGAATGGATGTTATTGCAACATTCCATTGTGCTGATAAAAATTGTGCTGGACAGTTACTTGATTTAACTAATACAAAACTTGCCGATAAATATGTAAGTCTTACTTCTAAAAGGATTAACCTCAAAATAATTATTTGTGGTGGTTATAAAGATGAACTTCCATCTAACAATGATGAATTAAGTGATCATATTATTAGCATTAATGAAATGGACACAAATGTTACTGATTTCTGCTGTAAAGTAGTCCGTAAAGTTGATGTTAAAAATAATCTCATTAATATTGTGCTTGAAGTCGATTCAATTACATTTAATGCAGTTATGATTGAAAGTAAACTATATATTAGCTTAAAGCGATGTACGATCAAGGAATCTTTCCATGTTAGAAGGTCACAATAGGTCACAATTCGAATGAGTGCAAGAATGACATTCCTGTCTGCTCATTATGCACCGAGGGCCATGGCACTAAGTGTGCATTGCTACTCAGCACAAATGCGGAAACTGTATTTGCTTTAACAATTCCACTAATCAAACTAGGTCTATTTTGCATGCTGCATCTGATCCGCATTGCCTATCTTATATACCTGCTGTTGACAAATTGAAAAGTCGTACCAAGTATATCCAGATTACAAAGTAGCAATTAAGTAGAGGGAATATGCCAAAGAACAAGAATATCTCTTGGTGCTACTTCCAAAATGTCCGAGGCATTAGAAGTAAACTTACTCCTTTCTTTGCAGCTGTCCACGACTGTGAATATGATATTGTTGCATTAGTAGAGACCTGGCTAACTGTCGATATAATGCATTCAGAAATTTTTCCTGAGCAGTATGTTGTATATAGATCAGATCGTAACTATCATGACACAGGTCCCACACGTGGTGGTGGATCTTTGCTTGCCATAAGGAATTGTTATTTATCACAGTGTCTAGACTTAACTGTTATTAAGCGCAATTTGCCTGGTATTGATATTGTTGGATGTAAATGCAAAATTAAGTTTAACTCTGTTTACATTTTTGTGATTTACATTCCACCGTCGATACCTATTCTCATGCTGGAAATGTTACTGGAATACTTAGAGAAATATGCCTTGTATCAAATTTTGATTTTGGGTGATTTTAACGTACCATTTTATAATAGTAAATGTTACAAAGATGATAAAGCACGGTTACTTCAGAATTTTGAGAGATTTCTATATGTGGTACAATACAACAGTATTGTTAATAGTAAAGGTAGATTACTAGATTTAATTTTTTCTAACATTTCTTGTGCTATTACTGAAGATCAGTCACCCTTGATTAAACCTGATATCTACCATCCACCTCTCCAGATACATCTAGCTGCTACACTATCAAGTAGTAAATTCCCCCTTGGAGATGCTAAAACATATAATTTTAGGAAAGCCGATTATCTGAATTTGTATCCAGGTTTACTAATGACTAACTGGTCCTTTCTTAATAATTTTGTTAACTCGAATGATGCCTGTAATAAATTCTATGATACATTATTGGGTCTTGTTGATAAATACGTCCCTTTATATAAACTCAATAGGCATAACTTTCCAAAATGGTTCACACCAGAAATTATTAGTCTAATTAGACAGAAAAATGCTGCTTTCAGAAAGTACAAATGCTGGGGTACTGTTTATTATTCCTTTGAATTTAAGAGGTTACGTGCTTTCTCCAAAAGTCTGATCCTGAAGTCGTATAGAAATTATATCCGACTAATGGAGAATAAACTTAGGGATGATCCTAAATCATTTTGGTCTTTTATTTGTACTAAACATGCTAAAACTCGTATACCAGCCAAGTTATTCTACAAAGATCATTTTTATGATACCCCAGAGTCAATTGTTGAAGCATTTAGAAGTTATTTCAGCAGTGTTTATATACCTCGTGTAAACCCGTATATCATAGGTTGTGAGGGTGTAAATGCAAGGACTGACTTAAATTTGAATTTAAAAGATACTTCTGCTTCTAAGGTTGAACTTTGCATGCGTAAATTAAAGAACACATTCACATCAGGAAATTATCAAATTTCTTCTTTTCTAATTAGGGATTGTGCGGGAGTGTTAGCTTACCCACTATCATTAATCTTCAATTTATTTATCACTTAAAACTTCTTCTTTTCCTGCTAAATGGAAATCTTCTTTAATTTGTCTAGTTCTGAAAGAAGGTGACTCAGCGTGTATTAAAAATTTCCGTCCGATATCTATGTTGTCCAACTTCTGCAAAGTTTTTGAGATGATCCTTTTCACTCATATTTTCTCAGCTGTTAAACATACCATTTCCCATCTCAGCATGGATTTTTTCTAAGAGGTTGACGACAACTAATCTGTTACATATTACCCAAGTCATCTCTGAAACTTTGGATGCTAATGGTCAGATAGATGTAATATACACCGATATATCTAAGGCCTTTGACCATATCAATCACTCTATCTTGTTATCCAAATTATATTCCTTTGAGTTCAGTTCTACCCTAACAAAATTTTTTCTCTTATTTATAAGAACGTATCCAGTATGTTACTTATAATGGTTTTAAATCTAAATCTTTTCTTGCAAGTTCGGGTGTTCCGCAAGGTTCCAACCTGGGACCCCTCTTATTTCTTATTTTCTTTAATGATGTGGTTGAGAATATCAGTTGTGGTAAACTACTATATGCTGATGATATGAAACTGTTCTTACAGATTCACTCGCTAGAGGATTGTCATAAATTACAAGTACAGTTGTAGCAGTTAACTGTTTGGTGCAACAGTAATATGATAAATCTTAACCCTAATCAATGCCATGTTGTTACGTATACCAGAAAATTAAAATCTACTGTTTTCACATACTGCATTGAATCACATATTCTACAGAGGAATTATAAGACTAGTGATCTTGGAGTTTTATTTGACTCGTCACTTACATTTACCCCTCATATCAACAAAACTGTTAGTGGATCTTATAAGACATTAAGGTTTATTATAAGAAGTTGCAATAATTTTTCAAGTATTGAGGTTTGGAAAATCTTATATCTAACACTAGCCCGGACTAAACTAGAATATTGCTGCATTATTTGGTCTCCACTTTATGAGTGCCACAAAGCACTGATTGAGTCTGTCCAGAGGAAATTTCTTAAGTTTCTTTATTGGAAAGCTGAAGGCATATATCCTGCACAAGGTTATAGTCAAGATTTGCTTTTGAATAAGTTTCAGATATCCTTCTTGGATACTCGTAGAAAAGTTATAGGACTGAATTTTCTTTATAATTTACTCTATGATAAATTGATTCAGCTGAACTTGTCTCTTTTATCAAATATCATGCATCCCGAACAGTATCTAGGCATCTTGCACGTTCTACATACCTACTGCCAGAACAAATTTACTTTGTAAATCGCCTATTTATGAGATGTGTTCTAATTATAATAGTATTTGTCATAGATGTGATATAAATTTTAATTCATTAAATTATATCTTAGAAGTGTTTAATTTGTTAAAGTAGGATTGCATGCGTATATTTTTTTTTATTGTTTCTTGTAATTGAGTTCTTACCTGTTGAAAATGTTTAAATAAATAAATAAATAAATAAAATGAGTGAAGTTTTAAACATTAGTAGGGGTGTTACCGGAATAGAGTTTTAAGAAATATGCTAGGTATTTTGCCAGATGGTAGGTTGGCGAGTCAATTGTGCTCATTATCGGACGGAGAAAGACATCAGGTTTATGGACTTTAGGAAGGACGTACAAGCGAGGTGGTTTAGATTCCCGAAGTATTATGCGTTTTTGGATAGCTTTGGGAATATTAGAGGATTTGATAAGTGCTGAAATTTCTCGTTTAAGCTTTGAAGTGGGGTCTTTGGTATAGGAGTGTAGCAACCGTCTTGTAATAATTGGTTAATCTTTCTTTGTATTTTGTACGGTTTAGAATTACAGTCGCATTATCTTTCTCTGTAGGAAGTATAACAATTTGCTTGTTTGTACGTAGGTGTTTTAAGGCCGTCAGTTCTTACTTTGTCACTTTTTTGTTGGAAGTTTTGGCATGTCCGAAACATTTAGTTGTTTCACAGCGAATTAGGTTGGCATCGTCGTGGGGTAAAGATTGGATCGCTGATTCTACAGAGCTAATGATTTCCTCTGCGGGAATTTTCCTTGGTGCAATTGAGAAGTTAGTCCTTTGGAAAGGATATGTAGTTCGTTTTCGGATAGAATATGTTCTGATTGGTTTATGACGGTGTTTGAGGACAGAGATCTCGGTTAAGATGTTTTTTCAGGGTGTGAAAGGTTCTTGGAAAGTTGCAAGAATTTGCATAAGTGGGTTTTTGTGGTTAGTTCGGTTGTCTTTTGGGCTTGCAAGTATGAAATTTGGTGAGAGTCCAGTCATTGTAACTAAGCATGGCAGATAATGTTAGATGGAGCTGTAGGAGTTGTTTAGAAAGTTTTCGACCATATTTAATCTATACCTAATCATGATCAATTTTCATGCCAACTGGTAGAGTCTAAACTTGGGAATAACAACTTTATTGTTAATATAAGATTTAGTGATCATAAGGAATTAACCAATTCCAACAATTAACCTACTAGAGGTAACAATATGCTACCATATTTTTAAACTGTACAATCATTCTCAACCAACTCGGATGAATTTTATTAAAAGTGTTACCAGTTAAAAATGGGTACGCTAACATTGTCAGGAGAAACTTTAAACCCCCATAACTTTTTTATCTTAACAGGCACAAAGTTTTCGTAATACAATTTTTTGTTTATTTTTACATGTTGAATTCAAATCTTAAATCAGAATTTTTAAATTCCGCTGTAATCGATACATATTCATTAAGATTCAGAAGTCAAAATATTAGAATTCGAAAAAATGTGCGAACAACTGAACAGACGGACAGAAAAATTTCAGTAATGAGTTAAAATTTGTAGAAAATATACATGCTGTTATTAATTTAAGATAAAGCAGGACCTTTTTGTCCAACAACTTTTTTCTCTAAAATGCATAATAAAAAAGTTTCCCCTTTGTTACCTACTATGCTTTTTGAACGCCTCCTTATTTCTCTGCTCACCCTGGCTAGCTCAGCAATCGGCTTCTTCTTGAACACCTATCATTTTAAATACATATCTTTCTCACACACACACAGTCAAATGAAATTACCAATCAAATAATACAACAAACATTACAGCCTTTTTATTTACACATATTAACAAGTTTCCATTATCAATAAAATATTTACACCTTGGTACAGACACTTTGTTCCAACTGTTACCAGCTCAATCATTAAATACTTTAAAGTCTTTGGTTTTAATATATTTTAACAAATTCTATATAATATGAGTAGATGGGCCCCACATGCAACCCTAGCTTGGCTCTATTCTGGTCTATTTTGAGCTCATTATAACCCAGTTTCTGTAAATGTTTTTAAATCTTGCATTTCATTGAAAACAAATTTAAAGACCCATTTACTCCTTACAACAACAATTTATATATCATCAAAAAACTTTTTTAATAGTCAAAATTAATTGTCCTGCACATGTACCTCTTTAAACAAGTTTTATGGTAATAAATCCACCCCCAATAAGTCAAAACACACAAACACAAAAAATATCAACACAAATGTTTATACAACAACAGGAAATTAAATTTCTTTACCTGGAGTCGCCTTCGTTCCTTGTCACCGCTGAAGATGGTTACTAGAAACCCTCGTCGTTGTATTCATATACTTTTATTGTGCCAGGATCCAATTGATCCCCCACCATCCAGATTTCGGCCACCACCTCTATTCTTCTATCCAGATATTAGCTTTGTCTCAAACATAACATTCCATACCAAATATACTTGATGCATACAAATTAAGTTTTAGGCTTCACTTACCCAAATATCATCCCTTCATTTAATTGACTCATTGTAGTAACGGCATCTTTTATCTAAACAAAAGCACCAACTCGTGCAATATCACATTTACAACTTTGCGGTACGTTACTACAGCTTTCATAATTTCAAAACAGGATGTTATTTGCAACTTTACTGACTAAACACAATAATTAATACCCGTAAGAGCATTTACTATTATTACGTTGCAGATCTAAGCACGTACTCAGATCTAAAAAGAAAGAGAGCCTCAATATCTTTGTTCGTGTATTTATATGATTTTCAAAACTCCCTCTGGAACCTAATTCCACGGAAAACCTTATTTTCTAAACTGCTTCTTAAAATTTGGAACGTAACGAACACTGACTTCTGAAAAATTCGCCGTTTGTCGTGCTGTTACATAGAATTTTGGTCGATTCCCTCTACGGATGCGCTCTTCTCGAAACTGCCTAGCTTTAAACCAATGATATAATTTTCCCTCGTCACAACGCTCCACCTATCAGCTATCCATCTCCATTCCACGCATATTTGTTGTCTCCTTTAGAACTCCTTAAGCTACAGAAAATCGATATTGTTGTGGCCTTCACATTTACCCGTATATTTCGTACGTGACTTGTACCCAATGCTTTATTATACATTTCTCTGTCTGTCTTACATTATCGATCGTTTATTCCACTCAGTCCTCAAGGCACTTGTTATTGTAGCAGCTTATACAAATCGACCGTTGCAAACACTTTCATCGAAATTCTGTCTTAATGTTTATTTAAGTTCCGTGAACGGACATTTAATGAACAGGTGCTCTTCTAAACAACTTGTTGTTTAGAATAACAATTCCTAGTTTACCCATTCTTAGTATTTGTATAAACAAACGTTGGCTTTTAAAATGGAAATATTTGCGTTTAAAATTATTGATTTTCTATACGTGCAAGTTCTCTTTTTGCTTTCGTGCGTTTGATTTAAAATTATTAGAATTACTTATGCTTATTCTTGAGTTTTTATATACTCAAAGGCTCCTTCTCTTATGCAATTTTAACATTCCAATATACAAATAGAAAAATACTTTAATAACCATCCGTTTTCATTATATAAACTTATTAATTTGGCGCATAAATAATTTGCTCCCATTTCTATATACACAGTTGATAAAATTTTATTGTCTACCCCTATTTAACCTATGATTCCACGTCAATATATATATATATATATATATATATATATATTGCTGTGATAAGGGGTTATTTAAGGGTGTACTTTATAGTAAAGGTCATTTAGAAATGAGAAATTAGCATAGGCAGCAGAAAACTGCATTTATTTAGTGAAGAATTGAGAAATGGACATAGTTTGTAAATAGTAAGCAGTCAACACGCTGTATATAAAGTATAAATAGTTTTAGGCGACGCAAATAAACATAGGAAGACGCATAGTTAGCGTAGAAACCAGGAAGACATTCATTAAGTAGATAGTAAATATTTAAAACTATGTAGATAAAGTTTTAGTTAATTTAGGTAAATGCGTGCAAATAGCTAACCATTTTTGATAAGAAAGAAGATTAAAAATTGCGTGAATAACATGTAAATATGAAAATTAAAAGTCGAATTGCATCAGTTGTTTATGGAAAAACAATTAAATCTATCAAAACACAGCATGTTGATAACGAAGACAGCTGCGACCAGCTTACAATTATTGGGAATTGTGGAGAATTACATCAGAAACTACTTTGAATGTAATTATTTGATTGGTTATAAATAAGCGACGAGTTCTAGACCAGACCCACTGACGAAGTGGGAACTGAATAATATATTAGCAGGTACAGTGATAACGAAGTCAGTTTGCAACTCAACAAAGGCCGAAGTGCGCCGCTATGAAATAAAGTAATATGTAATAATTTTAAAAGTGAAAGATAAAATAAGTGCCAAGATGAAAACTATAATTGCCGATTAAACGTAAGTACATTTTGGTGAATTTATTTTAAACTAAAACATAAAAATAATAGGGCTTCTATGTCCAGGGGAAACAAACGACAATTTTGAAGTACGGGGGAAATAGACTACGATTTCTATGTCCGCGGGGAAACAAACGACAATTTTGAAGTACGGGGGGAAACAAACTACAATTTCTAAGTCAAGGGGGAAAATAAACTACGATTTCAAGTCAGAGGACAAGGATAATAAGAATTCTATTCTAAGTTTGAGGAAATTGATTGATAGAAGTAATAAGTCTGATATGAAACGACAATAAATTGGGGTGCATAAGTTAATGGTAGTACATAGGGTAATGGCAATAATTTAAATGTAATCCTGAATTGGGGGAAGATAATTTTTATTCAAATGGAAGCGTTGATGTGAAGAAAATAGACCAGGTCAGATTTTTTAGTTATAAGACATTTTATTTTTCTATATATATTTTTTTATTTTGAATATTGAATTTGCTTAATATAATATGAATGTGAAAAAGTCAACAAAAGAAGTTGCATATGTATAAAGTGAGTAATATGATAACAGGTTTAGAACGTTCTATGCTTCGTTGATAAAGATAATAGGTTTTTTTGGTGACTTTGGGTTTTGAGTAAATAGTATATGATTGTTAATAAATGAGATTTATAACATTAACTAATTGAAAAGTGTATTTCAAATAATTTACAAAAGCTGTACATAATATTGGTTTAATTATATAAAATCGAAATTAACTGAATTTCATAATTCCAAATAAATACTAGCCGAGGTCATAAGATAAAGTCAATGGGAATAATTTGTTAATTTAAATAGTTCAAGGAGGAGCTACGAGTTGAATAGGAAATTGATAACAAGTAAGGCGGTAACATATCGAATTTTGTTATTGGTTGACAAGGTTGGTTCAAGATAAAATCCAGTTAAGTTTCTGGAGGGAATTGATAGCAAATAATATAACAGCCCAACGAAGGGGCTCGATAACTCCAGTAGCATAGCAAATATATATATATATATATATATACTGCTGTGTTAATAGGGTCATTTAGGGGTAGTTAGGACCAAGAGTATAGCGCACTGCACATAAAATACGTAAGGGCTCAGAAAACGACACTGTTTTCTGAAGAAAACAAGAAATATGATGATTAGACTGGAAAGTAAATGACAACGCCCTGTATATAAATATATAAATAATTTAGTTAATGAAAAATATTTTGAAGATTTATTTGAATAAAACAAATCCGCAAGTCGTTATATAACAAGCTAAATATCTCGAAAACGGTAAAATATTGAGATATTACTTATTAAAGGAATTTAATTTAAAATTTTGTGTAGAATCTAAAAATGCAAAAATATACAGGGTGTTCTATTTAAAATAACAAAAATAATATCAACTTCTGGTACAACCGGAAGTGCTATCAAAACGAAAATATTTTAGATTAACTCGGCATGTTGAACAATCATTATACAGGGTGCCCTATTTCTTACACGTTGTATGGGTAACTCTGTTATTTGTGACATTAGAGAAAAGGTTAAATGGGGAAACTAGTGCAGTTTTTAATGCTGAGTTCAACCATGAAGAGATAATTAACATACAGGGTGTAGCAAAAGCGTTATACCAAAATAACGAAATTTTGATCTTTTTTGTTTTGCTTTGTATTTCATTTATTGTGATAGATACAGTAAAACGTTGTAAATGTTTTTTACATTATTTTAAAAGGAGAATAAGATAAACTTATTTGTTTTTACATGGCTTTGGTCATGTTCGAGTAAATAAGTGAGGTTATGTTTTTTTAAATGTAAACCATAATTGGCGGTAGTTCCGATATAAAGGCATTTTTTTTTCTCTTTTCAGTGATGTACTACAGTGTACATGTTCAACATAAAAATTTTTGAAAAAATTTTGTTTTTATGAAATACGAAACTTGGTATTAAATAATAAAATACTTGTGCATGACGTAACAAAAATATCAAAAACAACTTATGTTAAAAATATTAAATATAATATCACTTCAAAGTGTGTTCAAAGTGCCCACCATTTTATTGAAGGCACAAGCTCACATAGTTTTTTAACATTACGAAGTGCTTTTTCTATTGTGCGTGCATCAATGCTTGCAATTGCTGTTTGGATTCTAGCTATTACATCCTCAGGCGTTTGAGGAGTAGTAGAATACACTTTATTTTTTAAATCACTCCACAAATAGAAATCTAATGGCGTAAGTTGTGGTGAACGAGCAGGCTAATCAATTTCCATTTTGTTACCAATCACGTGCTCAAAACGATCAGTTAAATATTGCTTCACTGATGTACCACTGTGTGCAGGGGCACTATCGTGTTGGAAATACTTTGGTCTGTAATGGATGTTAAGAGGTAATTCATCCAAATATTTTTCCAGTTGGTGTTTTAAGAAATTTAAGTAATTTGCAGCGGTGAAATTGTCGTTATAAAAAAAAGTCCAATAATTTTTCCACAAAATATTCCACACCAACAATTAATACCAAATTGATGTTGATCTCTGGATTCACGCACAAGTTTAGGATTTTCTTGAGAATAAAATACTTTGTTATGCCGATTAAATATTCCGTTATTTGTAAATTTAGTCTCGTCAGTAAACATAATGGTTCTCCAAAAATATGAATCCTCTTCACATTTATTAAGGTACCAACGACGAAATGTTATCCGTCTTTGATTATCCACTGGATACAATGTATTCGAAATAGAATAGTGATAGGGATGATATTTCCGACTTTTCAGAATACACCTCACAGTTTCCTTAGAAGTTGCACAGTGGTTTGCAATTTCGGCAGTAGAAGATTCTGGTTTATAGTTAACATACGCCAACACATTCGTTTCAACAGTTTCTTCACATTTTCGCAAGAATTTAGGTTTGGTAAATGCACCATATGCCTTAAGATTATTTTCAAGTTTGCTAAATATCCGACAGTGTGGTTGCTTACGTTCCATGTATCTTTCAAAGTGCAAATCTGCTGCTGCACGTGAGTTACGATTCGAAGAATAGTAGCAAAATGGCATGTTATTTTTTTCTTCATTTGTATAGGACATTCTATCAGAAGAAAATAATGTACGTATAAACACAAAATAACAGTACTATCTAATTTCTTTTATTTAAACAAGTGAAATCTATTGTTATGTGTCATATGGCTACTTGATTCTTAAAATCAGTTCAAATGTTCACATATTATTTAATACAAAGTTTCGTATTTCATAAAAACAAAATTTTTCCAAAAAATTTTATGTTGAACATGTACACTGTTGTACATCACTGAAAAGAGAAAAAAAAATGCCTTTCTATCAGAATACCGCCAATTATGGCTTCCATTTAAAAAAACATAACCTCACTTATTTACTCGAACATGACCAAGGCCATCTAAAAACAAATAAATTTATCTTATTCTCCTTTTAAAATAATGTAAAAAACATCTACAACGTTTTACTGTATCTATCACAATAAATGAGCCACGAAGCAAAACAAATAAGATCAAAATTTCGTTATTTTGGTATAATGCTTTTGCTACACCCTGTATGTTAATTATCTCTTCATGGCTAAACTCGGCATTAAAAACTGCACTAGTTTCCCTATTTAACCTTTACTCTAATGTCACAAATAACAGAGTTACCCATACAACGTGTAAGAAATAGGGCACCCTGTATATAAAATTTCATACTTCTATCTCTTGTACTTTCTGAGAAATGTCTAATGCACGGTCGTCGTGAAGAACCCTGTATATATACATATAGTATATTATATATTTCTATATAATTATGATCAATTATTCTTATAAATTAATAAATACTTATTAAATAATAATTGGTATACATTTTTAAAATTATTGGTATATAAAAAATGGTAGGTATAAATTCAAACTTTTTTAAAATCAAGAAAAATTTTAATATCAAATTCAAAAAAAAACCCTAACTAAGGGCAGATGGGTCATTTTTTTTTTACTAATAGAATTAACCTGCCTGTTTGTAATAATCGATTAAAAAAATTCTATCAAATTTGTTAATAATTAAATACAAAAAAAGTGATATGTCTGAAAAAAGGAATATTATGATAGAATAGAGCATATAGAAAATCTATGCTCACTACACTTGATAAATTAATTTACCGCCTAAAATTACATAAATAAATATACATCATACGAGGTGTGTTTTTAATTTAAGGGCCGTTTTGTTGTATACACTATTAGGTGGCGCACGCGTCGCAACGAGTGCTTGCATCGTGTCCTGGCATTCCTTGTGAACAACTGTGTTCAATTGCAGCTGCGTAGGTAACCGGTATGGTCTTTAAAATGTTTAAGATTATCGAATTTCACGTCGCGAGATACGGTGAGTGATACGTTTTCTGATGGCAAGAAACCTTTCTGCTGCAGACATCCACTGGCAAATTTGTGAAGTTTACGGAGCTATTGCCTTATGTGAAGACAAAGTGCATAAGCGGGTCAGAGACTTCAAAAATGGCCGAGCCATATGATGGCTTCAGTTGAAGCGAAAATTCTTGAGAGCAGACGCTTCACCATAAACACTTTTTCAAAGGACTTTCCTGAAGTGTCGAGGTCTGTGCTGTACAAGATTGTTTCTGAAAAGTTAAACTCTTGAAGAATCACAAACATAAAAGATTTGAGTGTTCGCTGAATTTTTTGACTTGAAGAAGGTGACACCATATTGAGTCTAATCGTAACGGGAGACAAAATGTGGGTTTTGCAAGTCACGCCTGAATCGAAGCAACAGAGCATGGAGTGGAGACACACACACTCTCCTGTAAAGGTCAAGGGCACACAGACTCTGTCCCAGTGCAAGATCATGGCATCTGTGTTTTGGGATAGGCTTGGTGTTTTGTTGGTCGACTTCATGCAACGCGGAACCACCATAAGTGCGGTAGCCTATGGCCAAATCTTGCAAAAGCTACGCAGAGCGATTCAAAACAAAAGGCGTGGCATGCTGACAGGGAATTTTACTATTCTATGATAATGCAAGGTCTCATACCGTAGCTCACACCCGAGCTTTATTACACTGTTTTGGCTGGGAAGTTTGCCCCTCTCCCTTCAGCCCCGACCTTGCGCCAGGCGATTTTCATCTTTTCCGCTATTTCAAACATCATCTCGCCCTCAACCACTACCATGATGACGAAGATGTGAAAACGACTGTGACCTCTTTATAATAATAATATTTATTTTTTTTCAAGTAGGTAATCCTAATATTACAATACATTAGAATAGAAAATAAAAAGAACATGCTTTCATAATTTAAGTAGATATAAATACAATAGTATATTGTGTTACAAGGGCAGAAAGTGAGCATTAGCGGCCCGCAGCTATTAGATGCCTGAGCGAGCGAGGGCAGCTGATAGCTAAGGGCTGCTAATGCATTTTTGCCTGTGTGACACACAACTGTTTTTCGCCTAGCATTAAAGAAAGAAAAAAACGAAAAATAACACAAAATAAAGAAGGTTAATAACATTTGACGTATTTATTTATTATAGTAATTGATATTAATTATCCTTTGAGCATTATTATGGATAGTAATACCAGAATTTGTAGGCACTTGGTAAGTATTTGAGGTGCTGGTAGCATGGTGACTTATTTTTATCGATGACGTTGACGGTCTATGTACATTAACTGCTGATGATACTGTGGTTATTTTTAGAGGTAACTCTTGGAAAAACTACAAACGAGCTGTCGCTAATGGTATAAAAAATTATGAAGTGGCTTAATTTGTTTCAACTGTCATTGAATATTAGCAAATCACTATATATTGCATTTGGAATAACTGAAGTAAATAGGCCCGACTTTACAAGTATAAAGGTAACTGGCCTGGAAGATGAAATTTGTGAAGAAAACCAAGTGAAATATTTAGGCATAATCATAGATAGAAATCTAAAATGGTCTAACCATGTTGACTATTTAACAAAGAAAGTTAGAAAACTTATATACAAATTTTATCAACTTCGTGAATTTCTTTCAAAAAAACTTCTTCTAATAATCTACAAATCACTAGTTGAATCTATATTCCACTATGGGTTATTTATATGGGGCGGATTGTATAATAATGCATTACCCAAACTTAATACAACACAGAACTATATTCTAAAAGTTATCTTAAATAAACCCAAGAGAACTCACACAAATATGCTTTATACAAAAGAAATACATATCTTTGTTCACTGTACTTTCACAGTATATGTATGTTTGCTTTTAGGAATAAATTACTAAATACATACTCATTACCAAGCTACAATACTCGCAGTACTTCGCAAAAGTTAATACAAGTACCAAAATTTAATAGAACTCTCTGTCAAAGACTACCAAGCTATACTATACCCAGCATTTTTAATCAGTTGCCAATTGAAATCAAACAGCTTAGTAAAATAAAACAGTATTCATACAAATCAAAAGAATACATATACAAAAACTACAGCAAATTATTGAAACTCTTATACTAATTTACCTTGTTACAATTACTAATCTATACCTATAGGCTTACTAACATCATCCAATACATCTTGTTTCATCTGTTTATTACATTTAATAATTTTTTTTTTACTATTCTAGCACATACAAGTGTTTAATCACTTAGGTGCTTAATTTTGTATATACATAACTATAACACCATGTACAACATTATTTAATTTTAAATGTCTTTAATTGTATATAATTATTCTCCTAAACCTGTCTAAATTCTACAAGCTATAATTGTAATTGTACATCGTAATTGTAACGTATATGCAATAAATAAATAAATAAATAAAATAAAAATAATAATGCATAAAAGCCAATCAAAAAGGTAAGCTAAAATAAGCTTTTGGACTCATACCTCAAAGATATAAATTTATATTATTATTTATTATTTATACTATTTCTCCATTTATTCATTAATAACCATCAATATCACACAAATAAATAAAAAATAAAATTTCCTCAATAATCAGCTCAGATCTAATAATCAACCTTCTTTTATAAAAATGCTTTTCTCGTTGAATTTTCCTAATCTAAGAGGTTTACTACCCCTCTTTCTAGGATTCTTACCCAAATGAATAACAATTGAATTACTATTACAAAATATATAGTATTCATAACAATAACAACATTAATTTTTACACCACTAATAATTACCGTTTATTTGAAAATCATATTATCTTCGTTTTAATAGAAAATCATTTAAAAGCTGATAATCAATACCCATAAAAATTAAATCATTCACATTTAACAAATTCAACATTATTAACCTATTAATTAACCTTGTTTTTAATGACAATTACGTTTAATTTAGTTTAATCCGAAAGGATTTAAGTTAAATCAAAAACTATCAGTCTTCAAAGTTGAAAACAATTATTTTTAAGCCTTGAAAATAATTTACCATCAATTTTGCAATTTAATATCATAATTGACTACAAGCCTATTGAAAGAATTTAATTCATAAATAATTTTACAATTTATTGCCTAAAATTCAGCCATATCAATGAAATGACTATTTCCACTAATCATAAAGATATTGGAAACCTATATTTCATGTTCGGCGCATGAGCCGGAATACTAGGAACATCTCTCAGACTATTAATTCGCATAGAATTAAGAATCCCTAGAACAATGACTGGAAATGACCAAATATACAATGTTGTTTTAACAGCTCATGCACTAATCATAATATTTTTTATAGTAATACAAGTAATAATTGGAGGTTTCGGCAATTGAATGGTCCCTTTAACATTAGCGGCACTTGATATAGCATTTCCTCGAATAAATAATTTAAGATTTTGGCTAATTCCTTCATTGATTACTTGAAGATTAATTGAAAGAGGACTGGAACTGGATGAACAATTTATCCACCTCTATCATCAAATATTACCCATGGAGAAAGAGCCATTGATTTAGCCATTTTCAGAAAACATTTAGCGGGCGCTTCATCTATCTTAGGAGCCATCAATTTTATTTTTACCATTATTAGCATAAAACCCAAGAGAATAACCTTAACCAAATACCTCTCTTTGTTTGAGCAGTAGAAATTAAAGCAATACATTTATTATTATCGCTTCCCGTACTAGCCGTAGCCATTACCATACTATTAACAGATCGAAACATGAACACATCCTTCTTCGATCCAACAGGAGGAGGAGGAGATCCAATCCTTTTTCAACATTTATTTTGATTTTTCGGTCATTCAGAAGTATACGTATTAATTTTACTTAGATTTGGTTTAATTTCTCATATCATTATACACTAATGAGAAAAAATGGAACATTTAGACACACGGGAATAATGTATCCTATAGCAACAATTGTTATTTTAGGATTTATTGTTTGAACTCATCACATATTTACAATTGGCATAGACATTGATACACAAGCCTATTTCACATCCGCTACTATATGAACAACTACTGTATTACAACCCAAAATTGTGTTTGCAGTGCCATCAAGAGGGCTATAGTAGAATTATGTTAGTTTAGGTCAAAAAATTCTAAAATTTGTTGAGATGGAGTTCTATTAGATTGCACCATCATACGCTTTAAATTGCACCCTATCTTTTTACAGTTAGATTTGGGTGTACATCAGAGTTTGAACAAACTCTGGCGGACTAGCGTCGACCTTAGGTGGCTGCGGTAGATTGCAAAAGACTATATCTCAAGGGTTTTTACCCGAGATATTTTGAGAACTAAGTTAAATTTTACCAAGACAAGTTATAGGGATGTAATTTAAAATGTGACAAAAGAAAGTATCTTAATACAACTTGTATATTGACGTTTAGTTAATAACATTAGAAAAACAAAATATCTTCTCTTATTTTCTTACAACAGAGTTTTCATGTGATAAAATCACTAAGTGTAGTACATATATCTACTTTCTCGTAATTTTAAAACATGTCTTATACTCTACCAGATAATATATTAGAAAACCTAATACTATTATTGTACTTAGACACAATTTCAAATTAACTTTCTAAGTAAAAAGTAAACATAAATACCCTTTGTTGTTTTTAATATAGTAAAGAGAATTTGTATTAAAAGTTTAAGTTGAATGTAACCTCACATCCACAAAAAGTTTGATGAAAGCTTTTATGTTTACATTTGTAAGGTTATACCAAGAAAGTATGTAATATTAAATTAATTAATATAATAGGTAAATAAAACATATGACTTTATATTTTACATGCATTATTTTTCTAGATATTTGAGATTAAAACAGAAACACATGCACATTGTTCTGTCACAAAAGTAAGTAAGATAAATCTCTTACCTGTATTTATATAATTTGAAAGAAACGTATACTTAACTATCAAGCTCCTGCTTGTTCAGAAAAATAGTTTTAAACTTTTCAGACAGCTTTATTAAGACGGCTACCATCCATATTTAATTTCATTGTTAACCTCAAACTTCAAATTCGTAAAAGCCAAACTTTTGTTCTACAACCATATATTTTCTTAACAGATATTTATTTTATTTTTAGAAGTAACTAAACTGTGACATAGAATTCTTGTATGATAATAAATAATATTTTGTAGGTAGTAGATTTTAAAGCATATGCTTGAATTGCCTAGAATAGATTATTAGATACTCCACCAGAGAACCATAGACAATAATCGTGTTGCAAGAACAGAGTATTGTAATATGTCACGAGGAAACAATCAGAAAATTTATCTGTGAACAACTTACAATTCATAAACATTTTGAATGGGTAATTCAGATAGACTTTCTCCATGTACATTAAATGAAAAGTCACCTTTTACATACCAGGTATGACACCTTGGCCTTATGAAGAACTTCTTTATCTGGAAATGACAAATGCACAAGCAGGCCTTTAGATATCCAGGGAACGAAAATTTATTCTGGTTTAGAAGATAACCACAAATTTTGAGAGAGGGACAAACAAGAAAAACCATCTTACATGATAGATTCATGTATACACCAGTTGTGTATTTAGGGATATAATTAAGAAGTTTACCAATTAGAAAATTACATACGGTCGTAATTATTTATATTATGTATACAAAGGTAGGAATATTAAATTAAAACTAAAGATCAGCGTATTCAATGTATTATTTTCTAATACTAAAAGGAATTGTTACATAAATCAAAACTAACTCGTGATTGTAAATTGTACTAATATAAAATTAAAGTGAAGAATACATTTATATGCAAGGAAGTGGGATGCACAATGTAACATGACAAGGCAGCGGCAAATTGACGTGTTACAAAATGAAAGGTTAGGTATTAAATATGACTAAAATTAGATACACTAAATATAAAATATTTCAAATTCAAGTAAAAAATGTTAATGTAGTTTATATTTTAGGTTTTGGTCCATGAACCATTATAACTAATAGTAATTAATAAGTCCCTTTGGATAGTACTACTAAAAGGTGTTGGAGGGTTCTAATAACATTGTTTTAAACAGTCGTATAGTGTGTCTGGACCCTGATTAGGCTATCGTTATAGCATAAAGCCCTGAATCCAGAGCACTCTGTGCTGTGTGTGCACTCCCAGCAAAGTGTTCCTAGGACTTATACCTTTAACTCAAAGGTTTACCATAATATCTTAAGCGAATTTTAACGTTTTTTCACTTTACTATCAGTCGTGTGTTAAATTCTTAATATTTTTTAAAAAATAATGTGGTATTAGGAATAACCAAATAATTATTACTTTTTGTCCAGAAAATGGAACTGGAACTCTGCTCCAGTTCTATGAAAAGTACCAGAACAGCACTCCGGATGCTATGGCTGAAAGTACCTATAGTATAAAGATATGATCACATTGACAACCAGTAGCTTTTAGGATCGCAATGGGGCCTATAGACAAATTAGTGTTTTTAGTGAATTTTGAATTTTCTATTTTGTAGTATTTTCTTAACTTTTTTGATAATTAAATACACTATACATTTGACAAGGTTTATAAATATCTTTGCATTTGTCAATAAATTTAATGGCTATTAAAAATTATCCAGAGTTCCTATTATAAGATCATTATAGTACACGTAATATGTTGATTGTACAGGTTTTATGACTTATAGTAATTAATATTAAAAGTATATTAAAGGTGATATTTTTTTTATGCCATGTCTGCATAAACTTCATTTGCAATCAATTACAAATTTTCAAAATCTTTTAGGAATAACTGCAGAGCTATTGCTTCAAGTAGCCAGGTTGAGTGGAATAATTGAAGAGATTAAATTGCCTTCTGTTTGGGTTACAGAAGAGGAAGAACACTTTTTAAGAATAAACAAATTCGACTCAAATTCCAAAATGTCAGTCTCTTCAAAGGGTGAAAATGATAAATTGCTTCCTATCAGAAGTGTTGAGTCACTTACAAATCAAATGGTTTCTAAGATTATGTGTGAAGTAAAAAAGGCTAGTACAGAAAAAATTATAGGTTCACAAGGTGCTGCTTCGTTATCTACAAACCAGGAACAGAAAAAAGTAATTACCAGCACGAACTTGAAATATCTTAAGATTAAACTTTTAAAGAGTGAAAAGCTATACTTACGTTTAATCATATTGCAATTCTGTGCTTTAAAGACGCTAAATGTTCTTTTAGTATCTAGTAAATACTTAGATATGTTTCTTACAGCTGACACTTTACAGCTTGATACTCGTGAAGAACATTATTCTGATGATTTTGCTTCCACTTTTATTAAACAGATTGTGAATGCACTAATTGAAATTGGTACTCAGCCTTGCAAATTAAAATACATAGTAAGAGCTTTTCAAATGGAACGTGCCGTAAGTGTTATGTATCTTAATTATATTAATGCTAAAAGCGACAAAGAAATGCATATACCAAAGAAGCCACAAAATTTTTCTGTAAAACTCATGCACAATGAATTAAACGCCACTGCAGAAAGAAATACTTCTCCATCAAGAGCAGGTTTGCATTTAAGTCTATCATTGTGCTTGTAATCAATGCTAGTTTCTAGTTCTAGGTATACATGTAGAACTTACTAACCATTTACTTGAAATGGGTTTTTCACCAGAACATATCAAAAGAGCTATTTGTGCAACTAAACCCGTGGGCGAATTCACTATTCACAATACTAATGTGTTAGCAACATGGATGATTGAACATCCTCTAATTGTAGATCATTCAGATCTCAATGTCTTTAGAATAAGAAGACGACCAGGAATTGGGGTTGGATCTTCTCAACAGGTAAGCTTTAAAATGAAAATAAATAAATGACCGATTACCTACTTATGCACTGACGGACCTTCTGAGAAGGCACTACACCCAATGCAAAACGAGGAGGTTGGTCAATGGAAACCAATGCGTTTCTAGCTAAATAGTAATGAGTAATTTTGCCTGGCATTGGGAAAGTAGTTCGAGCACAGAAGAACGAATATTAATGTAAATATTGTTGGTTATTTTGCAAAAAGAAAAGCCTGTGACCGGTTTCGCTGCGTTGCAGCTCATCAGACTGACACATCTCTTTTTGCAAAACAACCAACTAAGATTTTGACTTATACACAAATCCTGATGTATTTATATTTATTTACAAATGTGTTGTTAGAATTTCTGTTGATCTAAAAATTCTGACAAATCTCTAAGAAATCGAATAATAATAACAGAACTGATGAGTTGTACTTATACAGTGTGGAACAGCTAAATGGAATAAATTCATTATTTTGGTAACTGTACGTATTTATAGAAGATTCTGAAACATTAATTTTAGATTATGAATTGACATCCTTCAACGAAAAAAATTTGATCCGTACATTAAATCCCTTTTGAGCGACAGTTGCAATTCCTGGTTTTTAAATGGAAAATATGGGCTTGTTTTATATCGTTTGAAAGGTCTCTTCATTCTCTATTCAAAGATGTTATAGTTTTCACATTTATTGCAAAAATTAACAAAAAAAAAACCATCCGATTACCGAAATTTGCTACAACTCGCTCAAAAACTAATAAGTAATACTGTTTATGATTTCAAAATTTAATAAAATAAAAAAACATGAATGTCAATGAGGTAGATGTCCAAAATGCTCGCCGCGAAAGTCTTGACAACATCCTAATCTTAAATAAAAATGTGTTCTAACTTTATTTAATATCTCAGGAGTGAAGACCTAATCACACGCGTTATTTGTTTTCTTAAGTCGTCTAAATCAAGGGGTTTAGTTTTGTACACAATACTCTTCACATATCCCCATAAAAAGAAGTCTAGTAGCATAAGATCAGGTGATCTTGATGGCCATTGTATCGACCCTAGCCTCTCTATTCACGGATTTGGAAATCTTACGACAAGGTACTGCCGGATATTGCGTTGGTAATGTGGTGATGCTTCACTTTGCTGGAACCGTATCGTACTAGAACTTGAGGGTTCCCTGGATTAGGGTATAAATTTGCTAAAGTTGGCACGACATTATTTTTGCCCTCAATGTAAAAGGGACCAATGATGTAGTTTCCAACAATCCTTGTCCAAACAGTAACTTTTTGAGGATATTGTATATGTTCTTCTCTCATTCAGTGAAGATTTTTGGTTGACCAGTAGCAGCAATTTTGGCGATTAGCATGACCATTAAGTGTAAAAGTGCACTCATCAGAAAGCATAACATCTTCTAAATGGATAATATTGTTATCCATTTCTATCATTTGTTCACAAAAAAGTTCTATCAAAATTGTCTTTCATGAGCTCCTGAATTGGAATCATTATATAGGGATACATTTTTTTTTTAGTATGCTTAGAATCGATGTATGGCCACATCCAATTTGTTATCATCACTTATTGCATTGGCTGGTGCTTTTTTATCTGCCTTACATGTCTAAACTCTCAAAATTATTTTTCTATTTTTTAATTGTCTCTTGGGTTATAGACAGCAAAATACAGTAATTTTTCATGAAATAGACGAGCAACTTCCATTTGTATTCGTTTGTTATTTTCGTAACCAATCATTTGTTATTTTGTGCATTTCTGATAATCTAATCCTGTTTCTGAATTGCAGTTAACAAAATTCAAACGACAAGCATAACACTGACTACTGTCATACAGTTATTATAATCACACAACAATTTGCTAAGGCATTTTAAACAAAACTAACATTACCATGGTAATTTTTATGTCCTTTTAATCGTTATCATCTAAAAAGAACACATGTGAAAACAATAACATTTTTGAATAGCGAATGAAGAGATCTTTCAAATGATATATCACAAGCCCATATTTCCCATTTAGAAAATTGGGGGTTGTAACTGTCGCTCGAAAGAGATTCAATATAGGGATCAAATTTTTTCGTTGCAGGCTTTCAATTCATAATCTAAAATTGACGTGTTTTGGCATTTTATTTAAATATGTACAGTTACTGAAATAATGAATTTATTCCATTTGGCTGTTCCACACTGTATACGATCCAATGCAAAATCTGAATAAATGTATCTTTGTATTAAAACCAGAAAATACGCTTCAAAAAATTGCTGCAAAAGGAATCATTTTGCTAAGAAAAGCTAAATTGTTAGAGCCAATACAGACACATGCCAACTGAGAGTTAATGGTTTGGACTGAACCTGGGATGAGTCTTCTTTGACTTAATGTGCTAATTTTAAGTTTTCACGGTAATTCAGATTCTATACCATTAGTTTCTTATGAGTTTTAAATTTGTTTCTTTCCATAATTAAATTATCTGTCAAAGTTTTCGTATTTCTTAAAACTGAATTTTTTTCAAAAAAGTTTATTTTTAACATGTCCACCGTAGTACAGCATTGGTAAGAGAAACGTCTTTCTGTAACATGCCTTTTTGCCTATATTTTAGCATGTTACATTGTGCTTGGCACTATTAGCATATAAATGCTTATATCTACATTTAAATATAAAATTACTCTCTTTATTATATAATATATTTTCTATAAGAATTTATCTTGCACAATCCTGGTTTATTAGTTTTAATCCACAAGTTCCTAATTTGTTACATAGTACAAATAATTATATCTATATGAAATTTTCCTATTGGTTATTTCTGAAGTGTTTATTCCAAAAGCACAACTGGTGTGGTTCTAATTCTGTATTATTGAGAATAATCGTCCATCCCGAAAATGGCCGAAAATAATTTATTTGAAGTGTCAAATTTTCATTTCTTTTTTGATATCTGATTGCTCATGTGGCACTGTTGGCCATTTTGATTTGAACTTCTACCTTGCCTCATGTGCTTACCTAGTATGTAAATTTTCTAATCATAAATCCTAAAGTAACATTTAAATATAATTTTAGATGTTTAGTATGAAAGATAAAGAAGTTCTTTATTCGTTTAACCCATCAAATAATTATACAGATGGTAAGTTATTAATGGATTAATTTTTCTTTGCACCTCGTGTTAAATTTTCACTTTTGTAACACAACTGAATTTTCTAGGGTGCTCCGATTACCTGTGTTTTGGTTACCGATGTTACGGCGACTTGTTCTCTCATTCAGATTTCTACATGGAAAAGTTGCTCGTGCATTCGCACAACCAGATGATGTAAAATAAATACTCTCATCACAAGAATTTTATATTTCGTTTCTTTCTACTTTACATATTGCCGCTCAGTTATTATCTTATTGAAAAATATCTACAAGTTTAATTTATGGAACAGAAGTCTGTTAAAGACAACATTTGATGTAGACCAGATGCTGTTTTGTACCTACACTAGGAGATACACCACTGCAGGATGTCTCAGTTTCCTGGATATGAAGGATTCCTATAAATTCCTATAAATTAAGTAACTATTAGTATTAGTTCAGTTACTGATACTACAGGTATGAGATTAAAACTTTTACCTTATCGTTTTTCTGTTAAAATAAAGAGGCCTAACCTCTATTTAAATTTGTGTTTGTCACTACAAATATTCTGTTTTGATTATTTAAATTTGTCTTTGTCAGTACAAATATTTTGTCTTGATTATTAATTACATTTTACTTATCTTAAATGATTTCAAATATAATTCTCTAATACATAACCTAAAAATATGTAAACATTTGGAACTTCATGAAGCTTCTTATGGTAAAAAGGTTTATTACTTGAACTTTCATTTCATGTGCATTTGTTACATGACATTATTACAATTATGATCACTTTTTGATTTACTCTCGCATTAAGTTAAATTTTGAGTTTTTAAACAGAGATTATGTATTTTGATTTCTCTATAGAAATTTTCTCGTGTACATTTATTAAATATATGAATTATATCATGTTAAAATATATAGCGATGTCTACAATGTTAATGACACAAGCGTATATCTTATACATGCCTTTGGAATTGTAATAACTGAGTATTAATATACATATTTGGTCAAATTTTTCTTATCGTGTTTTAACTTTTGTTTCTCTAAGTTATTTTACAGTTGTGTAAACAAGTGTCTTGATATTTAAATTTTAACATTCAGATACTCTCTAAACATTCCTCTTACCCTGTGATTTCAAATCTCATGCAGCCTCCGCAACCTTAAAGGTCGATGCAAGCTGTGCCGAAGTATTTTTTATACTTTGTCGTGCAATTACTCTTTTTATAACATTGAGAAAAAAGTAAGGAGCATTTCTACTAGAACTACCACCAATTGTGGTTCCTATTTAAAAAACATAACCTCACTTATTCACCTGAAGATGGCCAAAGCCATTTGGAAACCAAAAAGTGTTTGTATCAAGGTAAAAATTCAAAAGACCCATACACTGGGATTTTTATCAAACGACACGGTGATAACATATTGACACAAATAAAACTTGTTTTTATGAAGGAAACAGATTGGAACCAGGAGGTGCTAGTAATGGAAGCTTGCAAGCACTTTTATGACTAAAAATGACAGTTTACGTATTAGAAACATAGAAGAAAATCGTAGGCTCCCAAACCAGAACAGACCAATACTACAGAATGTTTTAACAAATAGACTTAAGAACATTTTAATAAATAGAATATTAAAGTAACAACAAGAGGCGTTACAATTCTCCCTTCTCTTCGATAGGAAGTAAACTCCATAGAAGATTGAGTTTGCTGACGACAACTCACACCATGACGAAGAAAATTAGGTGAGAGTTTTGTGCTGAAACATTCGGGCCACACATCATCATAGGTATGTTCCACACAACAATTTCAAAAGAAATAAAACAAAACCAAACAAACATAAAAATCAACCTTGTTCATCAATGACTACGAATTTTAATTCCTGAACATGCCAAGTCCATGCAGGTTTGCCATTACTGTCTTCCAATCCATAAACATAAGCACCAACTTTGTTCCCAACCTTATAAGATCCTATAAATTTTGGAGCAAGTTTAGCAGAAATAAATTTGATTGTGTCGCTAAGGACTTTGTTACTTCGCCATACAAGTTGACCTATTTTGTAAGTCACATCTCGTCTACATAGATTGTAGGTATGTTGGAAACGTTCGTGAGCTAGATGAAGATGTTCTTTCACAGTTTCTTGTAATTTCTGAAACCAGCTTTTCTCGTTTCTACTTGAGAATTTAAATTAGGCAGTTCTGATGCATTTACCTCAGTAAAGTATTCCTTACCATCTGCAACGTGTTCTCTACCAAAATTAATATAGTAAGGGGTAAAATCGATTGTTTTGCTTTCACCTTTTTCAATTGTTTTCTTTATTCTCACCCTCAGGGCTAAAATAGCCTCTCGTGTTTCCCTGTTTTGCCTAAACCCAAATTGATCTTCTAGTATTTCTTTAGCTTGTTTTTTCATCCATCTTTGTACAATTGTAGTTAATATTTTTGATACATGTGCCATCAAACTTATTGTTCGAAAATTTTCATATCTATCTGCGCCTCTCGTTTTTGATATAGTTACTATGACGTTACGTTTGAAGTCTGGGTAACTCGCCTGTCTCATACATATAGTTTACAAGTTGGAAGAAACGTTTTGTTTCTGCTCGTCCAACGGCTTTTAGAGATGTATCCCCGGTGCCTTACCATTTTTAAAACTTTTGATACTAATTCAAACTCATCTCTAAGTATAGAATATCCCAAGTCATTCTTTTCAATGTTTGATTCCTGTTCTAGTACTGCTAGTTCCTCTTCTGCATATAAATTCCCCATATATTCTTGCCATCTACCCACTTTCTCTACATTTTCTACTACTGCTACAGATATTTTGAAAGAGAGAATTTGAAATATGTATCATAAGAATCAACCTTTAAATAGAAAGAAAATTTTTAAAGACACTCAGCTAAATTTGTGTTTTATTTAAAACGAAATTAAGGTTTTTTTTTTCATATAAAACGAAAAATTCAGTAACATCACTTTTCAATAGATAAGTTTATTTAGAAATAAAAGGTAGTTGCTGGTTTTTTGTTATAAAAGCACTGATATACGAGTATTTATTTGTGATTTGCATAAATTAAAAATTTAATTAGGAAGAAAAGTTGTCAAACATCGAATAAGAATTAATCATTAGAGAAATTTCATAAATGCAATCAATAACCTTGGCTTTTATAATTGAATGGTTGCACAAATTTTAATTCGAATTCTGCGAATGATGCAATGAATTTTGATATATGGAATCAAGATAAAACCGTAGTAAAATTAATAAAAACGTACCAAAAACGTGCATGTATAAGATACATCCAAGTTATGTTTCATTAATTATTAAAATTTCCACTTTAATACATACGTTATCAGAAAAGAGTGAAACTCGTAGATGATTAAACACAGAATTACTAAATTTTGTAAATACAGTGCATGATTTTAATATTAAGAAATTACGTCAGTTAATAATATTTCAATTCAATATGGTCGCTGCCAATAAAAATTGGCGTGCAGATAAACTGTAATGTCGGTAATTTTCTTAAAAGAACTAATTTATTGTAATTTATAAGAAATATTTATTATATCTACTATTTAAGATCAGAAAGGAGATAATCTAGCGTAAGATAAACAATTTAATGTGTGTTAATTAAAAAAAAAATTTAAAATTGGATGCCAAAATTATTACCGTCAAAGACAGTTACAGATAAACATACTTAGTACCAGACGTGGTTCTACCGAGGGCACAACATTGCCCAAATTTTAATACAAGAAAGAATAATGAACCATCTGAATTAGTTTACATTTAATAATATAGATATTTACAGTTGGTAAAACTGGTTTCAACCCCCTT
Source organism: Platerodrilus igneus (assembly GCA_036346225.1). Classification (NCBI taxonomy): domain Eukaryota; kingdom Metazoa; phylum Arthropoda; class Insecta; order Coleoptera; family Lycidae; genus Platerodrilus; species Platerodrilus igneus. Next base: position 1,491,588 of record JARFIW010000507.1, on the reverse strand, counting down.
GTATTTGGATGACACTCCTAGATGCAATTCCAGATTTTTTTGCTAGGTCAAGGACATTTTTTTGCAGATTGGCATTGAAGTTGATTGCTAACCTACAACATTCGGAACAAGTTAAAGATATTTAAGAGGACGGTAGGAATTCCCAGGTAAATTTTAATGTGTATTTTCCGCATTAATTGCATATGCCAATACAATAGGATAGACTACCTCAAAAGTCGCATCGTTTTCCATCTACCATTTAACGTTTTCATTAGCTAAGGCATTAACCGCACATTCCTTTAAGCATGACAAAATGCGTGTATATCTGGTTGCATACAATAAATCATAGGACCTTCATCTATAGTGCACGAGAACTTAACAACCACAATCTTGTACGTAATAACCTAATTTATACTACAAATATAATGATAGGAAATGAAGCTTTTCCTTTTCAAGTTAAACAAGTTGAAAATGCAAGGCATTGTCGCAACGAACTTCCAAATGTAGACTTACTTTAAAACAATTTAAAGAAATTAAAATTATTATTTTGTAATAATTATAAGTATTCAGATAAAATAAAAATTAATTCCCGGGGGGGGGGTCGGGTATCCGTGGTCAGATTGTGTGGGGGGTACCATATTTCGATTCAGCTATGTTAGGGGAGCCCAAATATGTATCGCACATTAATTTTGGACCTATTTGAAATTTTAATTTTCCCGACGGAATATCGCGGGGCCACGGCGTCCCCGTGGCCCGATTTCAACTGACATCAAAACTTAAGCTCAGGACACCGAGCTGAATCGATTGATGTATCACACATTGATGTCCGACCATTAGAAAGGCCTCGGACGGACAGACAGACGACAAATCGATTTCATAAACGAACGAAGTTCGTTGAAAAATCTTCTACAACTAGCAATGAAGCATAACAAGCTGTAGATGTGTGTTGCTTTGTCGCAAGACGCCTATTGGACTGATTATACTAATTAGCTTGCTAATTAAGAAGTTCTGTCTTTGAATACACAACTTAGCTGCAAGACATTTCTTGGCCTTATTGAGTGTGAAAGTCTGCATATTTGGAAGGAGTGTTCTATATCTTGTTTGGATTATGACCCTTACTATAACAGGTGAAACATTGACTTTATTAGTTTTCAATATGGCATAGTTCAAACTCAGAACATATTATTATTAATCATCATTGTGACTATAAAAACCTCAGAAAATATCATGGAATCTTGACGTTTCTTTATATTCTGCATTGAGAATTTTTGAGAGATGACAAGCAATGTTACATCTACATTTAATCATTTTACTAATTTGTTAAATAGGCTTCATTATTATATTAAGTTTTGTAGTATTTTTTATATTATGTAACTGCTAAGATTCAACCCTAAAATAAGCAAAATTTATTTCTTTTCTCGAAATAGTTTCTTTACACTTCCATTAAGACAAATAGCTCTGAATCTTTTCTCAATAATATGTGCATTTGTTTAATGGGACAAACAATTTTTGATGTATCCTTTTGCAGTGGTGTGGTTTTCCAGTCCCTGTATTGCTTAATTTTTAATAAATCACACCTGAATCTGCGAGCAGAGATGTTAATTGTTATGGTTTTTCGTGCAGACAAGAAATAAAATTAAACTAAGCAAAGAAATTAGCCTGCACCAAGTACCGCTACAAAAAAGAGAACAGGAATCCAAATATGCAATACTGTGCTAGCTAAAATGTCGTAGAGTGGGGTGGGTCAGAAAGAAAAAACATATGACACAAGAAAGAAAATTTATTTGCAAAACCTTAAAAAAAAACTTGTTACGCGAAAGGAGAACCTGTAGAGAAATCAAAATTTATTCATCGTATCTTACACATTACACAAAGTCTATGCAAAACCATTAGTACTCTTAACTACTTCAAATTAATCTTTAACCTAGAATAAGAATTCAAAAAATATATATTATGAGTTAATCTTGCTTACAACAATTATTAAATCTTTATAGACAAAAAAATGTTCATTCAAAGAACGATTTAAATAACTAAATACTGTCCATCTTTCCTAAAAGTAATTACAAAAATGTATGTAATAGTGGACACAGCAATTAAGGAAGATCCCTAAAAGCGGAAATGCATTTGCGCTGCAGCGCTGCAGAATTATGTATTTATATCTCACCTAAACAGTAGAATAACTTTAAAAATTTTATATAAACTATTTTATAGGACAGTCAATCCTGAACTATTATCTAATAAGTACTCAACCAATAACAACTCTCACCGAAGCATTTCCGACTATTGGTGCGAAGTAAGTTCAATTTCGACACTGGAACATCTGAAGTTGTGCGATGAGTAACCTAAAAACTTAAAGTGAAGCCAGACCCAATTTTCCTTGGAAGTCATCAAACGATGCAGAGGAAAAAAACAGCAAATTGTACAGATTGGTGTGACGTTCTGCACCTCGATACTAGTAGAAAGAGCAACTGGCATTTGTGTTCGGGCACATAAACCAATTCCTAATAAACCCAATAATATAATTATGAAAATTACTCCCACAATTGAATAAAATTTTGTGATTTATTCGTAGAACTTTCAGAATCGTAACCCGCTATACTATTCTCTTCCAACGACTTCTTGTAAAAACGCGTACTTGATTTAATGGAAACTCACTCTTATATTCAATTATTTCTCTATTAACAACCATGTATCAGGATAAATTTTAGATATGCCATCAACCGATTAAGGCAAACTGCATATGGCTTAGTAGAAACTCTCAAAAAACAACAAAATTATTTTAGTACTATTTCCTGAATATGGAAATATCCTCACACGAATTAATTTATTTCCAATTAAGATGTGTTAAGTGTTCACTTATTAAAGTACATAACGTTTCTAATCTTGCACAAACGAGTTACTGTTTCTAAAAAGGATCATCAAAGATCACCCTGCTAACAAAAGAAATCCATTTAAACTTACCAACTTGACCTCGTACTACATGTGTCTGATCACGAAATCCATTTTTTTAATAACATTTTTATGCCAAGATCACCTAAAAGAACAGGTAGACAATCTTCACCCAAAGCGCCGCACTAGAAAACTTTATCTTAAGTAAGGAACCGACACAATCAGAATGCCTGCATTTCACAGCTATTTAAAACCCATTATTTCCCCTCAACAAATGAGCTCTAATCGATAATCGAAAAACCCTATTTTAAACTAACTATAACTTTTAGGAAAAATACATGCTTTATTGCTATATTGAAATAGACTAAATTTGCAGTTGATCGGGCAACTCAGGGTAGGTGGAGCGAAGTAGGCACCCCTGGAGTTCCACCTCCCAGAGCAGTGAACCGTAATCGTTTAGGGGGAGAAATGCGAAGGACCGAATAGTAGGAAATGAACACTATTGACAAATTAACAAATCACAACGACAATATGGTGAACTTTATTGAGTGAATAAATTAACCAATTAATCGTACACCGTGTAGTAAGGGGATCATATTTTATAACGTCAATAAGAATTAGAAATACAGCGAAAAGCACAATTTGCAGTATATTCAATTTTTGAATTATAGTTTGTATAAACGCACTACTTTAATCACACTATCATAAATTTATAGTACATATGCGGTTGCATCAAGTTCACCAACGTATTTATTTTATGATACGTCAATGGAAAGTGTCATTGTATTAATACCACACAAGCACGAGGTAACTTGTGATACCAGATTAAGAAAATGGTTATTAATTACGATTATAACTGGAAGGATCAATAATGTTTGGACGATTTGTAAGAAATTTACATACATCTGGAAAAAACACGCACCTGTGTTGAGAAAATAGAAATTCCTACGAATAATGATCGCCTCAAGTTAATCTGTAACTTTTACGATAGAAACGAATGCATTACTAATTTTGCACACTAGAGATAATTTATAGAGCAGCGTCTTAGCATAAAGGTAATTGCAATCCGCGCGAATACGTCTGTAACTTGGGAAGGCTAGAAGCAGACTCTTTCTTTTGTTTATTAGAACAAAAACAGGTGAGCGATAAACAGCGCTGCACGTGCCACAAATGTTATCTTTCTGTCTGTTGGACAGGAAATTAAATGGAATTTAATATTGGTAAAAACTAATGAAATAAGGATAGTGCATTTTTTAACGTAATTAATCTTATAGAGAATAAAGAGAATTTTATGAATAAGAAATAATTTACGAAACTCCAACAGCAGTATTTAAATTACAGTTATGTATGGGACATATTACAAGCAGAGATAGGAAAAAAAGAGGGAAGGGTAGACCTAGATCAGACTATGGCACGTAGATAGTGAAAGATGTAGGATGTAGGAATTTCAGGGATACGTATAGGTTACCTCAGAATAGTAAACAATGGAGGTACGCGTCTAAACAGTTCCAGGACTGAAGACCTAATGATGATGACATAGTAATAAAACCTACAGGGTATTGAATAAGCAATCATTTCAATTTAGAAAGTAATCAAAAGTGTTAATCAAAATTTGCAAATGACCACGAATACAGTAAGGAATATGAAATTTAGTTGCACAAGAATGAAAATATCTGTATGCAAGAATTGCACATAACATGATGATTAACTGAAGCATTGTCCAGTGTATGTGGCAGCATTTGGTGAACAAAGTTGTTTGACAATTGCTCTTGGTAAATATGCAGGTTATATTTCACATTTGTCATTATTATTGTACTTAACAAAAAATGGTTATGATTTTTAATTTTTGGCTACAGGTTAATGTATTTTCTAATAAAATTAACTAAACGTTCTTTGTATCCAGAAATACTGATATTTATGATCATGAATTTTCATATGACATTTGTTGTTGTGTTTGAAATAGTTATTTTAAAGAAATGCTCTTCATTTTTGTCAAGCATGTTGCTCAGTTTTGTTTTCTAGGAGCACCAGCAACTTCAATAACCATTTCCACCTAAAATAATTGATGAATTAGTAACTAGAATATTTTAAATACGGTAACAGTAAATTGTACTTTACTGAATAAAAACTTTCTGTCATCAACTGAAGGAATACCCATATTGAATTTTCCATAATTGAATTTCAACAAAATTTGAAACGAATAACTAATTATGCTTGTGCATTTAAATTTCATTGTAGTATTCAGAGGAAGTAATAAAAGTTCAATTTCTATTTGCAGTGCGAAATACAAGTAAAAATATATTTAAATTACTTTTGAATCAAGGTTAGATAAAGCTTTGCACATAATTATTTGTCTTAATATTAATGTAAATTTTTGTTTATCTTTCATTTTATTTAATTGAATTTCATTTCGTTTATTTTATATCTCGTTGCTGAATTGAGGATTGATGATTCTTTTGCAACAACCATTTCATTTGTAAATATTAAATTATGGGAATTAACAAAAGTAATAAACATGAGATCATATTGTGTGGGAATGTTTCCTCGCAAGAATGTTCTTAGACCATTTTGTCTCTAATCAATGTATGCAGAAGCGATATTCCAGAAAAAAGACTTTTTTGAGGATATATTATTTCAAAGTCGTGCATTTATGTTATGACATTTGAATGTGTTTGTATATGTAATCGTAGCAAGGCCTAATTTTTCATCATCATTAGGTCTTCAGTCCTGAAACTGGTTAGACATGTACCCTCATTGTTTCCTATTCTGAACTAACCTACACATTTCCCTGAAATTCCTATCACTATCTGATCTAGGTCTACATCTACCTCCTTTTTCCTATCTCTGCTTGTAATATATCCCCTACTATTCCCCAAAAATACTGTAGAATGTAGTCTGCCCTTCTATTTCTCTTATTTTTTTCCACAGATATCCTTGTTCCCCTACTATTTCTATAACCTATTTGTTATTAACTTTGTCATTTATTAGAACTCACTAATTGCAACATTTTTCCATTTTTTTCTGTAGTATTTATGTTATAAATAACTTATGAAAAATTACTGAATAAATTTCCACAATTTATTAGACCTTTTTTGTTTTAGACAGCAGAGTCAAGAGACATAATTGACATTTGTCAAATGCCCCAAAGAGGTCGTTGTTCTGGTATTAGAAAGCCTTTTGAAAGACTTAGACTATATGCAACAGACGAAAGTGTTGCCTATAATTCTTTTTGGGATGGGAGTTTAAATGCTCCTGTTACAAGTACTTTTGGAAATAGATCACCATTATCAATCCCGGTAATTATATTGTTCAGAAGTTTTTGATTATATGTATAGTTTTAATCTTGTAGATTGAAAACGGTGTATGTGTTATATGTGACGTTCTTTGCAGCAACGTTGCTACTCATCTCACATTATTTCATCCTGGTTGTAAAATTACATTTACTACTGGACACTGTGGACTTATAAGAGGTATCAAAGTAAAGTTATTCTAAGCTTGAATATTTGTGATTTCAGATTCCTATTATATTTTGTGCCATGAATGCAAATTCAAATATACGGACAAAAATATTGCTAAAAGGCAGCACTCACTTGCATTTCAAGCACCTGATATAATATTTGACGATACAAGTAAGTAAATATTAGTTTCTTTTTTGAAAGATAATTATTTTTATTTTAGTTACAACTGAAGGTCCTGCGGAAACTGATACAAATTTAAGATCCACCAATTATGTATCGAAAATTTTTCAACAAGCAGTTCCAACTGTAGTACAGTTTACCGGACCTGATCCTTTGGGAATTTATTCTATACCAAAAAAAGTAGGTTTAACAAACCCAAAAGATGATTATCGTATAAAGCATCTTGGATGTCAAGTAATGGAGATGGAATCTTCATATGATCGCATTCAGATTTTGCATTATTTAACTATTTCTATGCACATACTATTGTCAAGAACAATAATCTTGAATCTTTTATCAAAACTTACTTTAAATTCAAATGCATCGTGCTTGGGAAAAAGTTTAGAAACAATTGGATTATCAGATATTTGTAAAGTAACTCAGTTAATGACTTTAGTAGCGACAAAACGTGTAGAAATCGATTGTGCATTTTATCATAGTGAAATTATCGATGTATCTGAATATTTATCAAGTCATTTTATGGCAACTCAACCACTTATTAACAGTTATTTAAGTAATTTAACCACCATTATAGTATCCTTAGCTCAAAATAATTCAGAAGCATCTCGGTTGGTTATTACTGAGTGTGCAGAGGATCTTTTTAAAACTGCCACATTTTGTGAAAACAAAAATGATTTTGCTGTTACCAAAGTGCTAGTTAATATTTTATCAAGTCATGGTGGCTGTTCGTTGACGAATTTTCACAAGGAAGATATGTTATCGATAAATAATGCACATAATTTATTAATGTTAGAAAATGCTTTATCCGGATTGATTGTGTCTCATGTGCCTCAAATTACATCGTCTGATAAAGAGTGGGCTGCAGTGCAATTGTTCAAATGTGTTTCAACTATTTTTAAAGTGTTTCCAGAACTTCCACCAGATCAGGTGAACTTATCTGACCTTTGCAACTCACTTTTTCACATTCAACGTATAGTATTGGATGGACATGCCAATAGAGTTAGTGTACTATCTTGGTGTCTTCGCCGACAACAGTTAGCTTCAGGTGGATGTGACGGAACTGTTCGTGTTTGGAGCTACGATAATGATGATCAGAAGCTCTGTTTACAACATACATTTACGTTTTATAAACCACTGGATCTGTGTGGATTTGAATTGCAGGGAAAATTAATTAGTCATATTAAATGGTCAGCAGAGGGTGACTATATTGCTGCTTGCTTGGATAATGTAGTTAATATTTGGTCTAGTACAATATGTAACAACAAGTACACTGGGTATGGTATATGGTTTAGTCAGGAAGAAGATGCATTTGTAACAAGTCTTTGTTGGCCAACTTTTAAATGTCTAAATAGTTATGACGGCTTACTCATTGGAAGAATAGATGGCATTGTTACATTAGTTACCATAAGGAATGGGGAAAAGAAAATACAAACTATAATCAATGATTCACTGAACTGTGGTAAGTTGTCTCATTTTTGTGCCATTTTTCTAATATTGATATAGAAAAACCAAACTAAATATTTGTAAACAAAAAAAATTTACTGAAATGATCTTAGAGTGATTTTAGTGAGAAAAATTCACAATAATTTGTGTTAAGTACTTTAATCTGATAGTTTTTTATTTAATATGTTTTGTTAATTACGTCAATAATAAGGACTTATACTACGCGCTCCTGAAGGTTATTCATTCTAATGTACCCCTCAAGGTGTAAATGGAATTATATTCAGCATTCATTGACGAACCGTCGTTCTGTGAAGACGCAATGTTTTACTATTTTCCTAAATGTGTAGTAAACTCTACCATTGTATTTTCTCAATAACACTCTTAATAAGTGTACAGCCCTACTTGCTCTAATTAATCTAATAAACATTTTGGCCTTCTCATGGATTTTTAAATTAGCATATTTAAAATTACTTGGAATCTAACTAGAATATTGTGTTAAAAGAAAAGGTATAAAGATTAAGCTTATTGAGTTTATAGCCTCATCCCTCTTTCAAGTACTCAATATAAGTTTCTTTAAGCTAAAGTTGCTCGTACATGACAAGATACAAACTCTTAAAAATGACTTTGTTTTACATTTTTAAAAATTGTATTGCATTGTGGTTTTCATTTATTTCTGAACATCGGGTTAGTAAAACTCTGCCAGACTTTCTCCTTTGTCATAATTATAAGTAATCTCATTTCTATTGTTTAAAAAATATTTATGACAGCATTCATTGTTATATTTAATTATTTAAAATGACGACAGAAATGGAAGCAGCTGTTAAAAAGCATGCAGTACTCAAGCGAAAGGCTACTAATTATCAAACTTTTGTACAAAATTTGCAAATTTAATAAACTCTTTCTACTACTCGATTAACCGAATTGCGTAAGCGCTTGGATGATTTTGCTTAGTGCGTTTGATGAAATTTAAACCCAGATTGAAAAATTCAGCTCTGGATAATTTTGAGAGTGAACTAATACACTGGGATGAATTTGAACAAAGATTACACTCGAGTCACTCAAATTCTCATAGGCATTCTTCCTCTGCTTTTGTACATCTTCCTGTCATTCAGTTGCCACAATACAATGGGTCAGCTCAAACCTGGATTGAATTCCCTTACACTTTCGAAAGTCTCATTAATAGTAATGACTCACTAAGCAACATTCAAAAATATCATTACTTGAAGTCCTCAATGGTCGATAAAGCAACCGATGTGCTCAGAACTCGAGCATTTACTACTGCTGACCATTATGAAACAACCTGGAAAATGATTTGTAGGAGATACAATGATAAGCATGGTCTTATCGGAAATCATCGTAATGCTCTTTTTTCTCTACAAAATACTCACAAAGAGTCGTCTGCGCACATAAGGCGAATCATTGATAATATTCTGGAGCATTCTAAATTTTTAGGTTTGTTAGTTTCCGAAAATGTCATTTTACTCATAATTTAGTTTCATTTTTGGATCCCGTCGCAAAACGTGATTGTGAAATTCTTAAAAATAATAACGAAATTTTATCTTTGTCAGAACTCATTGGATTTTTGGAACAAAGGGTTGACATATTGGAAGCTTACACATAGAAGCTCACACAGATTCAAATCTCTTCTGATAAACAATGCGTATTGCAATGTTTGTAAGGCCTCTCACTCTATTTATGTTTGCAAAAAGTTCAGGGCACTAAGTGTGCAGGATCGTGTTTCGCAAACAAAAACTCTCAAACTTTGTTTAAATTTTCTTAATGAGGCCATATAGCTCGAAAATGTAAATCTCAATATACTTGTCACACGTGCAAAGTTAGGCTTAGGCACGATTCTCTGCTTGCTTCACATTGAAGTAACTCACACAGGCAATTTAGAAGAAAAACCTTTGCAAATAATACTCAGCCATCCACCTCAATCCTACTCGATGAAAATATCTCTCTCTTATCATCTGTATAAGATAATACTAATGTATTATTATCAGCTGCTCTTGTATCTATTTTGGATATCTGAGAGATAAATCTCTCAATGCCTGTGTATTACTTGATTCTGGTAGTCAAAGTAATTTCAGTAGCAATGATTTTTGTGCAAAGCTAAAACTCAAACGCGAGCACATTCAAATGAGTGTCACAGGTTTAGCAAACTCAAATGCCGATATATTCTCTAAGTGCAATGTTATTCTCAAAGCTAAGCCCAACCCTTATACTCTAAAAACTTTATATTTAGTAACACCTACGATCACAGATAGTATTCCTAATACATCCATAGACACGTCATATTTTGATACCTCAAAATATTACTCTAGTTGATCCACTCTTTAACTCTCCCGGTAATATTGATTCACTCTTAGGCACCAATTGCTTCTACTACTTGTTATGTATTGGACAGATCTCTCTAGGCAAAGGTCAGCCAAAATTACAAAAAACTTGGTTTGAATATGTTGTAAGTGGTCCTATCTCTTTATCAAATTCGATCTGTAATATTGTTAATTGTAACTTCTCATCAACATTAATAGATATTCAGGATCAACTCGCAAAGTTTTGGGAGACTGAAGAATGTTGTCTCAAAAGACCTCTCTCTGTAGAAGAAATTAAATGTGCAAATCACTTTCTGACCAATACTACTCCACTGGCAGATTTATTGTAACAGTTCCTTTAAAGGAACCTCCATCGAAGTTAGGCCATTCATATAATTATGCAAAGCATGCACTTCTGTCGTTAGAAAATAGATTCAACTGTAAGGACTCTCTGCATCAACAGTATTCTGAGTTTATTCATGAATACCAAACTTGGTCTCACATGTCTTTAGTGCCTTCCAGTGATACACAGAGTTCTTATTATTTACCACATCATGCTGTTGTAAAGGAAGGAAGTTTTAGTACTAAACTATGTGTTGTCTTCAATGGTTCTGCTGCTACAACTTCAGGATATTCTCGTATTGATTTGGAAATGGTGGGTCTTGTGAAACAGCGTGACTTATTCTTGGTACTTCTTGGTTTTCATTCTCATATATTTGCTATTTCAAGTGACATACAAAAGATGTATCGTCAGGTATTGATCAACCCCTCTCAGCGTCATCTTCAAAGAATATTATGGAAAGATAGTCCAGCGGATGAAATTCACACTTATAATTTAAATATTCTGACTTATGGCGCAGCCTCTACATCATTCCTTGCTATACGTTGTTTACAGCAATTAGGCATTGAATGCAAGAACAGTGACCCTCAAATCTCAAAAATAATCTAAAAGATTTCTTCGTACATGACCTACTTACTGATACTGAGGCTATTCAAGAGGTCTAACACATCTTTAACGTTCTGCCTAAAATTCTCTCTTGTGGTGGTTTTCGATTAAAAAAGTGAATGTCCAATGATTCTCGTGTCCTAAAGGACGTTCGCTCAAGTGATATGCATCCTGATCTTTTGCAATTAGGTTCACATAGCCATACTAAAACTGTAGAACTATATGGTGGAATGGTCCCCATTTTTTCACGAAACCTGATTTAACCACATCTGATCTTTTAGATTCTCAAGAGAGTTTGCCTGAACTAAAGCTTGGAGCTGCTGTTCTTGTTACCTTTAAAAATATACATTTTCCATTTGAAAACTATTTAAATTTAAACAAACTTGAAAGGATTATAGCCTATTGTATTTGCTGTATGCATAATTGTTGTGTTTCTAAAATCATGCGAAATTATGGCATGCTACCTCTAAAAGAAATTGATTCTGCTCGTTTATGTTTAATAGAAATTGCTCAAACGGAATTATTTTCTACTGAAATAAAATTGTTGCAATCTCAAAATGGTTTTCTGAATAAAAGTAGAATAATAAATTTAACTCCATTTCCTGATGTAAATGGTTTGGTACGTGTTGGGCCTATCCATAATTTTTTTTATTTTTATTTACAATATAATACAATAGGCTGATCCCAAATGGTATATACAATAAAAAAATGTTTAGTGCAAATCATTTAAGATGTTATAAAATAGATTATTAACATGCTTTTTAAAAACAGTAACTGATACATTAAATATATTCAGTTCCGGAAACTGTGTAACAATTCTATTCAGATTAGTGGCCAATCTATTTGTAAACTTTGTGTAACCATAATTAGTTCGACGTTGACGCTCCAGTAAAATCTGAGTAGAACGTGTTCTATGAATTGATAATCTAAATGTGATCTCTGACAGTAGGCTTTCTGAATCTATAATACCATTTAATAATTTATGTAAAAAGAAGAGCGTGGCTTTTTCCCTGCACAACTCTAAACTTTCAATACCAGCTAACTTTAGCCGAGTATTATATGTTAAATTATATGGAAAACTGGATTTATAAAGAAAAAACTACAAAAAGTATTTTTGCACCCTTTCTAATCTGAATTTGTGACATTCACATAATGGTGACCATATAACACCTATATTCCAAGACATTTCGCACCAAATTGTTGTAAACAGTTGTTATCGCTCGGGTGTCACAAAGAGTTTTACAGTTTTTTTGAATTAACTCCAGTATTCTGAAACCTTCAAAATAATGTAATCTATATGTGCATCGAAGGCGAGACCACAATCAAAAATTATTCCCCTATCATTCATTAAATCAACAGATTCTAATTCATTTTCTCCCATTCTGTAGGTATATATCAGTGGCTGTTTTGTTCTATAAAAATGTATTACCTTGCATTTTGATATATTTAGTATCTACAGTATCTGAAAATATACACATGTTCGGTCTCTTTGTCCCATGTTGTCCTGTTTAATTTTAAGTCGTAAATTTGTAGTTGTAAATCTAATAGTAAAACTGTCATCCCTTGTTCCCTTATATCCTGTCGTAAAAATTCATTGTGCATGTGTAAATAAGTTGGACTAAGGGTAGTGACGAAAAACACTCTCTCATCGATATCGAAGCAGAACAGTCGGTTTTTTGTTCAGTAACGTGAGTTAGTCATAGTGCCGCTGAATGTGAATTTATTTATTAAACCCCTAGAAAACACAGTGCAAGTGCAAAGGAACACGTACTATAATCTCCAATACAGTCCACTTAGTTGAGGAGCAAGGAACTGCAGCTTAGAACAATAAAAAACTGCGGAGGTAAGTCGATATAGAAAATTATAAGACCCCCCGTGCTGAACACACTACATTGTTAATGAATAGTAACCAATGAATAGGACCAAGATGTGAACCTTGGGGTACCCCTGACAGCACATTTATGTCTGAGGATGTAATACCACATAACTGTACACACTGTTTACAATCCTCTAAGTAAGATTTGATCCAAAGGTGATGTACATCATGTATTCCAATTGCATTAAGCTTCTGCAGAACTAACGAGTGGCACACGCTATCAACAGCTTTTGATAGGTCTAGATAAATCACATCTACCTGTGATCCTTCTTATATATTAGTTATTAAAAATTTTTGAATTATTCCTAGATTGGTCGTCGCTGAACAACCTTTATAGAAACCATGCTGTTCATTCACTATGTAGTGTTTATATGTATAAAAGATTTTATCATTGCTCAAAAATTTTTGCCATGATGGAAATTAGAGAAATGCCTCTATAGTTTTCAATAATGTCTTTTGCTCCAAATTTAAAAATCGGATAAAGAGATGAACGTTTCCATAGTAGTGGAAAACGTCCTTCATTAAACGATCTTTGAAATATTGCACATCTAGAAGTTAATAGTGAACCTGCACATTGCTGAACAAACATAGGCGGTATACCATTCGAACCTGCACTTTTATTAAAATCAAGAGATCTTATCTTGTTCAGTATTTCTGATTCAGTAAAATGGTGTCCAGATAAAGTACTAAAATTACAGTCAGCAATATTGATCTGAATGTTTTCACCAGAATAGAATCACAAAATATTTTCCATTTGCTAAGTACCATATCCAAATGTTATATTTGAATGTTTGTGTGCTTTTCTACAAAAGCTATGCATATTGAATTGCTCAGTGATCTCTCTACTCAGGATTTCGTAATGTCTCTACTCAAAAAAATTTGTATCTCGTCGTGAAAAGCCATCGAAAATATATTCTGATGATGCTACCAATTTTGTAGGTACAAATTCAAAATTAAAAGATCTTTACAATTTTCTTAAAAGTAATAAAAATAATGTAATTAAAACTGCTCTTGAAATGGATATTCAGTGGCATTTCATACTTCCTCAATCTCCTCGTTTTAGAGACGTTTGGGAGGAGGGCATAAAAAATATCAAGCATCATTTGAGACACATCTCAATAAAGTTTTTACTTACTTTCAAAGAACTATCCACTCTCTTGACACAAATTGAAGCGATCATCAATTCTCGTCCTCTCTTCTCTTTATCCAAATGACCTAAATCCTCTCACTTCAGCGCACTTTTTAACTGGAAGACACATGACTAGTATTCCACATCCAGATGTTACGGGTGTAACTGTGTCTAGATTGAAACGCTATGAGCAAATTCAACTGCTCCAACAATTGTTTTGGAAAAGATGGCAGCTCGAATATACTGGTGAATTGCAACGTCGTATTAAATGGCAAGCCAGTCATGGAATTTTAAAACAAGGTCAGCTGGTCATCATCAAAGACTACAATACTCCTGTTGCATACTGACGACTTGGGCGTATCCTGGATATTTTTAGTGACTCTGATGGCATCAGCCATGTTGCTGAAATCAATACGTCTCATGGTGTTGTGCATCTTGCATTTTCGAATATTTGTCTTTTGCCTGAGGGTGAATGTTTCAGCACTAATAATTTTTTTTCATTTTTTAAGCGAACTTAATGATCCTTTGTTACATGTTTGATCTTAGTGGATATTTTGAGTGCTATAAAAAAACACTATTGCCTTTTTTTCATGGAGGCCGCTTTATGTTAAGTACTTTAATCTGATAGTTTTATATTTAATACGTTTTATTAATCGTGTCAATAATTAGGACTTATACTATGCGCTCCCAAAGGTTATTTGTTCTAACATATCCTTCAAGGCGTAAATGGAATTATATTCAGCATTCACCGATAAACTGTTGTTCTTTGAAGACGCAATGTTTTACTATTTTCCTAAATGTGTAGTAAACTCTACTCATTGTAATTCCTCAATAAAACTCTTAATAAGTGTACAGTCCTACTTGCTCTAATTAATCTCATAAACAATTTGTATAGAAATGATATATAATTTCCATAATCATTATTTACAAGTATCTGTAAATTATACTCAGTATTTCACAAACAAGTGTCGAAAACTGCTCACCGATGGCATATATCATAAGAACTGTACAAGTAGCTTTGTTGCTAAAATTTTTCTTTAAAAGTGTTTTGTGAATTCACATATTGTATAGATTTATATGAACATGATTGATGCTGTGTATTTGTTAAACCACCTTCGAATTTAGGTAAGAAAGCAGGCAAACTATAGAAACTAAGCAAAATTAAGAATCTCCAGAAGGTGAATATTCTAAGAGGATTGCAGTGAAATAGTTAAATGGCGATAAGATAGCTTAAATATCACTAGAGTTAAGCACAGCAAATTTTAAATGTCTTGATTTGTATGGGAATGGTGGATAATTATACACAGATATACACCTTGTGGTTTATAATCTAGTCCAGAGATAAAAATGTTAGTTTGATCTTAAACTCAGCTTAACATTTGATCAGTTCCCTGCTGTCTAATTTTAATGTGTCCCTGACTTTTGTGAATAAATGGGGCTTGACAACTGTTAGCAAATACTGCCGGCTATTGTTGAAATGATGAGTTTCAGTACGAACAAAAAGTTTAAATACTACCGAAGTTCCTGTTTTTGCTTTTTCTGGATACGGTGTTAACTTTTTTAATGCCACTTCCTTTCAATCATTATTATTGGGACCCTTAATGTAAAATAACGATGACAAAAGAAGCTGATGTTTTCTGGTTTTAATATAAGACGCGGGATTAGTAGTGTTAGAAAATGGCTTATCTAATTTGACAAGAACGTCATTGACTTTCTAGGTCTGTGGGATGAATACAAACTTTGGAATGGGGGTGACGATTTGCGGACAAGATGTAATTTAATTAAATGGTCTAATCAATGAATTAAATATGAAATTGTGGGTGCCACTGTGCCCTGTCGTATGATGGAGATCTAAATAATACATTTAAATTAATAACAAAATAATCAAGCAATGCGTATACTTATTCATCACATGCATAAGAGCTGCTCCACAATGTCTTGAGTTGATCCTGTAATATAACATCAACAATCTTAAATATAAGCCAAACTCGGAGTCTATTTTGCTCATACACTGTATTAACCAAAATACAGATATTTTGCTAAACCACTTAGTTTGATTCTTGACTTACATATTGTGCACAACAGATTTCCAAACTAAGGCACCCACTTACCAGCACTTTGAGTTTAGTAATTGTTAATAAAAGATAAACTCAGAAACTGGAAAGATTTTCCATTAATTTAGTTTCTTTTCAATTCAATACATATTCGTATCTACATTCAAAATATGAAAAATTAGGAAACGCTCCTTACTTAAAATAAAATATTCTCGGCACAGCTGCAGTAGATCTATCAAGTTGTGCACATTTAATTGCTTTGGATGTAATCTAAAAGTAGGCACTAGAGCATAATTAAAATATATCACTTTAATAATAGCTTTCAGTTCTTAAAAATGCAAGACTTAATATGTTCAGCTATTGGTTTTTAAATAACATTCGAAAAAATTCTCAAGATTTTTATTATGATTGACTACCTAAAACTTTTAGATGTTTACATATCTATGGTAAATCAATCAACATATTTAATAATTTAATTATCACTATGGAGTGATTTTTATCAAAAAAAAAAACATTGAACATAAACAAGTGCCAAGTAGCACTATAACATAAGATGGAAATTTTATAAAAGGTTAGAACAACTTTAGGCACCGACTACTTCGCAAACGAATTTATTAATTCACAGAAGATTAAAATTTGTTTGCTTGAGACTTCTAATTATGAAATACAAGATTTTAATATACAAACATTAACAAATTAAATACAAACTATGATGTAATTTTACCTAAACTTTTATGATTGCGAGTTCATCAACTCGTTATGGCTCAGAACGACCTTAAAACAGGAGCGTTTTCTTACCGGTTCTTTTAATTCCAATACAGAACGTTCTACTCACTATTACCCTGGAAAATTGTTGTCGTTCCAGCTAAGATCATGAAATAATGCAGCACTGTACTCCAACAGTTTAGGCCTAAGAAACGTTATACGATTAGTAAGAGAAACAACAGTTAATTATGGCCTAGGGTATCTATTTATTTACAGTTACAAGGTAATGCAATCAGTTTACAAAACAACTTGTCATCTGTTACAATTACCAGGAAATATGAATGTTCAATTTCATTAAATATATATTACCTTTAAGTAATCAAATACAATAACTTGTTGATTAGATACAATACAAATATTAATGTACAATTATTATTGTTAGAGATATCTTTTTCAATAATTAACTGTCTACTTATTGATTCTGTCTAACCGACTTGTTGGCTTTGTGAAGATAATCCCCCACGTAGTGCTTTAAATGGCAGAGGAAATCCACCAAGACCAAGAGTTCTTACATTTAAAAGTTGATTCTTACAGTTTAAAAGTTCGATAAATACAACACCGCAAGCGGGGTTTACTACACACCATCGGCAGTTGGTAACGCTAATCTTATACAGATTTTGGGTGCGCTCATCTGCCAATGACGTCACCAATGCACAAAATTAAGACGCAATTATCGGAGAAATATATACATTTAAGACAATGGATTATAATAGCGAACAAATCAACAAGAGAGTACTCACATAAGAAATCCGGCGTCCGGCGGGATTGAGCTAAAGTTGGCTTCTCTAAAGTCCATCAGGGCTACGGAAGGCCCTTTTGAGGTAGTTAAAGATGGTGACTCCTGCCAACGTTCCTTCAAGCGCTCCGACCAGCTACGGCAGTCATGGGATCGTTCATCTAGGGTCGTGCAGTACGGTTCGCCTAGGCGGCTTCAAATTTCTTCTACCTATGCAGGGAATGACGGGAAAAACAAGGTGAACCCTGAGAATTAATGCGATATACCAATGTAGAAGTTGCTCCAGTCTTTCATAGTGGTTACAAATCCCGAAAAATCCGTTTTCTGATAAAATATATTTATCTCAAGAAGATAGAACATTAAGTGGTTAAATCCCGTTTACTAAAATTAACGGATCGGTTTTACAATAACAACAAAAACCTGATAAATTTTCTTTAATGATCTTGAACCACCATGCGGTTAACTGCCTCTCGGCGATCTCAAAATCAAAAATAGACGAATATAATTAAAATTTGTCAGAAGGTAATAAAAACGTTTGGCCTTCAATTCAGTGCTGTCCATGACATAGGCATCCTACATTTCGAAAAGATCAATAAGCCGTTATTGTACCAAAATTAATTCAAAATAAATAAGCCACCTTCTGCCCATAATGAATTGTTTTTATGATTTAGAAGTGAGCTCAATCCAAAATTGGTTGTACACGCCACTGAACAAACCTTGAAGAACAGACATGTTAATAAGGGTAAGCAATTGTGGCCCTTAAACATGAAAATTAAAATAACAATTAACCTAACCTTACAAATCGCATGAATATCAACAATAAGAATATTTAAGTACATACTATAATAAATAATCAAATCACATTGATGGACTTTAATCAGTTATAAATTAATTATCAGAAAATAATTCCTTGACCATTTATTTTCATTTGTATAACATGGAACTTTGTAGGTCTTGGCATTTGCATAGAGAAATAATATAAACATATGTAGAATATAAAAGTTGAAATTTCTGGAGATAAACTAATTTGTTTAATATCTACTGGAATATAATTCAGAGACCCTAAGATATGTACAAGATCCAAAATAAAAGTGTTTTAAAAATTAAACTTGGTTCAACTAGCCCTGATAAATTACATAAGATTAAACATTATAAAACCAATAGTGGCAGCATAATCCTCAAAGTCAGGCTGTCACAAAACATAAAAACGAAAACACTTATCTTTTATATAGTTAAATTAATACAACATTTCGTTGTATATTATGCACCACGTGTACACTTTCATTAGGCATTAGATTTTGACTTTGAGGTCTTTGCACGTAACACCATGTGAATAGGAAACTAAAGGCGAAGATTCTACATTTGAGAACACAAAAAATTATCCATTATTGTTGGACTTTGTTTTCACCAAGAGGAATCTCGGTCTGCATATAACGTGAAGATGAGAATTTTCAATAATTTGTGTTAACATAAAATAAATACTTTGTACATTTTAAGGTACTCCTTCTTAACTACAGTTTTAAGTGCTTTCTTAAGTACAATCTGAAATACATGCCAAGCACACTCCTAGTGCATAATACAATCTTAATACTTTTGTAGTGCTTTTGCATTAATCAAATAAATACCATTTTATGTCAAACGAATGGCTACTACAGGAGCATTTCATTACAGAACCATGTCAGGGGTCTGTTTCAGAACCAATTTATCTATTAAAATAGCTATACACACATCCACGGCTGAGAGAGACATTGTTGACTTCCTTTTACTATGGTTAGAAAATACTTACTGTCTGTAAATGCTGTGTAACAGGTTGTTGAACAATAATATCAGCGCTATCTATTGATGCATTCAAATAGTATGTTGCGATAACAAAGTTACAACAAACTTTGCTTTGTAGATAATCTATTTATAGAATATTTGTTTGATAAAGCAAGGTTCAATTTTGGTTCTGTAGACCAGATTTGCGATTGTTCTACATAAATATTGTACAGTTATTTAAAAAGAAAATATAAGTAAAACAAATTTTACATTTTATAATGTGTAGGATTTATTATTTTGCGAAATATGATTCCCACAAATGTTTTATGAGGTAGTGAAATTCATTAGCATTAGGAATATCATTTGACGATCTCATCTTGACTGTGGGAATTGTAGATAGTTACAACGTAAATGTCTAGTATTACTTTTATTCCATGGCTAGCTATAACAGCCTAACGAATCAATATGTGATTTGAAAAATTATTTATTTGTTATAGACAGACACTGGAGTCGAATACATTAGGAAATAAAAAATTTTGTTGTTTGTATTAATTCAATAAAGCCTAACGAATCAATATGTGATTTGAAAAATTATTTATTTGTTATAGACACTGGAGTCGAATACATTAGGAAATAAAAAATTTTGTTGTTTGTATTAATTCAATAAATTGACTGAGTAATAGGTGTTAAAAGAATATCTGATATATAATTTCTCAAACCTGTACACAATGTTTTAGGTAGTATTCTAATCTACACACATTAATATTACAAATTTGTGTAAATATGCATGTGCAACATATTGGGCAAGTACTTGAGGTAAAATCATGACCGATTTTACTATACATTTAATATGTTTTGTTAACACAATGATAAGACTCAAGAGAGTGCATCTTCTAACAACTTGTTATAGTTCATTATTAATCTCTCTTATTGTCCTAGTGGACCTACATTAAGCACTTGGGTTTATAAAAATATCCATACCAAAAGAAAACTTGATGGTTGGTATTGAAAATTCTTTTTCCAATGACCATGTGTGAAAACAACACATTGCACACTACTTAATTATTTTGAGAGTGACACATATCACTGTATGTTGAAATATTTTTCGACTCCAGAATGCTATAACGGATTAATTACCTAGACAGCCCAACATACCTAGAACCACTACCATTTTTCTACCTTTTTGCAATCATACGTTTCATTTTGGCTAAAAACAGTTTAAAATACTCTAAGTTAAATTAATACTAACAGTTCTTAAAGACATAATTATTCAAATTGTTTATAATTGGAATTATATAAAGTAAGATACAGGTTAACTTTTGTGTTGGAGAATGTGTAATTTACAATTATATCTAAAATGCATACGAATTTATTTACTTTTGATTATTGTAAGGTGATAGAATTTTTAATACAAATCTGTTTTCACTCTTACCAGTTAATATAGTTAACCTCTTTAAATGGATTGAACTATAGTTAAAGGTACAATAATATAAAAATAAATCACCAATGGGTTCCAAACAGTAGTTGTAAGAAGTTGTTATGCATTGTGCTTTTCTGTTTGTAGATTAATATAAGATTTTTTTACAGATGTTGTAGAAATAAGTTGGCACCACGAAGATCAAGCGTTTGCAGTAGCATATGCAGATGGCATAATTAAGTTAGGTTTTATTGGCCATAATACCAAGATATTGACACATAGAGCTCATAAAAATCGTATAACGTCTTTAAAATGGGATCCCAATGGTGCAAATCTTGCTACCATCTCTACCGATATTACATGTAAAATATGGAGACTTGTTGAAGAAAAATTACAGTTATTACATTCATTAGAACACCCATGTGCACCTGTATCTTTAAAATGGTCACCCCTCGTTGGACTATCAACCACGCCTTTTTTATTAGTCACAGGTACTCACAATGGTACAATTTGTGTGTGGAAAGTACCAAATTGTGAAGACAGTAAACCACACTCTTGTGAATTAGTGATGCATATTCGAGGTCATTCATGTGACCCTGTGACAACTTTGGCAATAGATAGTACTGGTTTGTTGTTGGCAACTGCTTGTTCAAAGGGATCAAATGGTGTTGTGAATATTTGGTCTTTACATGATGGAAGTTTGGTTCATACTGAAACTGGTGGAGAAGGTGGTGTTGATTTGCAAGCATTAGTTTGGTTGAAGGACTTTTCAGTTGCTGTAGCACATTCAAGATCAAATTCAATTACGGTTATTGATGTTAGTGATTATATAAAGTCTCCTTCGTTAGCTACAGCTAGAGCAGTATTTTTACGGAGAGGAATTCAAGGGTTGAAATGTGCACCATTCTTTAGACAGTTAATTTCCCACTTACCAAATATGCTCAAAGGACAATATGATTATGAAAAATTAGCTGTGCAAACTGGTGTGCGTCTGATGCATACTAAATACTTCAAAACGATAGCTTCACTAGCATTGTTATTAGAGTTAGACAAAATTCTGTGTTATGAAATGGCACCTTTTAATGACAAAGAACATAATCAAATATCTGGGCTTTATCCGTGGTTGCATACTCTCTCGCTAACAATACAAATGGCCAATTGTTTAGTTAAACGTACAGAATTACCAAATTATTTAAAAATTAAATGTGAAGAGTTAAAGCACGAAGAGAGTGCATGTAAAACTGTATGGAATATTAAACAAGACCAACAGATTATGCATTGGGCTACACATAGGCCTGAAGAGTGGCAAATTGGTGGAAAGTGCGATACATATTTATGGGGTTCCGATCGTCATGGGCAGTTGGCAAATACTGGTGGAGCAACATGTTTACCAACCTTAATGGAATCATTTTCTACTGCTGTAAAGATTATTTGTGGGCATAATTGTACGTTCGTAATCCAAGCCAGTGGTAGTGTACTTGCTTGTGGTGAAGGTAGTTATGGACGTTTAGGTCAGGGCAATTCTGATGATTTACATTCATTAAATACAATTTCAAGCTTACAAGGTTTTGTCATAGTAGACTTGGCCACCTCAATTGGATCAGATGGACATAGTTTAGCACTAGCAGAAAGCGGCGAAGTTTTTTCATGGGGTGATGGCGATTTTGGTAAATTAGGTCATGGAAATAGTGATCGTCAACGACGACCCAGACAGATTGAAAGTTTGCAACATGTAGAAGTTGTCCAAGTTTCTTGTGGATTCAAACATAGTGCTGTAGTTACCAGCAATGGCAAACTATATACATTTGGTAATGGTGATTTGGGAAAACTGGGTTTAGGGTCTACATCAAATAAAAAAGTACCCGAACTCGTAACTGCTTTAAATAATTATCACATTGGACAAGTGTCGTGTGGTGTGAATCATACTGCTTGTGTATCAAGTGATGGTTTTACTGTATGGACATTCGGAGAAGGAGATTATGGAAAATTGGGCTTAGGACATGCATCGATTAAAACAACACCTCAACAAGTAGAAGCATTATCTAATATTAAAATTAAAAAAGTAGGTTGTGGTACAAATATGACATTGTTTTTAGCAGCAGATGGAAGAGTTTTTATTTCTGGAGTTGATAAGCTACCCTGGTGTGCTAGCATTTATCGACAAGATAATTACAAACCTCAACAAATAATGACACTAGCTAAATATTTTATAGACGATATAGCAGTTGGTGCAGATCATATTTTATTTTTATCCAAATGTGGTAATGTATTTGGGTGGGGTATGAATTGTGATTCACAACTTGGTATATCACACAATACAGTAGTTAAAGAACCTGAAATTATACCAGATCTGTCTGAAAAAGGAATTAAACAGATATCAACAGGCCGCAGTCACAGTGCAGCATGGACTGCCCTTCCTTTTTCCCAAAGAGTGCCTGGAACTACTTGTTCATCTACATTTGGTTTTCCAGTAAAGATACCGACTGAATATACTGAATTAAAGGGCTTGGATATCAATGCCATAAAATCAAGATTTAAGTTTCTTCATACTTTTTCAGATAAATTATATTCTTGTTGGAGTTTTATTCCATTAGGTGCAGAACAATCTGAACTTAGAGTTCCACCACTTGAAGGTATAACATCGCCTGAACTTAGGTCTTTGATGGCACGGAAAATGTACACTTTACCTTTAGTTAGATGCATTGGTAAAACCATGACACAAGGAAGAAATTATGGACCCCAAGTCACAGTGAGAAGGATTGCTAGTAAAGGTAAGTACTTACCCATTATAGAGCAAGCATAAATATAAACTTATAATACTAAATAATACAAAAAAAATATCTGGATTTTGTCTGTATAGTTTATTAAATATACAGCAATTGAGAGTGGTTTATTTTAACAATGCGGTTTATAATAATACTTTAAGCTTTCGCAAAGCGGATTAACAGAAATTTCCCATTAAACAAAAATTTCTTAAATCACAATTTAGACAAATTATTTCCACTTAACCTAGGACAAAATATTTAAATTTTATTATAAATTCCAAAATAAACATGAAGTGAAACATTCAAAACGTGTCTTATTCATTCAAGTGTAGGTAGGCAGCACATCTCATTAAAACTGTTTGAAATCTTGAAAATGTTTCTTGATAACTACGATTTGTTCTTTCCCTCACGTTCAGTAATGTTTGATACACTCAGATCTTCATATCTCTTCGTAGAAGGAAATCTTACATATTATGATCAGTTGATGTAGATGACCAATAAATAGATTTACTTCCACCAAACCATTTATGAAATGTATCTATAAATTCTATAAGTAGAAGTTAAAATGTGTGAGGATGTTTAATGGCACAATTTGTTTACGTGCACTCAAAAGTGGTAATTTTTACTAAAAAATTGAAACGTGTTTCTATTCAATAATATAATTATCTATAATTTCTACCCAACTATTAATAAAAAATGCATATGCAACATTTCTAAACATCTCATTATGTAATTGACCAATTTTCAAAATTAGGTATATAACATAATTGGAAAATACCTCAGTTTTATAATTCTTGCCTTGATCAAATACCCCCTAAATACAATTGGTTATTTATCCTTGTTGCATTTAATTTGTAACTACTGGAAAAATATCTATAACAGAAAAGGTAAACCTTATCTTTACATAGCTTTTTAAAGACAAATTACCTTCATTCAATACAAAAGAATCAAATATGCGAGCTTTGACGCATATATAAGCAATTACCTGTCTATTTTCACGGCCTCCTATAACTATTCATTTTTGAATCACCACTATTGTATGGTCAGCAACCTCATACCGGCTACTCATTCCTACAGGTATTTGCTTAATTTGAATAGTTTCTTCCAGCTGTTTAAACTTGAAATGCAATTAAAATTCTCATCTAATATTTCTATCTTCAGTCTACACCAGGTTTGTGCTAAGTACTGGAAAATAGTACCTACTTAAGTAATAAGTATGAGTACTCGTTAAAATATAGTACTTCAGAAATAAGTATAAGTATCCTTCTCAAAAACTATTTTAGTAATAAGTATTTTTAAGAATAAAAATATATTTAAGTACAAGCAAGTAAATACACATCAATAAATACAAGTGCATTCTGTTCCTGATTTTAGTGTTTCTTGCTTCTACTCTAAAAATCTAAAACAAAAAAGTTAGAAAACATAATTCTGTATAAAATGAAAAATTTCCCAGAGAACTTGTAACTGACTAGTAACTAATCTTGTTGTTCTTTAAAACAACTAATTTTACAAATTACTATCTGAAGGAGCATTTTGCTTGTGGATATTAATAATTTGTGCAAACAAGAATATATGTTCAACAGGTGCAGAAGAAGGTAATGGTGTGCACATTGCTTGTTTGCTTAAATGATTATGTTTTTATTTAAACATTTCTAGTTCGATTTTCATTTGGCTATCTCGATTAGAAACTGAACTTTCGTCATTACCTTCATCTTCATCAAAATAAAAAAAGTTGGTATCTTTATCGTTGCCTTTACCGCCTAATATCGGTGATTCATCTACATTTTGAAAAACGTTTTGACAAGCATTTGACTTATTTTAATTGCTTCTTAATTCAGCATTCTACAAGCTAACTGGCCTTTATCTGGTATGCATTGAAACCAGCACTTTTTAAATTAGAGAATTATAACTACAGCAATAACTGTATCTGTCTTTTGCAGAGTTAGCAGTGCTAGAAATCTTTGTTGTAGACATTCTAAACAGGTTTTTAGAATCATATCTTCTTCATACTCGACTCAAACTTTCTGGTTTTTTTTTCCACTTATTCTTCAAACTTATAAAACCCGGAAGTAAATATCCATAGTATACAATCATACTCCACTTGCAATACGTCTAATATACATGAAAGGTGTTCTAAGACCAGCACATATTTGTCTTAATACTGTAATTCAACTTCAGTAAAACATTTTAATTCAAGTTTTTGAAATAACTGAGGTAACATTTTTATTGAGTAGTATCTGCTTTCCACTATCGTACTAAAGGTCCGTTTTGTTATTTCCAGCGAACATAAAGTGTGTTGCACTGACTCCAAAACTATTTTTTGGCTGTTTTTGTTTGTTGTCATTTTTTCGATAGATTATTGCACTTAGCAAATACGTTCACATAAAGTTGTATTTTAGTCGATAACTTTTTTGCAATCACTAGTTAGGTATGACTGGCACATTGTTTGTGTTTCAGTAGTAGAGTTTCAATTACAGGATTATGTTCCATTTGAAGATCTAACATAAATTTCATATGTTCTGCATATTTTTCGTATCTGTAATCAAAATCCTGTTTTACATCGTTATTGTTAGTAGTAGAACTATTTTCATTTTTCTTATTATTACCATAAACTTTAAAAGTCTTCACAAAGTTTGAAATATTATCTGGCATGATAGAAACTAGCTTTTCCAGTTCATTTGCATACTTCTTATTCACTTCTTATAACATTTCGGCAATATCTTTACAGTCATGTGTATCTCTAAATCTTTGACAAACAAGAGACATTGATGTTCTTTTTAAATCATCATTAATCCAGTGATTTGTAACATGTAAACTTTTTTGTTTAACTTACCATATATCTGTTTTAGTGCAAATAATTTAACAAGTTGAATTTTATTCGTCAAGTCTTCCACATATGCCGTGTAAGTATCAGAGTCTCTTAACAGCAGTCTTTCTTCCTATAATAGTTATTTATGTACCAAGTCAGTAAAATGATTCTTTATTGAACGAGTCTGAGATTATGAGCCGAGCGAGGCGAATAACAGGCGAGTTCAATAAAGACACTTTAGTGATGTGGTGCATACAAACTTTTATCGCCAACTGTAAAAATTTATAATTTAAAAACAATGTAGATATTATAACATGATATTTTATTATGACAAAGTAAACATATATAATGTGATGGATAGTATAGGGGGTAAAAGACGCATGTAACCAAAAGGGGGGATGTTTCGGACCTGGAAAAAATTGTTTAGAACCGATGTGAACCCGGTATGACAAGTGTACCAAAGTATAAGCAAGGTTTATTTCGGAACTACTTTAGAAATTTTGTTACAAACCGATCTTTGGCTGGGAGTGGTTGAATTGTATAAAGATTATTGTAAATGGCATTTTAAACGTTTTATTTCCGTGTTATTGTTATGTATTATTATTATTATTGTATAGTTGTTATCCATTATTGTTAGGTATTGTTATTGGTATTATTAATTGTTGTTGTAAACTCAGACAAGTTTGTATGTGGAGGATATAATATTGTATAGTTATTGCACAATAATTGTTTTACTAGTATTAAAATAGAAGGCACAGGGTTGTCTTGGTAAAAGTGGTCGTTATGTACAAAATGACAGATAATTTTACAAAAAGGATTCTGAATACGAACTTTGCCTAAGATAGTTGTATATTTCGGTACGGGGTCAAAAAAGAATTATTATTATGTGTTAAAATGGTATACTCCAGTAGAAGAAATAGAACTATTAAAATATGTGTTTGTAAGCCCAAAGAGGCAAGTGAAAGAGTCCGAGTTTTCATTTATTGAGTTGAGCCATTGGGAAATATTCTGGTTCATGTTGTATTCGGTGTAAAAGGTTGAGCACCGAAAGTATTTATTTGTTTAAATAAAAATTTGGATTAGAAGCAAAGGACTTATTTATGTACCGGGGAAGCCTGACATGTGAAGTAAGAGGAAAAGTGGCACAGGTTAGAGAAGAGGCAGAGTTGTCGGCTGATTGGAAGGATCCACGGGAAGGCGAATTTAGCGTAAGTAATTATTGTAAAGTCTTTCCCAGAGAGAAGATTTTAGGTCAGTCACTATTTTGGATAACTTGCTCGTATTTGATATTTATTTATTTGTTGTATCGTATTCACGGAATAGAAAAGGTTAAAGGGTACATAACCACACATTGTAAATCAAAAATAAAGGTGACAGGGTATCTGTCAAGATTTTTTAAGTATAGTTAAAATTTGTTCATTGGGATCAAGCTAAGAAAGCTCCGTGATTTTGATTTGATATCTTGTGGCTTAATTGCAAAAATCAATCCTTGGGTGTGGTACTGAACCCTCGACACCCCAAGGTAGAAGCGGAGGCATAAGTCAGAGCCCTAAAATAAGAGTACTCATTGGAGGTAGCCGTGGTTTAAAAAATAGCAAGGGGGCACGAACCAAAACTAACAAAAATAGAAGGCGAAACGTCAAAGTTGACAGACAATATTCAGAAACTACAAAAATTCGTGGCTTTGTGAAAATAAATAAAAATATAATTCACAAAATAAGTAGGGGCAGACAGAACAATAAATAATAGCTAATACAAAATCAATCTACTAATTTTTTGTTATATTAAACGTGAACGTACACCCTGATGAATTATAGAAATTAATTCCACAAGTCGAAGGAGTTTGAATCGAAAATATTTGCTGATTATTATCTATGTTTACAAATTGTAAATCGTTAGTAGAATTATCATTGGTAATAACTATATTGTCAGTTTGACCTAAAATTGTCTTTGCGATTTTTGTTTTATTGAGCACAGATTCCTCAACATAGGACGCTGCAACCGTTTCGCTTTTCCATTCTCCATGACGTTTTAAACTTTCCTTACTGCCGCCTGCGTTGGCAAACAGGGTGACGGACATTCGACGAAAGCAATGTCCCATATAAAGTGATGGATCTGGAAAATGTAGATAGTTGGCAATTTTGCTTGGTATACTTCCAAAAGTATGGATTACAACTGGCTGGATTGTGCATTTGCCATTTCTATAAGTTAGGAAAAATCGGTCATGAGGTGTCTCTTTAGGACGCAGAGCTAAATAGTTGTTAAATAATTCTGTGGATTTTACTTCTCTTCAAACTCTGAAGTGATCACAAATAATCGAGGTCTATTGGTCTTTGTTTTAGTTATATGAACAATTACAATGGTTTCTTTGTGCTCTATGTCCCTTATATTTAAATTCAAAAGTTCTTCATTAAGTAAAGCCCCAGCAATACCAAACATGACACAAATCTAAAATTTTATACTAGATTAATATCAAGCTGGTTTTGAAAAGTTTGTATAAATTACCTTCATCATCAAGTAGATTTCATCCGGCACATATAGTAAAAATTGAAGTATTTCTACTTTGTGTAAGAGTTTTTGACTTTTTTGGAATATGATTTCTTCCTTTTTGTTTTAAGAAAGCCGTAAGTATTTTATATTTGCTAATATCAACATCATTTTTTGCCGATAGGGTTACTTTTCACCATGGAATAGTATGACCACAGCAAAGAAGGAGAATACTTTTTCAATAAATCTGAAAAATATGCCAGTACAACTTTTCACTGTATTTTGTAATTCCATGTTTTTTGCACCACTCTATGAAAATATACTGGCGATTGTATTTTTTGAGTCATTTTTGTGGTAGAATTTCGAAAGACGTCTTTAACGACTTCTTCTTAATTCAGGTGGCATGCACTGAATATCTTCTTCTATTATTTTATAAAAATAATGAGCGACAAAACTTTCACTGTTAGAGACATGACAATGACAACTAGTCTTTGTTTAATGTTATACATCAGTCATTGGTATGTTGATTAATTTGCGGCAGGTAAAACGTTTGATTTTTACAGTAAGATAAAGTGTTTCTTTACTTCTGAAAATTGCTATGGTAATGTATGGTTACATTGACGGTTGGCAATAAAAGTAACATTAAAGAAGTTGAAAATGTCAATAAAACTAGGATGTACTATAATCGTTATTAGACTCATTGTGTTTATTATGAAGTTAAATTTATTTATCAAACTCCTTTTTAGAAAATTTCGTATTTTGCTGAAAGATATTTGTAGATGACTGGTTCAATTTTTTACGTTCAGCACAGAGTTTTTGTAGGTAGATGCACTTCTTTTGCATAGTTTTTTATTGTCCACTTGCTTATTATATATTTTTTGTAGAAATTTCTACATCCTTTAAGTGTCTTACAAAATTTGTAGTAGCATTTGTTGAACTTCTAATTATTTTTTGTATTGGTAAACACATTATTATAAACTACAGTTGTTGGTTGTGAAATACCTGCAATTAATGTTGACTGTGCGAAAAGACATATTGGAAAAATATTAAATCGGCAAAGGTTCAAGTGCATGGGAAACTTGGAAGCCACAGGCTGCTTACCCCCCTTCGCAACCACTAAATGTCGGAGAAATAGGGTATATAATTGTAAAAGAATAGATGGGAACTGAACTCTGCATCTAACAAGAAAGAACAGCGCCTATGATGAAAGACAACAAACATAGAAACAAGAAGAAAATTGTTGATAGCAGACAGAAAAACGGTAGCAGCCTTTTGGAATGCTGTGCTTCAGATGTATGAGGATGATAGCATGGACAGACAAAGTTAATAACAAATAGGTTATAGAAATAGTAGGGGAACAAGGATATCTGGGGAAAAAGATAAGAGAAATAGAAGGGCAAAATACGTTCTAAGGCATTTTTGGGGAATAGTATGGGATATATTACAAGTAGAGATAGGGAAAAGAGGTAGATGTAGACCTAGATCAGAGGGAAATGTGTAGGTTAGTTCAGAATAGGAAACAATGATGGTACGCGTCTAACCAGTTCCAGAACTGAAGACCTGATGATGAAACACATTTGACATTCTGCTGGAATATTATTTCCATCGCGATTATGAATTAAAATAGTTTCTATTTAAAGGTGAGAATTTAATATCAGTAGGTTCAGATTCTATTGTTAACGATAATAATGTTTTTTTTAAGATCAGGAGTGCTTAGTGTGTGTACTTAAATTTAAATCACAAGAGCAGGAAGGTCTAGCAAAATATTCTCTGAGAGTTGATTGTCTTTTTTACGAACATCTGGTCTATACTCAGGATCTCCACCTGATGAACGGTGAAACTGATCTTGTTGCATCTTTCTTTAATATTCGAGGGACACTATGTATATATTGAGAACTGACAACACCGGTATTGCCAGATGAAATCTGAAATTGCCATCGTAAAATTTGACATTTTTGAGAGTATAGGTATTCAGAACGTTTTGACGTGCGAGCACTATTTGTGGTTTTTGCAATGTTTAAAATTTCATCTGTCAAAATATGGAATTAACTTGCGAAAAATTTTGAGCTATGATTTATTATGACTTTCGACATTGTCTAACTCAAGAACACAGTGCGTCAATCAACTGAATTCAACTTTTGGCAATGAAGCACCATCCATGGCCACTGTATATCGCTGGTACACTGAATTCACACGTGGATGTAGTTCGCTTACGGACGAAGTTAAAGAAGGTTGTCCAAAATTGATCGTTGTGCTGGAAAATATCAATGCTGTGCAAAAACTAATTGAGGAAAATCATTGTGTAACATATCAAAAAATTGAGAGATGTTTAAGCATTAGTATGACCAGCATACATAAGATTTTGCATGAACATTATTTGTGTGTTCGGAAGCTGTGTGTGCGTTGGATTCCAAATTTGTTGACAGATGCTCAGAAAAATGCTTCTGTCGATTGGTGCCGTAAAATGATTTCAAAATAAAACTGTGGTGTATCTAAAGCGGTATACAACATCGTCACAGGTGACGAGTCGTGGATTTATGCGTATGAGCCAGAAAGAAAAGGCCAGTTGGCAGTTTTGGTGTTTCAATGTGAAGCAAAGCCAACAAAAGTTGTTTGTTCTCGAAGCATTAAGAAGGAAAACCAGACGTGTGGCAACTGTGGTTTGCGAAAATCAAAAGACTGTTAATTCAGCATGGTATACGACCATTTGTTTGCCTGAAGTTTTCAGTAAACTGAGAGAAACCAACCCATAACAACGAATCATTTTGCATCATGACAATGCGAGCTCACACACAAGACATGCAACAAACGAGTATTTGGACACACAAAAGATCGCATCGATGGGTCATCCGCCTTACAGCCCCGACTTGGTATCCAATTACTTCTTCTAGTTTCCAGTAATTAAAGATAAACTGTGTGGACGATTTTCATTGCCTGAAGAAGTCATTGAGGCTTTCCAAACACATGTTTTAGAGCTGCCATCTTCTGACTAGATCTTAAAGGCAATTATTTTGAAAAACAATAAAAGTATTTTTCATTAAATTCATTTGGTTATTCTTTCTATTCTCAATACATAAAGTGTCCCTCATAAGGATTCATGTTTTATTTTACTATTTAATTTTAAGGGATTTTTAAACCCATGTGGGAAAGCTTTCTTTTATCATTTTTAATTTAAGGTTTACGTGTAAATCCCATGAATATTAGGTTCACACGCACTTCAGGACATTGACCTATGATGTGTAGTGTGAAAAATCGCATGTTGTGATTTTAGGTCATGAAAATGCAGCTGCCTTTAGCGGTTTTAGTGTGGGAGCAACAAATTACGATCACCACAAACGTTTAGACAGATGCTCTATATGAATTTTTTGTTATTTTCTCATGATTACGAAATATGATATATGGATTTGCTAAATTATAATTCTTGCAGTCCAAGATAACCTGTGCTTTGAAATTCGTTTGTATCGTGTATATATAATATATAGTGATTACTTTTCAATAAAATGGAAACAGTACTAACGGAGATATACTGTATGAAAATCAACAAAAATAAAACTAAATTACCAGTATGTGAAGAAGGGAAAGATGAGTCAAAAGACAGAATAAGGAAATGAGAATTTACATGAGGTTAAGGGTTTCCTTTACCTAGGAAGCCAAGTAATGCAAAATGGGAAAAGTGCAAAAAGTTTAAAAAAATATTAACAAGATCGTGTTGTAGTTAACAAGAAAAAACAGCTTCTATTTGCAAAGACATTAAACATACAAACAAGGAAAAGATTGCTGAAAGCATATGTGTGGAGCACAGCCCTGTACGGATGTGAAACGTGGACAGTAGGAGAAGCGGACAGGATAAAGATGAAGCCTTAGGAATATGGTGTTAAGACATTGATGTAGATATTAGGATCAGGTAAAATCAAGAACAGAGATAAACTAGAAATGGTAGGGGAAGAAAGAAAAATGTGGAAAAATAGGAGAGATATGATGATAGGACGCGTTCTAAGACATGAGGGTATAGTGCGGAATACATTAGAAGCAGAGAAAGAGAAAAAGAAAGATAAAGGTAGACCTATATTATACTATAGCGCAAGATGTAAGCTGTGGGAATTTGAGGGAAATGTGAAGGTTGTTTAGGAATGAAAACCTAATGATGATGATTACTGTTCAACTAAATCAATTTTTGGATTTAATAATAAACTCATTAGTTACCTCATTAGTTATCCCATATTTGCCTGTACAAAAAATCAGTGTCAAATTGATAGTGGTTAGAAAACCTGTTTAGGAGATACTTCAGTCACATTTTATGCGTCTCGAAACATGTGCTCAGGTTTTTTGTTTAACTATGTAGTAGCAAGAGTTTGCCATAAGGGTTGAGATCTCTTTAATTTAAACAAGCTTGATGACTAGCTCGGATTATTATTTGCTAAACTGTTCTGATCAGTAATGCAGAGCTTTGCATGGAAACTCTTTTGTCAAACTCGTGCTCAGTTAATATTTGTTGAATACATATTGATGTATAATCTTAGATATTGTGCATCAGATATCATTCATTCATAAATGCGAACATTACTGTGGTTATTTCATTAAACTGTTTATGTTACATTTTGTTCTTCTTAGTAATCTTATTAACTCAAAAGGAATCACACATAATTACAATATATAGTTCATGAATGTTTATCCAAACTGAAATTAAACACACGCTGAATGATTCAAGCATCCCCTTCATAAGGGTGTTTGCTAACCAAGCAGGATGTTGAAAAAGTCAAGATTTCTGTAAATAAGGATATATTGGCATCTAATTTACAACTCCATAAAAGTTTTTTATTTGGAATTACAATGACAATTTGCTATATGCTATACCTTAACCTAATTAAAGTCGTTGACTACTCGCTTAAATTTTAAAATTAACTCACTAGGCATATTTCGTATTCTGTTCAGCACAAACACTTGCATCTTTGCCTTTTGAATAATGACTGAGCAGTTTATTCTTGCAGGAGCTGCAGAGTATATATTTGCAATATATGCATCTAGCAGGTATGCAGGAAAAGACTTGTAAAAAGAGCTTATTTAATAAGAATTGTATTTGTAGGTAAGTGCTTTATGCATATGATGCTGTAAATAAATACATATTTCATGTTCTACTAAGTAAGTACTTGTGCTTATTTATTCAAGCAATATAATAGTACTTGTTTATAAGAAGCACTTATTTACTTAGCTCTTCTGTACATTAGTACAGCACCTACTTCAAGAATTGAACTTATTACTTTAAGTATAAGAACTCTGAAAATAATGAATTTAAGTAGTAAATAAAAGTACAAAAAGTATTTATTTATGTCTAAATAAGTACTTCATGTAAGTACTGGCACAAATCTGGTTTATATTGTAGAATACGTACGAAAAATATTCAAAATTTGCTTCTACTTTTATAAAAGGTCTGTTTCACAGATCAATAAATGTTAATGAATGCACGTAAATAATTATAAACGTGTACACTTTGATTTTATTCAACAAAAAGCAAACAGCCACTAAAAAAGCCAAGAAACCAAAGAAGACCAAGAGAGTGATTATATCACTTTTCTACTAGTTGTAGGTAGAAATATCAACGTCATAAATAGATACTTCTTGGTTTTCCAGATTTACTCAGAATCCTTAATTGTTATAATAGAACACGTGTTGTAAAAATCCAAGATTTCTAACACCTACAAATTAGTTTTGAACACGTGCATTTTAAATTATTGTTTATTCGAATTCTACTTAGATGAAATGTATTTTTCTTTTACACTTAGACAAATTTTTTGTGGTCAAACGAGTTAATGTTTATTAAATGGTTTCAGTAACACCCCATCACTCTTAAAATTACTTTTAGCTTTATTTGGATTATGTATAACACTTTTAGTTTCAATTGACATAGTTATAAAACTATAGACCATAACTTCTACTGCACGTGCTTTGAATACTTATTGATCATCCTTAACACTGCGTGCCTTCATATAGGTTTGCTTTTGTCAGCAATGCCTCTTCAAGTTTTCATTTGTGAGGGCTAGCAGTCCTAAAACTTTTTTAAGTTGACCTAGTTCGGACATTTAAAAAGTGGTCCAAGAGTAAAATGTATGTTTTTTTGTTTAGAAATCAATCTCTATCACCTCCTATATTAATGACATAAAACTAATGTCACTCTGTGTGTGTGTGTGTGTGTGTGTGTGTGTGTGTGTGTGTGTGTGTGTGTGTGTGTGTGTGTGTGCGTGCGTGCATGCGTGCGCGTGTTCGTACATGCATGTGTGTGTGTGTGTGCGTGTGTATATGTATTTCACAATGTATTTTTTATGTTTAGGACAAAAATTTAAGCCAATATTTGAACAAATAGCCAAACAAGTGCTTGAAACAATGAATCCACATGAATTGCGTTTACCTTCTAGAGCTTGGAAGGTAAAACTTATTGGTGAAGGTGCAGATGATGCTGGTGGTGTTTTTGATGATACCATAACAGAAATGTGCCAAGAACTTACCGAGGGAGATGTTCCTCTGCTTGTGCCAACACCTAATAGTCTTAATGATGATGGTTTCAACAAAGACAAATATTTGTTCAATCCACAAATGATTTCTTTTGAATGCCTAATGTGGTTTAAATTTTTGGGTAAAGTGTTTGTTTAATTATAGAATAGTAATTAAGTTTAAAATTTATTTAGGTATACTATTTGGTGTTGCAGTCCGTACTAAAAAGCCACTAGCTCTTTCTTTGGCACCAATGATTTGGAAGTTGCTTGTGGAGGAACCTGTAGATATAAGTGACATAGAAGATGTAGATTGTATGTTCGTTCAGAGCATGCGAAGTATTAGAGATATTCATCTTTCTGGAGTCACAGAAGAAAATTTCCGCGATGTTATACCTCTTGAATCGTTTGAAGGAACAAGTTGCAGTGGAAAGGTATTTTTTTGTAAATTCTGTATTATTAGTCATGTAAAATTACCGGTAATTTATTTTTCGTTGAGAACTTTCGGTAACTTTGGAGAATTTTAGAGAACTTTGGGAAATATTGATGTTCCAATTAGAGAAGTTAAAATCGATATAAGGAAAATTTATTTTCAGAATACTTAAAGTTATAATGGAAAATATGAACAAAGTAAAACATTTTATTTGGTATCTTAACATTTTATTACTATTGAGATATTTTTCTTTAAACGCCACCGATTCTAGTTAAAACGTTACTTATGTTATTTAGTTCAATGCATCATGTACAAAATCTGATGTAAACAACTTTCCCTGAAGTTTGTTGTAGTTTGTTTTTTTTTTCTTAATCTTTTTGGGAGTTAAACCGCTCATAGTTACTAAAATCGTCTTTATTTACATTTCGATACATGAGCTAGGGTAAGAAAACTAAACAACATTGTTAAATTGAAACTTGAAATGCACTAAGTACTTAAATATTACTATGTAGTACTTTTCTACACTCGCCAATACAATATATCAACCAACCATCAATTGAATTTATTCATCATCTAAATCGGAAAATTCTTCACCTAAACTCAAGTTCGTGTCATGAAGAGATATTTTCTCGAGTTCGGATTCTGAATCAGGATCTCCTGACTGGTGTGGTTTAGATTTACTTATCTTTATTTTTGAATTGTGTTAACGACTTTGTAAAATATTTGTAATTTGTGTTCCGCTACTTGCGCTGGTCCATCCTCCTGGAGGATGAGTTTTCAAAAAAAAGAAGGTAAAGCCAACGCAGTATTATTGGCATTTTGTCGTCTTTGTTCATGGAACAATTTGTAGTTGTGTGCTATATACAATAGTTTGCCAGCTCTTTCAGTAGCTAAGCAATTTGTTTTGTTACAATGCAAAAAGAAGATGTGCTGACAGATCTCTCAGTTGAAGCAGAAGGTGCGGCAATTCCACAATTACAATTGCTAAATCTTTAAGTTTAGTTTTACAGCAAATTCCATTCCATCAAGTTAAGTTATTGATGTTTTTAGCTGTTTTCCATACATAACTTTTTGCTAAATAGGTGGTGAGTTCTAAATATATAGTTTCCTTGAAGTTTTTGAACCGAGGATGGTTTGATATTACGTTATCTGTATATTGCATAGCTTCGATGTGTTGCTGGTTTGTTAATTCAGAGCCACAAAATGTTGATCCAATAAGTAAGCTGCTAGATGTAATGGCTTAAGAAGCATTTGCTTTCTTTTTTCAAAAAAAAAACAAAACTCGTCAATTTTTGATCTTCACTGGATTTAATAGGCAATAGGTTAACATTAGATCTGATGCAAAATTTAATTTCTTTCACGGAAATATAGACATGTGAAAAATGTTTACTGGTCACCCTTTAAAATAGTAATCCACTTGTAGAATGTTTCGTACTTTATCCAGCCTGACAAAAAAATATCATTATCTAAGGTGTGGTTTTTTGTAGCTCTCACTTTCTTAGCTAATTATTAAAATCTGCAAAGCCTCGTTACATTTAATTAAATTTTCAATGCATTTTCAATATAGAACCCTAACGAGTGTTAACTGGTAATTTCAAAGATCTTATTTTGCCATACTTATTTTGTTGAATATTGTTGAAGATGGCCAAGTTTTTGTGGATCCTGTAATGTCCTTAATAATTCCTTTGCAGTTGAACTCTGCTGTGTGTAAGGAGTTTAATTTCATTATATCAGTAAGCAGAAGATTTAAGGTATGGGATGTACTCGAATATGCAGTAATGTGAATGAATTTTGTTGTAATTATTTTCTTGGCCTTTTCCATTGCCGCTGCATTATCCGATAAAACAGTAAACATTTTATCAGCACCAATTTCTGTGATACGTTTTCTCATTTCTTCTGCTATATATTTTCCAATGTGACTTTCAAAAAGCACTGGTTTGAGAGTATTAACAATAAAATTTATTACAGCCTCATTTCGTATATTTGATCACCCATAACATTGCAAATGATCAAAAATCGTCAGTTTTTATTTGTACAGTTGAAACGTTGTTTTAGTAAATTTCATCATTATGCTATTTTGGTTAATATTAGTTAAACTTGGTGGTAGCTTAATCACTACTTTTCAAGTTGGTCCTGCTTCTTTCTTATCTGTTGGTTGGACACCATCTTATGCTGACCTGTCGTAGGAAGTAGGCGAGGTTCTATGTCTGCCTTAAACATTTCTGATTTTAGAGGATTTCAGCGGCTACAGAGATTTTAGTTGGAACATATTTGTTTAGATTTGTTTGGATGGTGATATTTTTCGACTTCGTCTTGTGATGGATTTAAAACTTCCCTCTTTGAAGGTACACCCTCGTGGTGCAATTTTTAATAATGTTATCTTTTTTCAGGATCCTATTGACTTCAACTTTAAAATATACATTGAGACATACCGTTATTTTGTGTGTTAATATTGATATAGTTTGCCCACTTTGTGGTACGCCGCTTCTGCGTACTGTTATGTATTAGTAGCTTATTCATTTATTTCAGGGAACCACTTCAGGTTCATCGTTTTAGGGAACTGTTGCAGAGTTGTATAGCAATAACGATTTTAGCGTACTATGTTGGCGTACTAGTTTTGGTGGTACTTTTGCGATCATGTTGTTGTCTACGGTTAGAAGCCGTATGTGAGCTTCGTCGTTTACGGTACATGTAAATTGTGGAAGCGTAACACTGGTAATACATGTTTACACTAACCGCCGATAAGTCAGGTTGTATGAATTTTGTGTACCATTGTACATTTATTTCATTTCGTCTGTTAATTCTGTTTACATCATTACTGTTCTGCATCGGCAGA
Source organism: Platerodrilus igneus (assembly GCA_036346225.1). NCBI lineage: Eukaryota > Metazoa > Arthropoda > Insecta > Coleoptera > Lycidae > Platerodrilus > Platerodrilus igneus. The sequence continues at coordinate 1,452,828 of JARFIW010000507.1, read as the reverse complement.
AGTTCATTATTATGTAGAGGAGATTTTGGGATACGTGTACAAATGTATGAGCACTGTTACTTGTAGGTTTATAAATACCTTTATCTATTATGTATCTCGTCCGAGTGCTGTGCAAGGTTTAATACTGAAATTATTACATTCTAATCCACTGTGGTAACCTCTATTAGCTAACGGAAACACACAGGGGAAAGGCCGTTAAAGTAAGTCGGTACTTCCATTAGAGTATACATGTATGTTTCACACTTGGTGGAGAAGAATAATTACAGTACTATGTATTTTACTGTATCATAGTGGCAACAAGTGAATTTTACATATTGGTCCTATAGCTATATGTGTATTTGTAAGTTCCACACTTGGTGGTGAGAAATAGTTATTGTGTTTATTATAGGTATAAATTGGGATTGTAACATACTGAGGAAAGGCTGTAAGTATATGTATATTTATTGGAAGGTGCCAAGTTGTAAATCCATTGGTGAGAAACAGTTCGCCAACAATATTAATTCTTACTTACTAGCGAAAAGATTTATAGGATTAGCACTCGTGTCGGGACTCTTGTGTATTGATTCTGTATTTAGCTTCCGTACACTTTGTAGATGTACTGTTATAGATGTTTTGTCTGCTTATATGTCATAAGGGTTGTTTGCTCTTGTGTATTTAGATTTAGTAATCCAGTACTGTATAGGTTGTCTTTAAGTTTATATTACAGGACCTTACAGGTACAATAAATCTATTTTGTGGATAGATTCATGCTATTTTGATGTGTTTATTACTTTTATTTTGGGAATAATTCCGAATCTGTTGGAACTAAGGATTCGTCGTTCTTATTGCTCCAACATTTTAGTTTCTGGCACCTTGGAATTTAGCGAACTGATATTCTGTTCCTTGCAGTTTGCCGCGGCACTCACCCTATTTCGCGATTGAGTCTCAGACTGAGCAAACCGGAGCATATTTTTGTCATCATATTCCCAAGGAACCCCATTGTGACAACTTTATCAAAATTCTTGTGACACAGTAACATTGCTTAATACTGACAAACTCTTCATTCAACAGTTTATTTGATAGATTATGTCTTGCAGGTAAAGTGTGAGAAGGCCTTAATATATTTAAAAAACTTGCCAATATTCATTTTCAACCATTTGGAATAGGCATCCAGATGCAATTATAGCTATTATCAACTTTTGATCTAATACTTTTTTTTTCATTGTCATTAATTCTGTCAACAAATCTATCCAACAAGTACTTATTTGAACTTTGATTTACTGTACTATAGTTACTCTACTGGAACTGGCAGAACTATTATTATCACTTCTGGATTCCTTCATTTCTAATGGAGTTTGTTTTTCTTTATCTATATTAACAACAATAAATGTTCTCCCTGTATGTTTGTTGTGGTTTGTTTAGCATTCTTCTTAATCTTCTTTGGGTATTAAACCACTCATAGCTTTTAAAATCATCTTTATTTACATTTCGATCCATTACCTAGGATCGTTGTCAAAATAATAAAAACTTCAAGTTTGACATTTATGACATAAATTGAAGGTGACTTTGATTTATTGATGTTTGAAATATTTGGTTTGAGTACTAAGCAAAAATTTTTTAAAGTTTAAAAGAATGATTGCCTTCAATTTGTGTTACGGCCTGGGACCAACTTTTTTTAGGTAGCCAATACGCTTAACGTGAAATCAGCTGATTAATTTTTATTGGTGAATTTTATATAAATTCAATAACTTTGGAATTGGAAAACATTTTTTAACATGTTTCTATTTATACAATTGAGAGGATGGTTATTAAAGAAGTGTGCGATTGCATTATTGAAAGGCTTAAGCAGTCGTTTTTTTATATTTATTTTGAAGGGGAAAATCATTATGATTTAGGCTACCTCTTTGGTAGATTTTAACATGGTTCTGAGGTGACCTTATGGCGGGTTTACACTTGTCAGATACCAATGTTGTTCTATGAAGGTTGTATATGGATCTGAGGCGACCCTATGGAAGGTTTACACTTGTCAGATACCAATACTGTTCAACGGAGATTGTATATGGTTGTGAGGTAACCCTATTGTGGGTTTATACTTGTCAGATACCAATGCTGTTTTACAGGGGTTGTTAATATGCTTCATCATCATTATCATTAGGTCTTCATCTCAAGACTGGTTGGACACGTACCTGCACTTATTTTTATTCTGAGTTAGCCTACATAGTTCTCTGAAATTCTCACACAGCATGTATATAGCTCGTTTCCCTTCTATTGTTTTCTAATTTTATGCCTTATTTCACTGAGATTCAGTGAAGGGGGTTAAGCAACCTGTGGCTACCAAGATCCCCCAACACTTAGATATTTGCCGAAATAATGGTTTTCCAGTTAATATGCTTATTGTTATGTAATTAGTTATTGTATGTATAAATAGAAATCATGTATGTAGGTTGTTTTTCATGTTAATATCACAAGGAAAACCCAGGAAAAACTTGCAATGCTACCTAGATATTGTGGGCATTTGATTTTCATTTGTTATTTCTTTTAGTAATGGAATCCATTGTTTACTGAAAGTCAGGGATTCGTTTGCAACTCAGTTATTTTTATGTATGGTTATATAAGCAGCTTCTTTGATTTTGCGTTTTTGGTGGTTTTCTTCTTTGTCGATAATTTTTGCGTCTTCCCATTTTATTTTATGACTGGAGTCCCATGCATGTTGGCAAATCATGGATTTTTCAATTTTTCTATTTTTTATACATGATTTATGTTCTTTTAATCGAACTTCATATGGTCTGGAACTTTCCTCTATATAAAACTTATTACATTCGCACGGTATTTTGTAGATACAGTTTTTTGAACTTTGTATTGCGTTTTTAGGTTTTGTTTTTGTTAATTGTGTTATTAGTGTATTGTTGGTTCTAAATGCTGTTTTAATTTTAAATTTGTTTCCTATTCTTTGAATTTTTTCGGAGAATCCTTTTATGTATGGTATTGAGAGCATTTTGTGGTGTGTATCATTGTTTTTGTTTTCTTTTTCTTTATTTTTAGGGTTTTTATTCATTTCTTTCTCTATTATTCTTTTAGGATATTTGTTTTCTATTCGTGTACATCTGATTAGGTCTTTCCCTTTCTTTAAAATTTCTTCGTTTGATGATATTAATTTTGCTCTATCATACATGGTTTTGATAATTCCTCGTTTGTCACAGTGTGGGTGGTTTGAATCGAAGTTTAAGTATCTGTTTGTGTGCGTTGGTTTTCTATATACCGATGTATTAATTGTTGTATCGTTTTTGCTAACTAGAATATCTAAAAACGGAAGTTTTCCATGTGTTTTGATTCATATGTGAATTTAATAGTTGGTTCTATTTTGTTAATTGACTGTACAAAGTTTTTAATTAGTTCTGTATTATGAGGCCAAATAGCATAGACATCATCTACGTATCTTCACCAGATTAGTGGTTTCAATTCTTGTGTGAATATTACATCTTTTTCGAATTCCTCCATGAATATATTACTAAAAATTGGTGATAGTGGACTTCCCATTGCCATTCCGAAGCTTTGTTTGTAGAATTGATCATTTATTTGAAAATATGTGGTATTGACGCATAAACCAAGTAATTCCATAATCGATGATATACTTAGTTTTGTTCTTTCTTTAAGATTGACAACTTTTTCTAGTTTGTTTTTTATAATATTAAGCGTTTTGTTTATAGGGACATTTGTGAAGAGATTTACTACATTAAAACTTACCATTGTGTATGTATTTTCAATTTTTGTGTTTGATAATTTTTCTAAAAAGTGTTGGTTGTTTTTTATAAAAGAATCCGTTTTGCATGCTAATGGATTTATAATTTTCCAATTTCCAAGTTATTGAATTTATATAAAATTCACCAATAAAAATTAATCAGCTGATTTCACGTTAAGTGTATTAGTTACCAAAAAAAAGTCGGTCCCAGGCCGTAACACATTGAAGGCAATCATTCTTTTAAACTTTAAAAAATTTTTGCTTAGTACTCAAACCAAATATTTCGAACATCAATAAATCAAAGTCACCTTCAATTTATATCATAAATGTCAAACTTGAAGTTTTTATTATTTTGACAATGATCCTAGGTCATGGATCGAAACGTAAATAAAGATGATTTTAAAAACTATGAGTGGTTTAATACCCAAAGAAGATTAAGAAGAATAAATGTTCTATATAAGAAAGTTGCGATGGTTGTAAATTTAAAAATTCTTACCTCTATAGGAATGTTTGTTAGTTATTTGATTTTTTATTTTATTTGAACAACTTGCACATTTAATTAAATGTGCTGTAGCATTTTTCTTGTATTCTGCATTACAGAACATGCATGAATATGATGTTTGACAACTACCATTTTTATTTTGTTTTGTCATAAAATATTCCCACAGTAAACATTTACTTTTTCACATTTTCTAAACAAAAAAATGAAACGAGTTGTTTTATTGAGAATTACTCAAAGTGAAATGTCATGATAAAAATTTTATGTGATGAATAAATGTGAATTACTTTATCAGCATGTCTTTCAGAAATAGATTACAGGGCACAGTTATATAAATAAAAGAAAGTCATCATGCTTTATGAATGGAATATATTTTATCATCCGTCTCCATATTCATTATAATTGGTTAGCAATTCCACATCCAACAGTCAACTCCTAGGGAATACAAGTTATCTTTAACTAAATAAACTTTGATAGTGTTGTTGCATTCTGTTTTTTGATTATATCATGCTGCTGCTATGTATTATCTGCAATAATATTTCCACAGAAAAAGGATCCATGCAATAGAACAGAGAACTTTTAAATGCAAAACACAATAAAACAAACTTTATATTAATCCTCCTTAAAGAGAATTTGACCACAAGCGAACTATGAAGGGAAACAAAAATTTCAGAACCCATATAATAAGTTATAAATCAAATGGGAATGGAGACTATCCAAACACTAAAACCTTTACCTTGTAAGCACTAAATTAAAATACAATTTGGTAAATTTCTAAATCTTTTAACAAGGGACTTCAGTTAGATTTAAAATAAAAGAAATATGTACAACAAACTTCTGAATAACAGCAAAAACAACTATTTATGTAAATAAAATTTTAAACATCTGGTTAGAGTCATATGAGGTTACAAACCCAATAAATAGTAACAAGAATAATGCTTAAGTAGTGATTTACAGACATTAAACAATTTAATGAAAAATTAGGAACTTGGTTTTGCTTTTCAGCTCTTGTGTAATTCATATAGGCATAATGAAATTTGTTTAAGGATATCTTCACGCAAGCATTATGTTTCAGCATTTTTATGTAAAAGCGGCAATCTTTCATCCTTAGTGCACAGGATATCGGTAACTTTGTGCGTTTGATCTTGAAAATAACTTACCGAAATAAAGTAATATTATGGGGGAATGTTTTCGTGAAAGTTACTGCGAAAGTTCTCTGAAAATTATTGCGAATGTTTTTGGGAATATTTCAAAATAAATTACACCGACGGTAATATTCGCTTTTAGGCAGGTGAATATTAAGGTAACTTACGTAGTTTTCGCGAACATTACCTTGGTAATATTCGCTTTTTACATCACTATGTATTATCAATAAGAATGTTCAAGATGATTGTTTTACTACAATATACAATTCCTTTATTGTTTGCACGGCGTTCTGTTGAAACTATTTTACAATTGTTATCATGTTCTTAGCCTGGTTTGTTTATAAATTGAATAACCAAGAAAATGCATTTTGTAAGAAACTATAGGGAATGTGTATAAATTTGAGCTGTTCTGTAATGGGTAGTTTAAGTTTGACTAGATTAAAGTAACAGAATACACAGCAATCTAATTGCTTATGTAGTTGAAATCTTGGAAACTCAAAAGATATATTAGACCCAAATTATTTTAAAAAGAATATATCGTCAATGTACAATGTAACAATTGTATTTATTTTTAGAAACTCTACAGGTATCTAACCCCATTACAGATTAGGAATTAATTTTAATGTACATACTAGTTAACAATATTCGTATCTACACTTGAAATACAAGATTTTGCAAATTTTTGCATAGAATATTAAAAATATCAGTCATAGTGTATTTTATTATATAAATTACACATGACATTCAAAAGAACATTATTGCAAATATCAGTTCAAGTACAAGTAGTGTAAAACATTATATTATTTTTTGTACGAGGGGTGTCACACTAGTGTTGCTAGGTGCGATCTGACGTTTCTAACCTAAAGTTTGATATTTTTGACAGTATACATACTTATAACATTTTGTCATATGAACACTATTTGTATTGTTTTGATTGAGTTGAAAATTTCATTTCGGCCAAAAAATGGAATTAACTTGTGAACATTTTTGTGCGATGATTTTTTACAATTTCCAACATGGATTATCTCGACAACATTGCCTGAATCAACTTATTTCGACTTTTGGGGAAGAAGCTCCAACTAAAACCACTGTATATCATTGGTATAGTGAATTCAATCATAGCTGTAGTTCACTAGCGGATGAATTTAAAGGTCGTCTAAAATCGGCTATTGTGACAGAAAACATCGATGCTGTGTTCGAATTGATAATGCAAGATCGTCATGTGACTTATCGCGTGATTCAGAGATCCCTAGGCATTAGTATGACAAGTATACATGCAGCTGTGAAAAAGCTATGCCCACGTTGGATCCCGCATAATTTGACACTCACTCAAAAAAAGACTCGTGTCAATTATTGGTGCAAAGAAATTCTCAAAAAATACGATTGCGATGCATCAAACGCAGTGTATAACATCTACACAGGACATATGAATTGTAATACGTTGTATTTATCAACTTACCTTGTGTAAAAAAATTACCTAAAATATTTATATATGAATACCTGGCTTATAGCCATAATTTTGAGCGTTGCTTCCTGTTTATATCTAGCCAAAAACTCGACAATGTCAGATATGAATGACAAATTTGCCAAACGTAATTGAAAGTTAGGTTTATATATAGTTCTGTACACGATTTAGATTTGTAAATTTCCCAATTATAGTCATCGGTCTCGGTGGCGTAATTGGTAAACGCACAGTTCTGGGAAAACTGAGATGCAGGTTCAAATCCTGTCCAAGACCTTAAATTTTCCTTCTTTCAATTACAAGCTCGATTTGAAATGATCATTTGGGCTTTGCATAAAAGTCTAAATTATTATTTCATCTTATAAATTGTAATATATATATATATATATATATATATATATATATATATATATTATTATTATTATTATTATTATTATTATTATTATTATTTTCACTCCTTGACCTTCAAAATATATAAATATACTTTTCTTGGGTATTAGGTCAATTAAACTCACTAACTCAATCCATTTATTTTAACACATCAAACGTTTCAACCCTAATTGCGGGTCTTTTTCAATGACATAGTTCTACAAAAACACTACATTAAAAGTTTAAAAATTTTTAGCAGTTATATCATCCCACCCTTTGAAATGAAACATACAACTTATTGATCATTCATGCAAACTAAAATCTTAGATAATAAATTAAATATATACAAATTAAAATCTCTCAATCTCATACATGTTGCTATGGTCAATACTTAAATTAAAAAGCTTAAATAATAAATTAAAAATATATATTTAAAATCTCTCAAACACATATATGTTTATTGTACGGCCTTTAAAAGTGTCTGGATGAACCTAGAAATAACTATTTGCCTTCAGAAAACCAGAATTATTATATCTAAATTTACTCTAAATTACTATAAATTTGAGTTAGTGAGTTTAATTGACCTAATACCCAAGAAAAGTATATATATATATATATATATATATATATATATATATTGTTATTAACGTTCAGACATTAACTGATAATTGAATTGATAACGGTTGGGAATATAAACGATCTTTAAGAAAATAAAAGTTACTATTGTAGTTGGCCTGATGCATATTTCGTTCAACAGGTAAAAATGTGGTAACCAATAAAAAGTATGTTTTATATTCATGATAAACTTCAAAAATCGGCCACTAAGATAAAATTTATTCTTTAGTGATTACCATGTTCTTGATTGTTGAGTAAAATATGTATCTGTGTTTATTTTCGTTAAGCGCATTTTGGTAACTTTTGTTACGCCATAGAAAAACCTTAATTTCTTAACCTTACATGCATTTATAAATCCTCATTTCTGGACATGTCATTAATAACATACAGAAAACAGTTAAATACTCACTTTTTCATTAACATTTCCTTATCCATTTCAAAATACTAAATTTCATCAACAAAATTTGCATTTAAAATCAATATACACTTCTTCAATTGTTGCTTTAGTCCAACAAAACAATTACTTTCACTTTGATTAATTTCATATTACATAAATACAAATCGTTGACAGCTTTAGTTTGCAAGTACAAAATTTATATATTTAAACAAAAAAGCTCGCATATTACTCCCCTCTTATGTTCAGTCAGCTGTTTTGTCATGATAGTTCTCCCACTGCATTTATGGAAAGATTTCTGGAAAAGTACTTTTGGTATCATGTGATTTACTAGGTTAACATTCAGCAATATAAAATTAATACATTGTACTGAAATGATTAAATTATATCTGCAACTTAAAATTCGTGAATTTCACTACTCAGTGTCTAGATTTTACATTGTATGAATCTGCTTAAATTTCTTTGTATTGCAACTATGTAACATTAATTCTAATTTATCTTACTAAAATTTGTAAAAAGCGCTTCTATATTTGGAATAATTACGATATGGAACATCCCTATTAATAATTTCATGATTATTTACTTCATAATTCTAAAGCTTTCTTAAAATCACGTGATTCCGCTATGAAAATTGAGTGAATTAAGTATTTTTACTCTTTTTGTGGTTTAGAATAATTTATGAACCTAAGTTCCGTTTCAGTATGCATTTTACAGAGATAAAACGATGCTTTTGTGGTTTTTAAGTTTACGATTTTAATAGAACTAACAATTTATTGAAATGTCCTGCTCAACAAACACTACTATATACTAAATCAGAAAATAGAGTGTACGTCAATATTCAGTTCTCCGTTCAAGATTAATTTTGCTCCTTTTACATTCGGTTTGTATTTACTGCAACACCCACACATTACAACCTTAAACAAAACACTGATTCTGTGTTTGAATCGTTCACACAAAAACTGTTCATGGTCAAAACATTCTGAAGAAAATGTAAAGAACTTTAACAAACCCTGATATGTGCCAACTTGGATTTTAGAAATCCATTTTGTTTGTTTTGTCAATTTTGTGACAAAATAACAAAAAAAACATTGTTAAAAGACGTTTTTTAGCAGTATGACATTAAAAGTTCTTACACATTGGTTCAAATGATTGAATATTGAATCATTTAAAACATCAAATTGATGAATCGTCTGATATACTGTCCTAATTTGGTATTGGATGATTCATTTTTGATCCCAAACATTAAGAACAAACTGCGAGATCAATAATTTTTGATGCCTGAATATTCTGTTGAAATATATATTGAGACCATATTTTGGGATACAACTTTGGAATGATGAAAAATGTCGTAAAAACTAGTTTGAGTGTATGCAAAAAGTGGCTCTTTGTGAAAAATACTTTGCAGACAATAAATTAGTTTCAAATGATAAACTTGTTATAATTAGCAATATAATTTTACACAAATTTATTTGAAAGTATACCTACTAATTTTTATTTATTTTTAAGATTGTTCCTATAGTTTCTGGAGGCAGTGGTATTCCTTTAACATTCACCAATAGAGCACAGTATTTTGAAGAGGCGATTCATTTCCGTTTACATGAATTTGATATTCAGATAGCAGCAGTTCGTGAAGGAATGAGTGAAATAATACCAGTTCCTTTATTGTCTTTGGTTACAGCTGATCACCTTGAAGAGCTTGTTTGTGGAATACCGTATATATCAGTACCTTTACTCAAAAAAGTAGTGAAGTAAGTTCTTTATGTTACTGACAGTTATGTGAGGGTTGATTATTTGAATGAACTTGTCGAATAGCCTAATACTTTTAAACTTATGCTGGAAATGTTTAAGATAATGTTTGCTATTTAATCTTTGTGTTTCACCAGATTTCGACATTACTTGCTACCCTGTTATTGGCTTATGGTAGCTTTTAACATATCTAGCACATGTTTAGAAATCAATGTTAGATGATTTTTATGCAGTTTATACATGCTGAGGAAAATGCTATTGCAGATTATGCTTTGATTTTGTTGATGCTTTTAGTAACAGCGTGTTTGTGTAAAACTAGTTGCAGAAGTTTGGCTTAGCCAACAACTTTTTGTGTTTTGTTTTCTTTTTGTATTGTATTCCTGCGTGTATATGAATAAAAATGGTTGGCTGAATTTTTGAAAACGCCCCCTTGACAACCAAAATACTGTTCCCACAAAAGAAAGCATTCATAAAAAATAATAAAATAATGATATTTTGGCTACATAGGGGGTGTTTTCAAAATTTTAGCGTGTCCATTCTCATCTACAAATGCACAGGAGCACGACAAAAAGAATTAGAACAGTAAATTGTATGTACAAAAGTTACAGCACCCGCATAGAACAAAATGTTCCTCAAAAACTTGCATCTAAAAAATACTCACAGATACCAAAATAAAACATTTTTCCAAAATTTAGCCTGTTTATTTCCATTTACTCATACCCAGGAACATGTGTATTATTCTATTGAATAAAATACTTGTGGGTTCACTAATAATATATTTATAAAGAAAACAAGTTGTATAAAAGTTTCAGTGAGGTACTCATACATTATTACAACAGCACACAGAATCGTGCTACAAAAATGCGCCATTACTGGCCTTGTCTAAATCATAGGCGTACTCCAATGATCCCTCAAACCAGTGTCGTATTTACCATAAATACTAAAACATGACATTTTCCTCTCACTAACAAAGGAAAGAACACATTTATAATACTATAAATTCAACCGAATAGGCGCCTTAATAACTCTATTACTACGTCTTAACATTGGTGAAGCACTTTTATTTACATTAACATCTTGAAATTCATCATTGCTAGTACATTGTGGTACAACACTAGTGCTAGCATCTTCAGCAACAACATTTGAATTAAATTTAGGCGAACTTGTTTCAGTTGTTTTGTTACGAACACCTATTGATTGCCTAGGGCTAACGTTTGTACAAACATCTGAATCATTTTCAATTTTGGTTGTTACTATGTTTTTATCTACCTGACAAAGAGGTATCTCAAAATTTTCCACCCTTTTACGAATACTATTAACATGCTTGTACAAGATTTTCCCCTCAACATCTACTAAATAAGTAACAGCACTAACTACTTTGACTATAGTACCTTCTTTCCACTTATCATCAGTATATGGACCTAATTTATCTACTAATACCTTTTCACCTTCTGCAAATTGTTTCGGTTTAACAAAATCAAAATTTTAACTAACCCTTATACCACTATTTGCTTTTGGTTTCAATAGATCTAAACAAGTTTTTGGTTTAATCTTAAATAAAACTTCATTAGGACTTAATCCTGTATTAACACATGGAGTATTCCTATAATTAAATAGAAAATTAACAATTAATTGTTCTATAGAGAGTGACGACTTTTGTAATAAAACTGATCTAAAGGCTTTTTCACTGTTTGTATATGCCTTTCTGCTACACCATTCGATTGTGGGTGATATGGTGGCGATTTTAAAACCTGAATGCCATTTACCTAACAAAACTTAATAAAATCTTTTGAATTAAACGGAGGATCATTGTCACTCACAATTATATCTGGAATACCCAAAAACGAAAAGGTTAGTTTTAATTTTTCAATTGTATGGCTTATATTCGTGGATTTCGACATACAATGAATATCGATCCATTTAGATTTCGTATCAACAATCAATAAACAAGGTACTCCCTTTTGATGAAAGAAATCTATATGTATTCTTTGAAATACTCTTTCAGACTTAGGCCATGAGACTAAATTCTTTTCATAATGGTTTTGATAAACCTGACAAATACTACAACTATTAATTATATTCTCAATCTCATTATTGATATTTGGCCACCAACACACAGACCTAGCTAACAATTTAGCTCTTACGATACCTATGTGATCTTCGTGTATTAATAGTAGAACATTTTTACGTAATACCTCTGGAATAACTACTTTTGTTCCTAGCATCAAGCAATTTTGTTCAACAGACAACTCATTGCGCTTTATGAAATAACTTTTAGTATCTTCACTAACTTTACTTGACCATCCTGTTTTAACACAGTCAATAACTTTCCTTCTTATTACAGGGTCTTATTTGACATGCTTGCAATATCAATATATCATAAAGGTAACTCTTCTGAATAATTAAATGAATGAATACTATCATCTATATTAGTGTTATCTTTTGAGGGTAACCTAGAGAGCATATCGGCCTCAAACATTTGAGAACCTCTTCTATACTCAATACTGTAATTGTACATTGACAAAATTAAATTCCAACGTATATTACTTGAAGCAGACATAACCGATATGTTCCGTTCGAAATTAAAAATTACTTTTAACGGCTGATGATTTGATATGAGAATAAAAGATCTCCCAAAAATATATTTATGAAAGCGTTTAACACAAAATATTACTGCTAACGCTTCGCGTTCCAATTGAGAATTATTACGTTTTGCCTTTGAGAGCGTACCTGAAGCAAACAACATTGGTTTTTCTATCCCCTTAATTCTATGACATAAAACACCGCCAACCCCGTATGAACTTGCATCATACGATATTATAATAGGCTTATTTGCGTCATAGTGGGTTAAAACCTGATTAGTTGCAAACTCTTTACTTAAGTTAAATGCATTTTTGCATTCATTATCAAAATCAAATACAGTGTCTTTTCCTAACAATGCATATAAAGGCTTTAATTTTGATGATAACATAGGGATAAATTTACTATAATAATTTAGTAACCCTAAATATGATCTAAGTTGAGTAAGATCTTTAGGTTCAGGTGCCTCATATATTGCTCGTAATTTTTCAGACGTAGGATGTATACCTTCGAAGTCAATCCGATGTCCTAGGTATGTTACATCTTTCTGAAAAAAACTACACTTTGCTAAATTAACTTTTACATTGTATTTAGCTAACCTATCTAACACAATTGTTAATAATTTTTCTGCTTCCACTTGTGTTCTCGAAGCTAACAGAATGTCATCAAGATAACAATGCACCCCCACAATTCCCTTTAAAATCTGATCCATCACAGACTGAAAAATTGCTGGTGGTGACGCAATTCCATAGGTTAACCTTGTAAATTGATACAAACCCATATGCGTATTAATTGTTAAATATTTTTGATAATCGGCATTTACCTGTAATTGTTGATAGGCCCCAGATAAATCAAGAACTGTAAAATCTGAACCTCCCGCTAAACTAGCAAATATATCATCAGGTGCGGGTAAGGGATACTGATTTATTTTTAATAATTTATTAACAGTTACTCGAAAATCTGTACAAATCCTAACATCACTAGTTTTCTTGGGCACTACTACTATGGGTGAAGCCCATTCACTATGTGAAACTGGTTTTAAAATACCTACTTCAACCATTTGATTAATTTTCTTTTCCACTAATGGTTTTAGTGCATACGGCATTGCATAAGCTTTTTTTACTATTGAAGTAACATTATCCTTTAGACGAAATTTCACTCCAAACTTTTTAATTGTACTGCAAAGATTCTGATCAAAGACATTTTTATACTTACAGTTCAAGTCTTCAACTATCTTGTTTAGATTACCATTGCTAACAGACACATTATTTACCGTTTGGATTTCAGCATTTGTTTTGAAATAATCTCTCCATCCTGGAAATAACATATCAAGCCAATTATGTCCTAACATACAACCAAAATTCTTACTGGACTTTATAATGGTTAAAACTAAATAAAATTTCTTGTTACCTAATTCTACTTCTACTAAACATTCTCCGATAGCATTAATTATGTTACTTGAAATTCCGCTTAGATTATAATGTACCGCTTTAAAAGGTAAACCAAAAATTTCCTTGAAACTATGAACGGCGATTACAGACCTACATGCACCGTTATCGATTTCAAATTTTACATATTTTCCATTAATCTTCAACATTAAATATTCTGGTTTTCCCACAGCATTCGAACTAATGTTGTGTATCGACAGCAAATCACTATTAACTTGCTCGCATACTTCCAAGAGTGTTCCCTCATGCTGGTCCAAACTACGAACATTTCTTTTTATCATACACATTTCTTTTGTGTGACCACGTTTAGAACATTTAAAGCATTTCCACTTAGCCGCAGGACATTTATCTTTCGGATGACTTTTACCACAATTCTTGCATTTATAATCATCACTAACAGTACCACCAGCATAACTTGCATAACTTTGCTTCCCACCTGGATTACCGTAATACTTTTTATAAATGTTGGGCTTTGACTTTTCCTTTTGTATGGAATTTATAGAATTATTGCAACCTGCCAATGTTTTAACTTGACGTTCTGCTCATTCTGAAGCTTGAGCTAATTTACACGCATCTATAAATAATAAAGTTGACTCAGAAAGCAACTTCTTCTGTATATGCTCAGACTGGATTCCAACCACAAACTGATCCCTTAAAGCATCATCTAAAAATTGTCGAAAGTCACAAGTACTAGCTAATTTCCGAAGCTCCACTATGTACTCTGCAATTGATTGACCACTTTTTTGCATACACTTATTAAATATGAACCGTTCATAAACAATAGATACTGCAGGTGAATAATGCTTAACCAATAATTGAGTAACTTCTGCATAGGACAATTCCTGAAGTTTCCTTGGTGCCACTAAGTTCTTTAGTATTAAGTAAACATTTGCACCTGCTAATGTGACAAACATTAACACTTTCATGTCTTCTGTAACACTATTAACTTTAAACAGATGTTCTACTCTTTCTAAATACGTTTCGAACTCTTCCGCTTTCCGATTAAACACTTCTATACTTCCTATCATGGCCATTTTCTTATTATAATGTTTTCGCAACGTATATTTCGAAGTTACAATATTACTTAACCTCACAATTTTTATACACCACGTGTTTCAGTTTTACAAATATGTACAACAAACTCGTCGCCAAAATGTTGTGTATTATTCTATTGAATAAAACACTTGTGGGTTCACTAATAATATATTTATAAAGAAAACAAGTTGTATAAAAGTTTCAGTGAGGTACTTATACATTATTACAACAGCACACAGAATCGTGCTACAAGAATGCACCATTACTGGCCTTGTCTAAATCATAGGCGTACTCAAATGATCCCTCAAACCAGTGGTGTGTTTACCATAATGCTAAATACTAAAACATGACAGAACAATATAAAAAGTAAAATAAAAAACAGTATACAAAAAAAGTTCTAGCATCTATGTAGAAGAAATCAGTCTTGTAAAGAATGTTTTTTCATTTGTTTGTGTTTTGTTTTAATTCTTTTTGTATCATATTTCTGGGTGTATGTGGATGAAAATGCATTGGCTGTATTTTTGAAAATACCTTCTTGACAGCTACAATACTGTATCTCACAGAAGAAAGCATTATTAAAAAGTAATAAAAGGACAATATTTTGACTGCCTAGGGTATTTTCAAAAATTCAGCCTGGCCGTTCTCATCTACACACGCACAGTAACACATACAGAACGAATTGGAACAACAAACAATACACAAAAAAGTTAGAGCATCTGCGCAGAAAACTTTCTAAATTCTGATATAAGTTGATGTTGGTCACTTGATCATTTCTTAGACGAAAACAGTATTAATTATAAAGTAACTTTTTAAATGACTAATCATGCAACACAATTTTGTTCAATATTTTAATGCGCTTTTCATATTAGAACACAGATAAAATAGGTTACATAAAAGAGGTCTCGAAACGGGGATGTTCTCTTATTTCAAAGGTGGTTTGGTGTATAAACAACTAGAATTTCTTAACTTGCTTCATTGTTTGACAGATCAGGAAAGTAATTAGAGTTCAATTATTAATGATGTGTACTGGCGTAAAGTATAGATTAGATCAGAAGGGTACCAGTGGTCCACACTAAAACGTAGTACACATGAGTGCAAAAGACATTTTTACTATGTTTCTTGTACCACGCTACGTACTTGAAATGTTACTTTTCAGTAGACTGCTTCCAAAATTGCAAGTGTCTGAAGATTGGTGCCATGCTTTAAATTCTCACATTATTGGAGACTTAAATATCTACTAAATTATGTTCGAAGACAACAAATGTAGAAACGAGTAAAAAATTGTTGAAAGCATATGTATGGAGCACAGCACTGTACGCCTAATAAATAGGGACAGTAGGAGAAGCAGACAAAAAAAAGGTAGAAGCCTTTTGGATTGTGGTGCTTCAGATGTATGATGATGATAGTATGGACAGACAAAGTTAATAACAAAGGTTTTAGAAATATGGGGGAAGAAGGACATCTGTGGAAAACAAAAAGAATATGAAAAATTAGGACAGGACACATTCTAAGGCATTTGGGGAATAATGCGGGATATATTACAAGCAGAAATAGGAAAAAGAAGAGATAGATGTAGACCTAGATCAGACTATTGTACGAGTAAAAGATCTAGACTGTAGGAATTTCAGGGAAATGTGTAGGTTAGCTCAGAATAGGAAACAATGGAGGTACATCTCTAACCCGTTCTAGGACTGAAAACGTAATAATAAATAAATTCATTATGATGCTTGTAAACATGTTGTAAAAGGACTTGCTTTATTTGTCTGCATTTAAAAATTTTGACACGATGATGGGCCTAGTTGATTTTCAATTTAATTATATGCCCTTGCATTATTTTCATCTCAAGCATTTTGATTATTGTTTTTGTTTTGTATACTCATGTACTGATTTCCTGAGGCCTGTCTATTTTCCTAATTTGTTCCCTATGTATTTCGAATATTGTCTGTTTTACCTCAATAATTATTGTTAGTTTTCGTGGCTCTATAATTCACTTAATTTCACTAGTTATTTTTTTATGGTTGTTATACGTTCTTCTCAGGGTTTTTAAACTCCTAGTAAATTTATTCGCATATATTTAGTTCTATTTTGTCTCTATTGTTACAAGTCATAGTACCTCTTTAAATATTCTAAAAATTTCCTTTAAGTAACACACCTAGCAAGTGGTGTTTGTATAAATGAAATTCTTTGTATCTAATACGATCCTGGAGTACAACATAATAGTAAGGATTCTCCAGATAATCACAAAATCATACACTTGATAAAAAAATATTTTCACAAAAAATTAGTTTTAAAATTTCACGTTACAATTAAATGACATGTAAGATTTCTTATATTAAACCAAAAATTATACAAATGAATATTTAACATCTAGATAATTTTCTGCAGTCTTTCCACTTGTTTCAAACAAAAAAACTAAAACAAATATTTAAATTATTAAGCTGTAACGCGAAGCCCCAGATTAGAGCAGGTAACAACCCTAGTTTGTACCGACGTTCTGCTTGCATAAAAGCCAAGACACGTCCAGGCGGGAGAGAGGGCCAGTACGGGATAGACAGCCGTGAAGATGATACGTGCGCTAACTGTTTAGATCGTTAACTTCGATTTATGATGAGCATTTGTCGATATAATTTTACGAGTTTGAAATATGTGTAGTTAATGTTATATGTAAATTCAAGATCATTTTGTTTTATCAAGGTAAATAAAAGCCTTCAGTTATGCAACATTATTATCTTTATTCGATGAGCACAGCAAGTTTACTTAGACCTAGCATCAATAAAGTGTTCTTTCTTAATCTTTTCGTTTACATAACGGTATAATTGTCACAGAAAAAGCAAACACAGGTTAAAAACGATACGGACAATGCAAATAATGGAAACACTGCACTCAAACATTACTATGACTCACAATTTTTAGATTTTATCAAAGAAATTTCCGAATCGAATAAAGTGATGAACGAAGAACCTTTAAATTTAATTCGTGTTATACGAGAACAAACGTCACCTGATGGGGTGTTGTCTTTAAATTATTCTCAAACGATAACGTGCTGCAATTTTACAAAATGTGTTGCTCGTTTTAAAGGAAAACCGGATGCTGACGTAGATGCATTTTTAGACAAGGTTCAGACTTTAAAAGATTGTTCACAAGTATCAGACGCAAACGCTTTAAGGGGATTATCAATTTTATTCGAAGGCATAGCTGCAACTTGATGGCAAGGCATAAAACCCTCCACAATGGCATTCGTAAAGAGACGGGTATTCCCACTAGGATGGAATTAAACACTAATCAGTATGACAATCCGGTTGACATTGCTAACGGATTTGCCAAACATTTTCAAGCATGCTACACAAGCCACAAAAATATTTCTCATGGTACCTCACACTTATATTATAGTAAGAGTACTGTAAATTTGTCGTTTCATAAGTTTACTAAGGAGGAGATAATGAAGAAGATATCTGAACTTGATGTGAATAAAAAAGCGGGACTTGATGGTATTCCTCCACTTCTATTGAAGAAGTGTGCAGAATCACTTTGTAAACCATTATTATAACTTTTTCAAAAATCTTTTGATGTGGGGGAATTTCCATCAACTTGGAAAATTGCAAAGTTGTTCCCGATCTTTAAGTCTGGTAAAAAAGACCAAGTAGATAATTATAGAGGAATATCACTATTATCCACTATTCCTAAGTTAATGGAAGCTATTATTTCTGACGAAGTTTTTGAAACCTTTAAAAATTGCATAGTCGAAGAACAACATGGATTCTTTAAGGGCCGCTCTACTTGTACTAACTTGGCAGTCTATCAGAATTTTCTAATTTCGTCACTTGAAAGTGGCAAACAAATAGATGTGATATACACAGATATCCAGAAGGCATTTGATAGTGTGTGTCATGAATTATTATGTTCCCAATTACATTTATTGGGAATACATAGCAATTACCTTAAATGGATAAGTTCTTATCTAGTTGGACGAGTTCAAAAAGTTGTTATTGGTGGGGCAAGTTCAATTGATATTTCAGTTACCTCCGGGAGTTCCTCAGGGGTCTCATTTGGGTCCCATTTTATTTAGCCTTTTCATAAATGACATATCCCAAATACTACGTAACACTAAGTTCCTGTTGTATGCAGATGACCTCAAACTGTTTGCAGCTGTTGGTTCTACACAAGACTGTATCATGATCCAAAACGATATTAATAACCTTGTTGGATGGTGTGACATGAAAAAGCTGTGCTTAAATATCAGTAAATGCAAAGTTATGAGATATTACAGATGCAGAGACCCGATTGTTTATGAGTATGTTTGTAAATCCCAGGTTCTAGAATCTGTTTCCACTATTAATGATTTGGGTGTAACATATGATTCAAAGTTAGCCTTCAGCTGCCACATTGATAACATTAATATTAAAGCTTTCAGGATGTTGGGCTTCATCAAAAGGTACACAAAACATTTTTCAGATGTTACTGCAATCAAAGCTTTGTATAATGGTTTAGTACTTAGTATCCTTGAATACAATAGTATTATTTGGTCTCCTATTTATATTTGTCATTCTACGAGACTAGAGCGTATTCAAAATAAATTCACTAAGTATCTCTTGTGGAAACTTCACTTTACACATGATGCTTTTACAGCAAGTACCAGATTGCAATTGTGTGGCATGACTACTTTGCACCAGAGAAGACTTAATGCTATGCTAATATTCTTGTTCAAGCTTGTCAATGGTCTTGTAATTTGTGAATCCTTACTTGCCGAGGTATTGCTTGAATACCACAGCGTAACACACGTATGGTAATGCGTTTATTTCAAGAAAGGCAACATCGAACTAACTATGGCACCTACCACATATCAGATCGACTATTGGTTAACTATAATAAACATTTTTCAGGAATTGATTTGTTTAGTTTAAGTTTGAGTGCAGTGAAGAAGATTGCATGATCCCTTAGAAAGAAAGGAGCATGCAATATTTAGGATTATTACTCTATTGTGCGTTTTATTCTACCATATTGTTATATTATTATGTTGTTATGTTATTATATTTTTATTTTTAGTTAAAGGTGGTCAGTTGGAAACAATGTTTCTGTAGTGCCATATTTTTAAATAAATAAATAAATAAATAAATAAATAAACAAATATTTGGGATGAAGCGGTCAAAGCATTGAAGGATGCCCTTCGAAGAAACTTTCAGCGTCGTTAATCTTTAGAGAAATTTTTGCGATAGAACAAAATGTTGCGGAATCATGTGAAATTTTTATATGTCGCATTCGAGTGTTAATTGCTCAGTTGCCGTACATTTTGCCTACAGAAGCTCAATTAGATATAATTTATGGAATTTTGAATCGTAGAGTTAGAAAACTACTCGTACATCAGGATTTTAAAGGATTTGACGATTTTCTTGAACGTACTCGTGATATCGAACGATCTTTGTACGAGGTACGAAAAAAATTCTAAAGAAAACGTATCGACAATAGTTGAAACAACAAAGTTAGAGTTAAATGCGTGTATTGCAATAATTTTGGGCATTCATGTGAAAATTGTAGAAAACTAACAAAGAAAGAATCTTCTTTTTCTGGCGTGGAAGATAAACCTTTGCCCCGACGCATGGTCACTCAACCGACAAGAAAATCTCGTGCTATGGCTGTGGTTCGCCCGATGTTATAAGGTCTAAATGTCCTAAGTGTCAAAGTAACAATTCTTCAAATATAAATACATGTTCAACATTTTATCAAAGACGGAAAATTTCGACCCTTGTTAAATATTTCAATTGATGGTGGAAACGGAACTGAAATCGCCAATTCAGGAGCTCAAATTTCAATTGCGGGATACACTTTATATAAAGTACTTAAAATTATTTATTTATTATTACCCTATCTTACACAATGATCCCTTTACAAGATAAGTAAAACAGGCTAGGTATATGTAAAAATTTACGAAATTACAAAACTTTCATTCGCCGATGGAAGGTGCTTTGTTGAAAAATTTTTAAAAATGAAAGCTAACGTAGAAATTCAAGGCAAGACTGAATTCATCATTTTGTGAAATAAGAAAAATAACCACACTCTTTTAGGTGTAGATTTTCTGGAAAAAGCTGATATTGTGTTAAACATTCCAAACAGATCGTGGATTTTTGTTGAAGACAGTACAAAACAATTTAAATTTTACGGATGTGAGGGAAAATGTCGGATTTATCAATTTCTGAAATAACTAAACATGGTTTTTGTACCGATGAAGGTGATATGCTAACGACTAATCAGAAAAGATTAAAGAATGCAGAAATGAAGAAATTATTCAACATTCTCAACTCTGATCAAACTGTAATCGGCAATGCCGGCTCTCTAGATATGATCGAGTGGAGTTTTATTCCATCACATTCTCCTCATTTTGGATGGATATGGGAGGCGGGGGTGAAAAGTTTAAAAGTTCATTTAAAAAGAACGGTAGGGTATAGGCAAATCACTTTAAGAAGAACCCAACGTCATCATGCGCACAAAGCAAAAATTGGTTAGGAACAGTTCATTATATGTAATTAGGGATGGCAGTATTCAGGTTTTAGTGGCGTAGAATTTTATGATCAACCAATCGGAAATTACCTTGTAAAAGTTTTAGATTTCATTACTATTTATTTTTACTTGATACACAAACGGACAGTTTTAAACCGCCATCTAACTAATATAAAATATCTTGTATATAACAATTAACATTAATAAAACAATAAGTTACTCAACAGATGTGTTTGCAGAACACTAGAATGAGATAGAAACCACTTAAATAGGCCATGGTATTCAATCATTTGCTTTATCGGATTTTACAAAATAACCTTGCTATAGCAGTATTTTTTAGGGATATTGATGCACACAACCCATATGACGATATTATATTAAAAATTTTAAATTATAGTTTAATTGGTTGTTTATTTTTTTACTATTTAACGCCATATCTTCCGTTTATACTGTAATAACTCAACTACGCCACTGTTATTACATTTCTGCGCAATCTGGCATATGACGTTGAGTTCTTCTTAAAGTGATTTGCCTATACAATCACTGTACTTACGAAGAATTCATTACCATTTTAATACAGGTGGAAGCAATATTAAACTCGAGTCCTCTCAGCCAATTGTCGTCTAATCCAACAGAGTTAGAACCCATCACTCCAGATAATTTTTTAATTGGGCGATCTTTAATTGCAACCCCAGAACCAGACATTGTAACGATAAGTGAAAATCGGTTAAATCGGTATCAAAAGCTAGAGCAAATACGTCAATTAATTTAGCAACGTTGGTCACTGAAGTACTTGAGTGAGCTCCAAACCCGTGGTAAATGGCAAAAGGATTGCCAAAACATAAAAGTTAAACACATTAGTATTGATCAAAGACAAAAATCTTCCTCCGTTGAAGTGGTCTCTTGGACGAGTCGTGGTCATACATCCTGGCAAAGATTCAATTATCAGAGTTGTCTTCATCAGAACTCCCAGTGGTGTCATCAGAAGAGCCGTTAAAACAATTTGTCCATTACCAGTGCAAGACAATAGTGCCGGTGATGAAAACAAAGGGCATTAGTTTTTGTTCGTTTTTAATATTGTTTCGTTTATTTGGTAGACGCTATAATACAGTTTATGGTATATTATTCCTTGCATTTAAGATTTACATTGTTCATTTAAAAAATTGTTTTTGAAAACTGAGCCTTTCAAGGCGGCCGGCATGTTCAAGTTTCAAATAATATAGCTAGAACATCAACCCCTCATCTCTCTTTAAAATGTAAGTATTCTCACAGGTTGGGGTTGATAGACAGTAGTAGAGTTATGTCAGTGTCGCAGGCTTGACAAGACAGAGTCTAGTCCCATATTTTCGATGTTAATGTGTTGTAAACACGATGTATGTGTCTTAAATAAAATTGGATTTAAGTTTATCCTGTTTCATTATCTTGATTTTTAAATAAGTGCGCATATTCATACTAAACACACACCTCTTCCAGGGTTTACGAGTAGGACATGTAAAATTTAAATGCAAGTAGTCTCAGCAATGATATATTAGTTATAATAATTATTTATAAAACACAGTTGAACATTGTGCAATTAAATTAGAATTAAACTGAATGTTAGGGCAAATGTGTGATGATATTTTACTGTTTAGTTTGCATGCTAGAATACAGTTATTGTTATTGTTTATATAATTTTTAGATATCGTGAGTTAGATGAAAATAATCAGTTGGTACAGTGGCTTTGGAACATACTAGAAAATTTCACAAACAATGAACGAGTATTATTTTTAAGATTTGTATCTGGACGTTCACGTTTGCCTGCAAATTTAGCTGACCTTTCTCAACGTTTTCAGGTACAATTGAATTTAAGTAATTGCAACATTAAATAATTATTTCATAGGTCATGAAAGTCGATCGTGCAGTTGATGGTTTACCAACTGCGCAGACTTGTTTCTTTCAACTTCGTCTTCCGCCATATAGTTCTAAAGAAATAATGGAAGAACGACTACGTTATTCTATTAATAACTGTCGATCAATCGATATGGATAATTATATGTTAATGCGTAATACTGAACATACACAAGGATCTGATGATGAATTTTAATTATATAATCCGTATTAAATATTTTAACCAAAAACTGATTTGATTTTTTATCTATAAATTATTTTATTTAAGTTAGTTTAGGTAGACTACTTTTACCTTATTGAATAAATAAACTCTTGAAACTTTTTTTGCTGCATGATATTTTTTTTGAAATATTTTTGTGACATGATTGTAGTATTAATTAGATTATTAAATAAATGTATGCCAAATTATATTTATTATTGAATATCATTTTGTTTCAAACTATAATTCACAACTTGATCCCCCCATTGTATATGCTTTCGATGTTAGAAGCACTATTGGAAGGACTAATCAAAAAGTATAAAACTGAATAAAAAGAGTTAGCCAAGAGCGAGTCGAGCTCGCACTATTAGGGTTGTAACAATTCGCCTTTCCTCTTTTGCAATAACGTATAAAAGTTGTGTATTGTGTTACCAAAAATTTCAAATTTACTTTCAGTCAAGTATGGTTATGTAACTAGACCTGTTAAAAATCAGTGTGCTTGGAATTCTGATTATATGCCGTAATTCAAGTAAAATATTGTGTGGAAGTGGAATTTAAGAGCCTTAAAGTAATCTGTTTCACCGGGATCTCATTATTTACTAAAGAAAAATACAATTTCTCTACGTATTTTGAATTTTATTGAAGTATAACCTCAAAGCACATGTTTTGTAATTTTAGTAAAACATCGCTTGTGAGTAAATTAAGGAACCTTAGATTAGTTTGTTTTGCCGTGACAACTCTGATTTAGGGGTTGTTTTTGATGTTGGTTTAAATTTTATTAATCATATTAATTCAGTTGTCTCTAAAGCATTTAGGATGTTGGGATTCATTAAAAGAAACTGTATACACATCAATGTCCAAGTTTTGAAACCATTATACAATTTTTTAGTTCGCAGTATTTTAGAATACAATGGCATCATTTGGTCACCTTATTATGTCACTCACATCCAGAAAATTGAGTGTGTACAAAACATGTTCATTAATTTCATTCTCTGGAAGCTTAGATATCCGTATGCCGAAAGTTCACATGACATTCGGCGTCAGTTGGTCGGTTATCAATCACTGCTAGCTCGACGTACTGCAGCATTTATAATATTTCTTTATAAATTGCTACATGACATAGTTGACTGTTTGGAATTACTAAGCGTGCTGCAGTTTCGGATACCAGTTAAAGTCACCAGGAGTAATGATTTATTCTACATCGGTAATCATCGTACTAACTATGGGGCTAGTGCATTTAGTGATAAGTTAATGGGAGTTTACAATGCTTCTATACCATCCAATATCGATATTTTCAATGTTACGTGTAAATATTTGAAGACATCTTTATCCATTTTGTAAAGTGTTAACTATGTTTCTTATTTCCTCATGTATATTATTACTATTTGGATATTACCTGTAAGTAATTAATTTATATAAATAAATAAATAATTTACAAATGAGAAAACATAATCTAAACGTATTTGGAACTTTAGTAAATTATAACCTCGAAATACATTTTCGTAGTTTCAGTAAAATATCGCGCATATCGTTGCTGATACTGCAATACGTTCTATGTCAAAAATTTACATTTTCTTTTTTATGTAAAAACCGCCCAATTTCTGATTCTCAACGCACCTAAAATACGTACTATGTCAATATCCAGTCATAAAAAGTTTTACACAGATGCAATACGTTATATTATTTCATGTCATTTGATTAATACTGCAAAACGTTCTATGTCATAGTTAGTTATGTAGATAGTTTTAAAGAAGTGCTCTTGCCTAAATTTAATTAAAATATTGTTTGATCTTGGTAAGTAATTCACAGAAAGCATACATGACATTGTTAAAGCAATTATTTTAATCATTTATTAACTACTCATTTAGTTTTGTGTAGAAAATAATTAACTTAACAAACTTAACCTAACTCTTGATTGAACCTATAACATTTCCTGCTGTAATATAGGTTATACTATCAAACATTAGTCTTGGACCAAAAAGATAGTTATAATGCATTTTCAACTTTGTGTAATAATTTTGTATTGTGCTTTTTGATTTTCTTTGAATTTAATGATAGATGATCCTAATGCAATCGGTACTATGTCGCTGTTTGTATTAATTAAATGTTGACATAGAACATATTGCTTCATACTGATATTGATCATTATTTTTAAAGCTTCTTGTTATTTTATTATAGAAAAGTATTGCAATGAATCATGGGAAATGTATGGTGACATTAGCTTTAAAAAGCCAACCACAGGTACAAGTTCTAGATGAAGTCACAGGTGAATTTAAAACCATAACTCATTCAACATCAAGGGCTCCATCTAGTGATCGAGACTCGACCATGGATTTTAGCAGCTCTGGATCTGAGTATGTGCCAGATGAAACAGACTCAGAAGAGGCTGTTAATTTTGATAGTGACGATGGCTCCTGTGAGGAAGTTCTCAATCATGTAACTGGAGAGATAACAGTAGTCCCAAATTCTGATGGCCGTAAAAGAAAGCGCGCTACTAAAGGAAACAGTGATTTATCTAACTGGAAACGACAAAAAAACTTTTTAGCTAGGCTTAAAGGAGAAACTTACATCCGCTTCAAAAAAGATGAATCCGGACGATACAAACAGACTGAAGTTAAACCTGCAAAGACTTTAAAAAGTCGTTGTGATGGCCACACAAAACAACGTGGTCGTGGACCTCAACAAAATTTTAAATGCAATGATATTACAGATGCTGACCTGAATACTATTTTTAGAAATTTTTGGAACATGAAATCCTGGTTAATCAGAAAAATTTATGTACAAAGTCTTGTATCAAAAGCATTTAAACGAGGCAATCTTGTGCAAGCAGATTTTGACATTCATCAAACAAAAAAAAACAGTGCAAGAACAGAAAAAGCTAATGACAAAGACAATTCTAAAAGTTCTACGTTAGTATTTGCAATGGATGTGCAAGCTGTTTTGCTTTGTCCCCGGAATCAGGTCTCTGCTACATACTATAAAACCAAATTGAAGGTACATAATTACACAATTTATAATTTAAAAACAAAAAAAGCTACATGTTACATTTGGGCCATGAAGGTAATGGTGGGTTAGAGAGCGATGTGTTCGCCTCAATATTGACAATGCACCTTGGAGATGAAATAGACACATCTAATCCATCGAAAATAGTGCTATGGAGCGACGGATGTGCTTATCAAAATAGATGTGCTACCTTAGCAAATGGACTACTAGATTTGGCAGTGCAGAAGAACATAATAATAGAACAAAAATATCTTGAAGTCGGGCATACGCAAATGGAAGTAGACTCCATTCATAGCGCAATAGAAAAAAATTGCTCCGACATCGAGATATTTTTGTTCCTGCAGATTATATCAATATTATAAACTCTGCAAGACAATTCCCAGAATCTTATAAAGTTGTATTTTTAACTTGTAAAGATTTCCATAGCTTTGCTGGTGGTAGGTACAAAAGTATTAGACCGGGGAATAAAAAAGGAGATACGGCTGTGACTGATATTGTAGGGTTGCAATATGAACCCGAGGAAGGTATAATAAAATATAAATTAGATTTTAGTCAATGCTGGCAATCTTTGCCTACAAGACCCAAGCCTAAGTCTGCATCTATTTCTTCAGAAAATCGCCCAATCTTATATAAATCGCCTTTAAGTATAGAAGTTAAAAGCCTCTTATTCCATCTGACCATTATTTTTTTTATGACTCTTTAACTCATGGATGCCCCCATAATATTGGTACATGTTCACATATTATTAACTGTAACTAATAATAAAATATTGTCAAATTACACTATGGTATAGTGATTTATGTTGATTTTCTTATGGAATTTAGGACCCTTTTTGTAAGCAGTATAATGCTATCGCATTGTAGTTTGTAAGTTTACAAATTTAGTTCAATACATTTATTATTTGTAATTACTGTTTTAATCTACCTTAGTTTGGATTGGTTACAATACGCACTATGTCATAGATTATGTACAGAAGTCACCCCTGCTGAGCAGTGCAATAAGTTCAATGTCGCTTTATCTTTTTTTATAAATCAAACATAGATGTCATTTTTGCGTTTTCACAAAGCTTGTACAATGGTAGAAGGGTCACAAACAACTCGTATTAAAAAAATGGACAGGCTAAAAATTATTAAGTTTTCTTTCTCTCCTGTAAAGTTCTATTTTTTGACATAGAACGCTTTGCAGTATCAGCGACAATATGTGATTTAAAAGCCTTAAAGAAGAAAAAATACAATTTTGTAGAAGTTATTGAGTTTATTACAATTTAAGTGGTGATAGTTCTTACACTTAAAGAGTCGATAATACAGTTTACGAAGTACGTCGATAAATACAGTTACAAAGTCGGTAATACAGTTTAAAAGTTCATAAATACATCGCGCAAGCGCAATGAGACCAGCTGCGACGCCACTCGCGGAGGGCAGCGTAACCTTATTACAGATTCCGCGTGGGCACCGCCAATGACGTCACCAATGTACAAAATTATATTGCGCCATAATCGGAAAATTACATAATTTTAAAACAATGATAAAAGCAAACAAATTAGATAATGGATTACTTACATCAGAAATCCGGCATTCGCACGAAGTTGCGCTACGGTAGGCCTCTATTGAAGTCCATCAGGCTACCCAAAGCCCTTTTGCGGTAACTAAAGATGGTGACTCCGGTGCTTCAGCGGAGCATGGACATCGGACTCGTCTAGGGTCGTGCAGTACGTTTCGCCTAGGTGGTTCTCAAATTGTCACCTACCTATGCAGGGAATGACGGGAAAAAACCAGGTAAAGGTCGACAAACAAAAGATAAGCAAGCAGGATATCTACATAGGTAAAGATAAGCACGATACGATACCTGACCGACCACACTCCTTGAAGATCAAAGGCAAATAGCCACGTTATAGAGACAACAGGAAACTTGTTCCCACTTCTTGTCTTTTACACATCGGCGCGAACCTATTCGTCCAACCCTCCCGCGTCGCGCGATCTGCGCAAACTCACTATGACGTAACGGAAGTACACGCCTAGTCTATTTAAATTCCGCGCACCGCGTCTTTTGAAATTATGGCGCGAAACCTCCGCACATCAAACTTAACCTAAACATGTTTAAGTGCCGATTGGCACGTAACAATCGCGACAAAGCCACAAAAGAAAAAACTTAAAAAAGAAAAAGTCTGTTAGCACAGTAACAGCTTAAAATCTAAGACCTAACTACCCTACATAAACCCTAACTTAAAACCTACAAAATGTTTGTATAAGGCGCCACCTGGTTTTTTGACCGATAACACGTCTACCGAAGTACCAGGAAACGGAATAGGTAGCCCCATTGTTTTTGACTACACTAATGATCGACAGCACAAATTTGTCGGGAGCATGAAACACTATTTAAACTAAAACGGGTGCGACAAGTCGCCTAAACTATCTAAACCTATCTAACTAAAGCTAACATAAAAGTTCTTACGTGCAAACACACATGAGTGTTGCATCAAAACTATTCTTCTTTTGGCAAGAAGTGCCCAAATTTAAAAATATTCATGGAGTGCATCACTTTGCACTCTAGCAAATTTTGTTACTGGTACTTTGGTTTTCTAACGATGCACATTTAAAACTTGTCCATGACATAGTTGTGAATCAACAAATTTACCAAAAGTACCACCCTACTAAATCCTTATGTGCTAACCTAACAAATTACATTTCTATATCGGGTTAGCTTTTTCACTTAAATTTCAAGAAAAATAATTCCCACGTCTGGTCATAGATACCACACGTTAGGACGATAAAAAGATAAGGCAAGATCTCAAATTGTTGTTAAAGATAAGAGATAAGATAATGATATTAAGCTTAAGTTGTTATCCTCAAAGGTAATAGACAAGATAACGGTATTAAGCTTTAGTTATTATTTGAGATACTAGATAAGATAACGCGATATTAAGCTAAAGTGATTATTAGAGATAGTAGGTAAGGTAACATGAATTTAAACAAAAGTTATTACTAAAGGTAACCGGTAAGATAACGCGAAATAACTCGAAGTTATTACTAACGGTAGTCTGTAAGATAACGAGAAATTAAACCAAAATTATTACTAACGGTAGTCGGTAAGATAACGATATTAAACTAAAGTTATTACTAAAGGTAATCGGTAAGATAACGATATTAAAACTAAGGGTATTATCGAAGATAATAAAGAAGACAAAGGTATTGGCCTAGTTATTACCCAAGACAATGAATAAGGTAAAGATAGAGTGGCTCCAGTAGAGCTGTTTAAATGGGGATTGACTCGTACCCTCTAAAAAGAGAAACCTGTGAAGCAGGTCCGTTCACAAGAAACAGCACGAGGGACCGGCAAAGGCATTTGGGTGCATCCCTGCACCCGGCGTTGATCGATATCGGTGATACAATCACCCGATACCCACACGGTATATATCGATATGAAGATATAAACTCATTCACTCACACATTCACACTCTCATACATACCTTCACTGCCAGAGCCCATGCCTGACAGCGGCACCGCATGACCCCACGAAAGATTCGCAGAGACGAGGTCCAGGTGTCTGTGAAAACCTCCCGCGCAACCACACGGTGACTAACAGAAATGAAAAAGGCAGTAGAAATAGGAACGGTAAGAAGAAGGAGGTAGGTTTTTTGGAATGCATAAGAGGCACTTCCAGGTAGAAGAAAGTAGAGGAAGGGCTTGCATTGAGCAAAAGAGACAGAGAAAAGGTGGATAGCAAAGCGCTACTCAACCAGCCAATGTGACTAGTAGCTCGGAGTGAGGGAACATCACTCTTATGTGGCAGACGGGTGTTCCGAGACAAGAACAGGTCCACCGAAAGAAGAATAAGGCATAGCGGAGACAGCGGGATAAGAAAAAGTATAGTTTTTGGACAAGCGTCCGAGAGAAGGTAGAGAGTTGTCCCTGTTAAACACAGCGCAGTCTGAAGGACCACCTGCGATATTAATCCGACAAGATAAGGTATATCATAAGTTGAAATTCACTAGGCTCCTAAGAGAAGTAGTACGATCATTCTCCTAATGAGTGCATCGACTACGATAAGAAAATCAGACAAAAGTATCATTACAGATACAAACACACAAAAACAAACTGTTTTAAGGTAATTTTTAAAACGGTAGCACCCTAAACACACAAAAATGCCCAATTATAAGCAGTTAAATACAGATACACTGTTCCAATATGCTAAAACAACCGAGAATTTAATAAGATAACAATAAGAAGCAATAGCATCTCACCACAAAGTTCAATAAAAAAACAATGAAAAAAAAATGTTTATAAGTTATGTTGATTTAATAGAAAAAGAAAGAAATAATGATGTAGTATAATGTGGGCGACTGCAATAATTCAGAGGAAAAACATATGGAATAGATAATCCTAGTTTTTTGCAACTGCGAATATGAACTATTTCTTACAATGGCATAGGTCATGACTCCTATATTGGCCCAAAGAAAAAATCATCCACTCAACATCAGCTAAAACCAATCATAAAAATTCAATGAGTTATTACAACCAAAGTTACGACAATTACCACACAAAATTAAATGACGTAAGAAAAAATACTAAAAACCGAATAATATGCAGTAGGAAAAGTTCGAGGATTAATTAAATGAAACGACAGAGTTATATTGGGGGGTGTAGAGAATGAAGTGATATATAAGTAACGGTATGGTCAAGGAAAAGTCAACCAAAAGAAAAAGATAGCTAATTTAAGGTAAGTAAAATTAAATGTGTAAGAAATTATATACTATATGAGAGAGGGAATAAGTAATTGAAGTTAACTAATTGATGGTGAGAGCATAAAATATTAGGTAAATAGTGAGGGGAATGGAACGTGAAAAACTTAACTAGCATTTGGGTCAGCAGAGAATGGCTTAAGGTCTTTAATATGCCACCTGCCTTGACGTTTTCCTTCAGCATCCTGTAGTTCGTAGATAAGGGGACTAATGACACGAATGACTTTACAAAGAATGAATTTAGGGGCATATTTTGAAGAGAATTTCTTAGATGCATCCGATAAGACATAATTCTTTTTCCAAACTTGTTCGCCCAAGGCGAAAGAAATATTTCGTTTACGTAAGTTATAATGGTCCTTACTGTTTTCGTAAGCTTTTAACAAATTTTTCCTAACGTCGTTAAAGATAGAAGGTAATGACTGTTGGTCTTTGTCCCAACGTACTTTATCGTCAAATTCAATTACGTTAGTATCGTCAGGCACTAAACCATAGTAACTCCCATCGATTGGGGTATATCTTCCAAAAACAAGAAATGACGGAGTGAATTGGGTTGCTTCGTGTTTAGATGTACGCAAAGCTTGAGCAATTTTAAAGATATGTTCATCCCATGTAGTATGGTCTGAATCAATATAGGAAGAGATAGCGGTAATTAAAACTCGATTTACTCTTTCGGTAGGGTTTACTTGGGGATGGTATTTTGCGTTAAACCAAATTTTTTGTACTTTGTAACTTTTAACGAAATTCTAAAAATCTTTAGAGATAAATTGTGCCCCATTGTCACAAAGAATAATTTGGGGAACACCAAAGATAAGGAAGACATTTTGTTCTAGGAATTTAATTATAGCAGCGGATGTAGCTTTACGTAAGGGTTGCACCATAACAAATTTAGAAAACCAATCGGTGACAACTAAAAGATATTGGTTACCTCTTTTCGATCGGGAAGAGGTCCTAATAAGTCAAGCGATATTAATTGAAAGGAATAAGATACACGTTTAAAGTTACCCATTAAACCAGTACGAGCATCTTGTGAACTCTTATGAGAGCCACAAATTTTACAGCTCTTAATATAGCGACAAACAGATTGCTTAAGCGTGGGCCAGTAATATAATTCAGATATTTTAGCAAGAGTTTTTGTAACACCAAGGTGTGCAGCTATGGGGTCATCGTGACATAATTTAAGCACCTCACTGCGGTTCGCAGTAGGCACGACCAGTTTCCATTCAGGAATATTCGATATTTTATGTGGGGAAGAAGATACAAATTTATATAGTCTATTATTCGTTACACGAAATGTAGGAAATTTATCGGGATTATCAGAAACTTTTTTAATCATATTGAGGTACCAGGTATCAGGAATTAAATTTGGAAGGTTAAGAGAAACAACATCACGAGATAAGGCATCAGGTACGATATTTAATTTGCCAGGCCTATGCCTAACGTCAAAAGTGAATTGGGATATACGCAAGTTCCATCTTGCCAAACGACCTGCGGGCTGTTTCAAGTTAGTAAGCCAAGTGAGAGCTGCACAATCAGTGATTACGGTAAAGTGTGTACCTTCGACATATCCTCTAAATTTCTCGATGCCAAAGATAACGCCCAATAATTCTCGTTCAGTAGCTGAGTATTTTTGTTCGGCAGAAGTTAAGGCACGACTTGCATAGGCGATTGGATGTTCTAAACCATTGCTTACCTGGAATAACATTGCACCTAAAACAGTAAGCGAGGCATCGGTTTGTATATAAAACTTTTCATCGAAATTGGGTGAAATTAAGATAGGTGCTGAAGTGATTAATGTTTTAATTTGTTCGAAAGCCTGTTGGGATTCTGAATTCCACTCGATAGTTTGGAATTTCTTTTTATTTTTAATTAAAGCGGTAATGGGTGCAGATATAGTTGAAAGATTGGGTAGAAAGATGCGCTAATAGCTAATCATTCCGATTAAACGTTTGATTTCGGTAACAGTTTTAGGTGTTTTGAATTTAGTAATAGCATCGACTTTAGCAGGATCTGCTCGTTCCATCGATAATAAAACCAAGAAATGTAAGGGATGAACAACAAAATTGACACTTTTGCCAGTGTATCTTAAACCCTGCTGCGTTTAAACGTTCTGCAACTTCATTTAATGTGGCGATATGTTCATCGAAAGAACTTGAGATAACTAAAATATCATCCAAAAACACAAAGGCACGTTCTTGATGTAAGATAGGACCTAACGTTTGATCCATAGTACGTTGTAGGGTTTGTGGTGCGTTACAGAGACCAAATGGCAAAAAATTATATCCGAAAAGACCTCGGCCTGGAACACAAAAAGCAGTTTTTTGACGAGAAGATAGCTCGAGAGGTATCTGATAAAAAGCTTGTCTGAGATCGATAGATGAGATAAATTTTGCGTTACGAAGTCGGCTTAAAATAGAGTCAGTTCTAGGTAGAGGATAAGAGTCAGAAACAGTCATGGAATTCAACTTTCTGCCATTGAAACAGACACGCCATTCGTCATTCTTTTTCCGAACTAGTAATACAGGAGACGTCCAGGGTGAATTTGAGGGAGAGATAACACCAGATTCTAACATTTTATCTATTTCAGCATGTAAATGCTTTTGTAATGCAGGCGATAACGGATATTGACGTTGCTTAAAAGGACATCACCTGTAGAGATAACGTGTGTTGCAGTTGTAACGCAACCAAGTTCAGAGGTATTAAGTTTACGAAATTTGTCAATTGTAGCGTTAAGAGTGACATTTTGGGAGTCAGTAAGAGAAATTTTGTTAGATATTCCTGTAGATGCACAAGAATTTGTTTTAATAGAGGTTTGCCATGAAAAATCCTGGAAATAAAGTGACAGATTAAAAAGTTTACAGAAATCAACACCTAGTAGAAAAGGATAAGCTAATGTGGAGACAATCAAAAATAAAACCTCACGTTCAAGTGATTCTACTCGAATTTTTAACTTAAGGGAACCCGTTACATGTATTTGATTATCGTCAGCTAAATTTATGGAAGTTTTTTCGGGAATAATTTGAATATTAATATTTTGTTTAGATAATTGATGTAAACCTTCGTTATTTATAAGGGAGCATGAAGAACCTGTATCCAATAAAGCAATTACATTTAAGGAACCAATCGAGATAGACAAGTGTGGACGATTATCCAAGGGTTTCTTAACAAGTTGTGAGGCAGCAGTCTTTTTATGATAAAAGGAATTGACGGTTTGTAACCACTTAGACCACTCGGATGGAGTAGTATAGCGTTTTGTACATTAACAGTAGCGGTATTATTGTTAGATAAATTTAATGACGGTACAGCGTTAAAGGTAGTTTTATGATTTGAATTTATTGACGTCTGGGCCGGTTGAATGATTGGTGTTGAGGACGATTTTGATTCCTTGAGATATTCACGCCCTGATTTGGAATATCTCGACGGGAGCTTCCCGACACGTTAGGATTACAGTTCGTGCAGTTAGATTTGTAGATATTTGAGCGACCACAACCATAACAAAAATTATTTCTGGGGTATGTGCAGACATTATAGTTATGTCCACTTCTCTTACAGTTCCAACAGGTAAGTGAGTTATTAGTTACGGTAGAAGGAACATTAAGGGTAGATACTTTATGGGAAGCTCGAACTTGACAAGCTAAATCGGGTTCTAAAAGACCAGATTGTTTCTCTGGGGGCGGGCGGTATTTATCAATTCTTAACTTCATTTCCTGAAGAGAACGACATATATCTTTAAAGTGGGCTAACGAAGAGATGTGTTGTAATGCCAGACGTTCAGAGAAGTACGGGTTTAAATTTCTAAGTAACTGATCGATAATTTCGGATTCTGAGGGTTTTTTGTCGAGTCTGCTATATAAAGCTTCTAATGAGGTAATGAAAGAGACAACATTTTCGTCAGGTCCTTGGGTTCGATTACGTATCTCGTTCCAAAGGTCTGTAACATAACCATGAGGTAGGAAGTCTCGTTTTAGGCACGCAACTAACTCCTCCCAGGTAGAAATTTGGTCTCGTATGTTTCTGCACCATATCAACGCGGAGTCTGAAAACAAGTTACCTGCTGAGACAAATAAGTCCTGATCTGTACACCCGCGAGAGATTTTGAAATCATTAATACGGTCAAGAAAGGACGATAGAGAGACTTGCGCGTCAAACCCTTGAAAAGTAAGCCCCCATTTGTATACAGATATGGATTTTCCTACAGGTTGAGTGAAGCAAGTACGAGATTTGAAAATGGTAACGATATATCTACGTCTGCATTTGGATTAAGTCTTTCAAGAACAATTCCTTCAAGTAATAATATTTCGGACAACAAATTTTGTTTAGCTTGGTTTGCTTGCTCATCGTCATATAAGGATAATAATTCGGTACGTTGTTTAACATGCGTTATTCTGGAAAGCAATCTCCTCAGCTCAGTATCGCTGGGACAAGGATCTATTCTATTTATTATCCCAGATATGTCATCTAAAGACAATTTAATTTCAGATACGTGATGAGGCCAATCGCCAGCGATTTTCTTTAAGACAGGAACGCCCTTCATTTCCTGGGCTAAAATGGCCCTAAGCTGCGATCTTCTATCGTTTTGGTTAGACGCAGGAATAATGTTCCTACTTTCAATCTCGTAAATTAGCTCGAGAGACTTTAAATGCGAAATATTCATTTTGAATTTATGTTTGAGACACGATATATATATATTGCTGTGAAACCACCAAAATCCGGGAACTACGGTTTTCGAATCGAGCCCCACAGATTGGGCGTCAAGAATGCTGTGAA
This sequence comes from Platerodrilus igneus, assembly GCA_036346225.1. NCBI lineage: Eukaryota > Metazoa > Arthropoda > Insecta > Coleoptera > Lycidae > Platerodrilus > Platerodrilus igneus. Next base: position 1,416,734 of record JARFIW010000507.1, on the reverse strand, counting down.
ACCTACAAAATTAACTGGTCCGTTAACTTTCTTCTTTTAATCGCCTCTTTACTCTTTTCCGCCTCGGCTGCTCTCCTAGTTAAAACTTTCATCCTCAATCATAAAAAAACAAATACATCCCTACCACAAACATCAACGTTAACTCTATTTACATCAATATTCATAATACATCAAAATTTCAAAATTAAATTTCAGCATAAATTTCAGAATCAGAAAACTTCAAGATTAAATTTATTATCATTTTAATGTGCATCCAGAATTAAAGTCCTTGTAGGATGCCTACTAATTAATATAACAATATATGCAGACCTGAGTCTGAGTACAAAGGGAGCATCTACCACCCCTTTACGTTAATTAACCAGGTTCGTCTAATTGATCTCAAAGACATACCCAAATTTTCATCATAATCCAGAACATAAATACTAAATACCCCTTTCTACTTAAACAAGAAAACCTCACCTTAAAATTAAAAATTTGTTGTTAGTACAATTTCACTACTGTCCATTTTAAGTAAATCAATTATAAAGTTATTCAACACACACCAAAACATCAAAAATCGAACAACAAAGCATAAGTTACCTGAAGGTTAATGCACTCGTGGCTTCAATGTACATCGTCCTTGCTAATTTCACCATTCCAACTGGGTTATGTTTACGTCCTCGGATTACTGGTCGCTTTTAAACATTTTCTCTACACCACCATTCATCTAAAGTTGTTTCAGTGCTTTTCCGGAACTCATCTGTGTATATCAGAAGCTTGTTTTGTGTATCCAGACACGTTTACGAATCATTTAATTATTAACACCCCGAAAAATAGCAAAGAAATGCATACTTCTTTCACAAATATACGCCAAAACTGCCTACTTTTGTGTATTCATTTGTCGTTGCAAATTTGACTAATTGGTACAGTGATACTAAACTTTATTACCTTGTATCTTCTTTTCTAAGTGCACTAAATTACATTCATTGTAGCACGTAAAGAACAAACTGTTTTAAATCACCAAAATATACGAGCAAACTGTTTAAATTATTCTATCCAAAATCGGAAAACTAAAACGCACTGTTTAACGCATTGAATCAATTCGAAAATCTAAGAGAGCGAAACTCATATTAACCCGGGTATATATAGTGGTTAGCCTGTCTGTCGGTTTTGTCCTCAAAACGGCCAGTTTCTAGAATTTAATATACTATGTTCCCATCTCGCCCGCCTGTGCGTCGTTTCTTATTAAATTTGCACTCGCACCAGTTAAATCTCAGAAATTTCGACACGGCTCGCAACGTCTGGGAATAACTAATTAATTTTTATACAGAAATATTATTTTTACCTCTCCAGTTTGTCTCTTATTTTCAACCAATCGCAACCCAGTGACGTTGCTCCACTCACGCCTTTTACTACATGTGTCTCGGTCTTGCGCATATTATCTGTCTCTATCTACCCTGTTCTTATTGGTGCAAATTGATATTCTTTATTATCGATTATTTCAGTCCATGTGGACCGTGAAATAACCCACCTTATTAGCATTTCCCGTAACTATAAAGCTACGGTTTCTCCAGCATTCTCTGTAACCATTTGTTATCTGCAAATTTTACGCGGAACATAAAACATTTAAAAATACGCAGGTGTTCAAACATAATACTTCTACGATCTGAATATTATTGGGTTTTTACTAGCTTTTATCCATATTATATGTTACTAATGGTTCAATTAACTCCAATTAAAATAATACCCTTTAATTTTTAGTGACTCCTAATCAAATATTAATTATTATCTGTACATTTTGTTTAATACCGGTTACCTAAAATTGAGTTAATTAATATAAATTTTGCACGTAATTTCAATTTGTTTCTTTACTCGGAATAATTAAATTACACGTAGAGCATTTTAATACTGCTTCTTTTTATAGAAGGCGTCTTGTACATAATTTAAATCTCTTCTTTTTAATGAAACGAATGAATTTTTATGCTTCACGGTTTTAATAACGCGTACCTTTTCCTAAAGCTTCTACACGGTGATTAAATTATTTGATGTGATTATTTAATTTTCTACCCTGGTCTAAATATGAGTAATATATATATATATAAGGTATACAATAGTGACGTAAATTAGGAGGTAAAAACGATACAGCTACTTCAAGTCAGTACGATAAGATATTTAAGGATGGAAACTTGCTATGAACGTCACTCGAAAAGAATAATATTCAAATTTTATCACGTCAAGTAACGAAAAAACTAAAAAAAAACACATTTAGACTGTATGCGGACAAGGTTAGTATTTAACAAAGGGATATATCATTGATAAACTACAAAAAGGCACTCCAAATTAGCAAAACACATAGGTAATATGTTATTTAACCTATAAAACGAGAACTATTAATGTAGCATTTTCAAAAGGTATTCTAACGGTACGATTCACTTTAATAACGTTTTTAAACATAAGGTGTCTTTAAAATACGTTCAAATATTCTAATCAAACAGGGAAATGCCTACTTATTTTATATACTTACTTGCATAAAAGTAGGGTTATATAATTTATGTTTCCTAAAGTTCATATATGAATTCAAAAATAAACCAATCACTCACAACTACATAATTGAAGTTAACAAACAGATCGCACATTCTAAATTTAAAAAAACATTATATTAAAAACACAATTTATAAACAACGGTTATATTTAATCAAAATGGCGGTATTCACCTTTAATTGGCAAGGCAACTGATTTTGACATCTAAAAAAATGAAGCGTGTTCCAAAACACGTATAAGTTTCAAGGTTACAGATATTAATTAATTCATTTTTAGTGAAAAAGCTTTTTTAAATAACATTGATAATACATTGAATGTTTATAAAAAAACAAAGGAAAATTCACAGGTTCCTAACCTCGCACGTTAATAAGGGCGCCATTTTATTACAATTTATGTGGTGATAGTTCTTACACTTAAAGAGTCGATAATACAGTTTACGAAGTACGTCGATAAATACAGTTACAAAGTCGGTAATACAGTTTAAAAGTTCATAAATACATCGCGCAAGCGCAATGAGACGAGCTGCAACGCCACTCGCGGAGGGAAGCGTAACCTTATTACAGATTCCGCGTGGCCACCGCCAATGACGTCACCAATGTACAAAATTATATTGCGCCATAATCGGAAAATTACATAATTTTAAAACAATGATAAAAGCAAACAAATTAGATAATGGATTACTTACATCAGAAATCCGGCATTCGCACGAAGCTGCGCTACGGTAGGCCTCTATTGAAGTCCATCAGGCTACCCAAAGCCCTTTTGCGGTAACTAAAGATGGTGACTCCGGTGCTTCAGCGGAACATGGACATCCGACTCATCTAGGGTCGTGCAGTACGTTTCGCCTAGGTGGTTCTCAAATTGTCACCTACCTATGCAGAGAATGACGGGAAAAAAACCAGGTAAAGGTCGACAAACAAAAGATAAGCAAGCAGGATATCTACATAGGTAAAGATAAGCACGATACGATACCTGACCGACCACACTCCTTGAAGATCAAAGGCAAACAGCCACGTTATAGGGAGAACAGGAAACTTGTCCCCACTTCTTGTCTTTTACACATCGGCGCGAACCTATTCGTCCAACCCTCCCGCGTCGCGCGATCTGCGCAAACTCACTATGACGTAACGGAAGTACACGCCTAGTCTATTTAAATTCCGCGCACCGCGTCTTTTGAAATTATGGCGCGAAACCTCCGCACATCAAACTTAACCTAAACATGTTTAAGTGCCGATTGGCACGTAACAAGTTAATATCTAATTTTCTTACTTTGGAACAATTTGACAAAAGTGCGAAACCCCGCTTTTATTGGGATTCTACATCAAGAAATCTATATTTTCAAGTTAACGAATGTTTTGAAAGTAAACATAACCTTGAAGTTTTTTACTAAAAATATTTTAATAATGAGTGAAAAAGTTTCAAATGAAGTCGAAATTTGTGTTATATATGAGAACAATAATAACACATCTGAAACCTTTTACAAATGTGATAACTGCCAACGAAGTCTTCATGCTAGCTGTATAGCGCTTTGGGCATCTGAAATTAAATGTATGCCAATAAGGAAACGAATTTTAGAACTTAGATGTCCAGATTGTAAGACAGATAATGGAATCATAAAGCAAGAAATGTCTGAAATTAAAAATGTGCTCCAAGTGATTCTAACCAAGTTTGAACGAATTGAAAAAATGCAAATGGATATATTATCAAATACACAAAAAATTGGTGAATTAAAGCAAGAAGTTGAACAGTTGAAAAGTGCAAATCTTGAAATAAATACAGATCTTCAAGCAGCTTTAGTTTCCATCAATGTGCTTTCAACAAAAGACGAAGACAATGAACGACGAAGTAAATTATATAACCTTGAATTTGCTGGTATTCCTTATACTGAGAATGAAGAAACAAGTAAAATTATTATAAAAATATGTAGTCTTATCGGTGTTACTATACATGAATCTGAAATTGATAGTTCTCATCGGATGAAAAGACCTAATGGTACAAATACATAATAATCAATCATAAGTAGATTCTCAAGGAGAGTTACAAAACTAGATGTACTCTCCGCATATAAAGGCAAACGAATTAATGCTGGTCAAGTAGGTTTTCAACATTGTTCGTCCATTATCTATATAAACCAGCCCTTAACCGTGAAGAATAATAAAATTTTTGCAAAAGCCAGAACTATGAAGAAGGAAAAAAAGATATGTTTTGTGTGGATTAGAGATGGCTACGTGTATATTAGGCAGACCCCAGATTCCAGGCTGTTGAAAATTGCTTCAACAGATCAGCTTAATCTATAAGCAAAAGTTTATACAAGTATTATTCTGCATTATTTTTATTATTCTCTTAAGTACCTTTTGAATTATCATTGTATTTCACAATTGTTTTTGATTTTTAAATTGTATTAAGTAGATACTTTTCATTTCTTATAATTTAATTATTTAATTTGAATGGTAAAGTGTTTTGTCTTGGCTACAGATTAGATTAAATACATGAATACAATTGCACTCTTTGATACAATCGACAAAGACAACTATGAAATTAATCATACTACAATAACCTTAGATACTTTACAGAATAAGTTAAGTAATTACAATTATGATTTAAATCTAACGATATTGCAACAAAATATAAGAAGCCTCAAAAAAAATTTCAGTGAGCTAGTAATCTTACTCCAAATTTTAAGTCATAAAAATTGTTATCCAGACATAATTATTCTCACTGAAACCTGGGACATTGACAACTTAAATTATCAAATCAATGGGTATTCGAGTTATTATAACGATGTTCATTTTAACCAAAATGGTGGTATTATAATGTACATTAAACAAAATTTATTAATAAACCACATCATTTATAAATACCACGAGGTTACTCTCTCAAGAAAAATTTATTTATTTATTTATTTAAATTTATTGAACTACATACAGGCAGAGCCCAAAACAGTAGCTCCGATATATAATTCAACTAAAGAGAAAAAAATACCTACATACATATATATACATATATATATATATATATATATATATATATATATATATATATATATATATATATACAGTTTGAACTTGTAGTGAAGTAAGCAAAACAGTTAATACAATTAATACAATTAATACAGTATTTCCCTAAAAATACATTTTTAAAAATTTGTTCTTGATATGGCACTTTATTAAAATAACACTGTCATCAAACAAATCGATGTTTGATAGTTGCATTGTTAAGTTCATGGTGTGGCACATGCGGTTTATAGGAGAATTGCGACTATAATTAGTTTTTGATGTTGTCGGATAAAATGTAAGGGGTTTACGCAATATACGATTAGGGGTGTATATGTTAATAAGTGCTAAAAGGTGGGAAGAGTCAATGACTGATTTTAAAATTTTAACAAAGAAAACATTGTCTGTCAGAGTTCGTTTATCTTTTAGCGTTAGCATATTAAAATATTTGCAACTAGAGAGGTATGAGTTAGAAGTTGATGGCGTTTTTTTCATTATGTAAGTGATCATTCTTTTTTGTATTTTTTCTATTCTTTTAGTATAAACTTGATAAGTTGGATTCCAAACCGAGCTTCAGTAACTTAAAATTGATAATACGTACGCATTGTAAAGCGTTAATGTAGTGTTTATGTTGTTGAAGTATCTTGTGGTTCTCATTATGAACCCCAACATCTTATTAGCTTTTTTGCATATATTATCTACGTGCGTTGAAAATAACATTTTAGAGTCAAACGTGACACCTAAATCAGTGATTTTAGCTGTTGTGGCTAGAATATGATTGCTAATACTATACGTATAATCGGTTATGTTGATGTTTCTTGTAAATGAGATGCTATAACATTTAGCAAAATTTAATAATTATTTATTCTTCTCACAGTAGTGAGCAAGTAGCTGTAAGTCTGATTGAAGTTTTTGACAATCATCTTTACAAGTGATTTCTTTGAAAATTTTCAGATCATCGGCATAGAGTAGTATATTGCTAAAGTAGAAACACCGATGTATATCGTTTATGTACAACACAAATAATAACGGACCTTGCGGAACACCGGATGTTACTGAATAAAATTTAGAACAAAATCCATTTACAGAGACTGCTTGTGATCGATTTCTTATATAGGAACAATCCCATCTCAATAAAATACCATGAACCCCGGATTCGACAAGTTTACGGATTAGTATCATATGATTGATTTTATCAAATGCCGTGCAACTTACTCTTTTCTCGATGTTATAAAAAGAGTAAGCGCACGACGAAGTATAAGAAATACTTCGGCACAGCTTGCATCGACCTTTATGGTTTCGGAGGCTGCGTGAGACTTGAAATCATAAGGGTAAGGGGAATGTTTGGAGAATGTCTGAATGTTAAAATTTAAATATCAAGACACCTGTTTACACAACTGTAAAATAACTTAGAGAAACAAAAGTTAAAACACGATAAAAGAAATTCGACTAAATATGTATATTAATACTCAAGTTATTACAGTTCCAAAGGCATGTATAAGATATATGCTTGTGTCATTAACATAGTAGACATAGCTATATATTTTAACATGGTATAATTCATATATTTAATAAAATGTACACGAGAAAATTTCTATAGAGAAATCAAAATAAATAATCTCTGTTTAGAAACTCAAAATTTTACTTAATGCAGGAGTAAATCAAAAAGTGATCCTAATTGTAATAATGTCATGTAACAAATTGCACATGAAATGAAAGTTCAAGTAATAAACCTTTTCACCATATGAAGCTTCATGAAGACCCAAATGTTTACATATTTTTAGGTTATGTATTAAATAATTATATTTGACATCATTTAAGATAAGGTTATATATTAGAGAATGCTATTTGAAATCAATTAAGGTAAGTAAACGGTAATTAATAATCAATACAAAATATTTGTAGTGACAAAGACAAATTTAAATAGAGGTTAGGCCTCTTTATTTTAACAGAAAAAAGATAAGGTAAAAGTTTAACTTTCATACTACCTGTAGTATCAGTAACTGAACTAATACAAAGTTACTTAGTTTACAGGAATCCTTCAATATCCAGGAAACTGAAACATCCTGCGTTGGAGGAACTCCTAGTGTAGGTATAAAACAAAACATGTGGTCAACTTCGAATGTTGTCCTTAACAGACTTCTGTTCCATAAAATTAAACTTGTAGAAATTTTTCAATAAGATAATAACTCAGCATTGTTATGTAATGTAGAAAAAACGAAATATAAAATTCTTGGGATGAGTGTTTATTTTACATCATCTGATTATGCGAATTGCACATGCAACTTTTCCGTGTGGAAAATCCGAAGGAGAGAAAACACGTCGGCGTGACGCATATTTGACCGGAGAAACATATGTTACAGGAACACATAAATCCATTGGAGCACATGTTACAGGAACATATAATACAGGAACATGTATTACAGGAACATACTTTACTGGAGAATACTTGACCGGAGGACCCTAGAAAATTCAGTTGTGTTACAAAAGTGACAATCTCACACGAGGTGGAAAGGAAAAATTAAATTCGTCTATATCTTACCATCATCATAAATACTTGATGGGATTAACGAAGAAACAACTTCTTCATCCATTAGATAACACATCTAGAAATATATTTAAATGTTAATTTAGGATTTATAATTAGAAAATTTGCATACCAGGTAACACATGAGGCAAAGGTAAAAGTTAAATCACAAATGCTCAACCGTGCCAGATAAGCAATCAGGTATTCGAGAAGTGAAAATTTGACACTTCAAATAAATTATTTTCGGCCATCTTCGGGATAGACGATCTCTAGCAATTATTCTCAATAATACAAAATTAGAACCACACCAGTTGTGACTTTGGAATAAACACTTCAGGAATAACCAATAGGAAAATTTCATTTAGATATAATTATTTGTACTATGAAAACAAATTAGTAACATGTGGATTAAAACTAATAATCCATGATTGTACGAGATAAATTCTTATAGAAAATATTAATACATAATAAAGAGAGTAATTTTATAATTAAATGTAGGTATTAGCATTTATATGCTAATAGTGCCAAGCACAGATGTAACATGCTAAAATATAGGCAAAAAGGCATGTTACAGCCTTGCTAAAGTCCGTATACACGGCGTCAACCTGACATCGCCGCCCCATGCACTCAAGTATATAGTTGGAATAGTATAATAAATTTGTCTCTACAGATTTCCTTTTAATAAAACCATGCTGTTGTGGAATGATTTCGGAGCTTACAGAAAAATATAGCACGTCAAATATAATCGTTTCAAATAGTTTTGGGATAGCGGACAGTATAGAAATTGATCTGTAGTTTTTTATATCAGAGGGATCGCCAGATTTAAATATTGGAACTACAATGCACTTTTTCCATATCGATGGAAATATCCCCGTTGCTAACGATTTAATAAATAGAATGGATAAAGGGTGGGTTATTCCGTTGCAGCATCGTTTTAATAAGATTGGTGGTATTCCGTCTAAACCTGGACCTTTGTTTATGTTCAGCGTGCATAGACGCTGATGGAGACCACATGTATTGATTATGTGTTCGGCATAACTATTGTGATTACTGGAGTCACAGTCAAAAATTAATATTGGCATTCACATCGTATTCATACACGGATTGAAAAAATAAAGCAAATAATTCAGCAATGTCCTCGCCTTTAAAAGCAGTTTTACCATCATAGTTTAAAGAGTGTGGAATATTTGATTTATGCGATTTTTTTAGTTTCACAAATTGCCAAAAATACTTAGGGTTTGTAAGTATGTTATCTTAGGCGCGCTTCATGTAATTTTGATAATCGGTTTCGATAAGAGTTTTACTGCGGCATCGAAGTATTGAAAATGAGCAGTAATCAAGTGTATTATTGTAATTTTTCCACCGTTTCTTTTCCTTGATTACTTTAATGGTTGCTCTTGTGTACCATCTTGGAAAACGTTTATTATGGTTCTGTTTTATTTTTGGTATTCTTAGTTCAAATATTTCGGTTAATTTGCTATAAAACACATGCACCGCATCTTCTATATTTCTGCCAGAGAGCAATTCTTCCCAATCAGTTGATAATAAGTCATTGTCAATTTGTATAAAGTTAGCTTTACTGAAATTGTACATAATTAACGGATTTATAGATAAATTGTTTTTGATATTACATGTAACGAAAATTTCAAGAGAGGGATGATGTATATCCTCTGGGACTAACGCCATCGGACTTTTAATTATGATAATTTTAACATCTGCGTTTGTTAATACCAAATCAAGAACTTTTTGATTGTTGTTACAATGTGTATTATATTGTCGTAGGCCACATAAAATCAGAGCATCTACTAATACTGTGGAGCGCCGATTTGAATATCCTGTAGGTGTTGCATACTGTAGAGTATTATTATTAGATATCCATGTAATTTCCGGCATATTAAAATCGCCACATACGAATACGTTTGCGTTTGTATCGGTCATATTGCCGCATAGCTTATCTAAATAAACATTTAGTGCTGTATTATCACCTGGAGGTAAGTAGACAACGCCAACAACAATCGAAAAGAATCCTTGACCGATTGAAATCCAGATGTCTTCTGCTGTGTATGACCAGTTTATTATTCTCTTCGGTACTATAGAGGTTTTGACCGCAACATGTACTCCACCTCCTGACTGTTTTAAGCATCCTGTGGTTTCCCTATCACGTCGATATACCGTATAATCATTGGAAAAAAGTTCACTATCACTTATACCCGAAACCAACCCACTTTCCGTGATACAAATGATATCATAGTCACAACTTAGAACCTTTATGTAAAAATTATGAGTTTTCGTTCGTAGACCACGTACATTCTGGTAAAAAATAATAGAGAATATGGCATGACGTCTATATATTGACCTCCAAGCACAAACATTGATACTTTCCTTACTGACCTTGAGTATTACTTACAATCAATTGTCTTTCAACAGATTGAAATTATTGCAGGTGACATTAATATAGATTTATTACAAAGTACTAACACTAATACTTTTAGATACAATAACCTCTTATCTGAGTTAGGCTATAAAACTTGCATTACTTGTCCAACTAGAATAACGCATCTCTCGAGTTCTGCTATTGACCATTTTTTTGAACGTTTTTCTAAAAATACTATAGATACAACAAAAACAATAAATTCATATACAATTCAAACAAGTATTACTGATCACTTTTCAATTGTAACATGTATGTGTTATCAACAAAACACTTACAGGAATAGTCGACTACAAGATAACAAAATCCGTTCTAATATAAATTATTCTCTGTTGGAAACTTTTTGCAAAGACATTAAATGGTTTGAAATTATAAATGAAACTGATGTGAATATGGCCACAAATAAATTTTTTCAATTACTGCAAATACAAATTAGGAAAGCAACATCATTATAAAATGTACCGCCAACAAAAAAAAAAAAGCAATCCTTGGATAACGTTGGGCCTAACAGTATCTATATTACATAGAGACTCCATGAAGAAACAACTTCTTCAGAATCCATATGATACTGGACTTGCTGATCAATACAGAAATTATGTTACTAAACTAATTAGGAAATGTAAAAATCAGTATTACCTTACCAAAATTACAGAGTCCAACAATAATCCAAAGAAAATCTGGTCTATAATAAATGACAGTTTAAACAAACAAAACAAAAACATAAACCGTATTCCTGACATCTTAGGGAACGAGCAAAATTTAATTGTTTGTGATGAACAAAAAGCAAACATGTTCAATACACACTATCTAAACGTGGGACAAAATCTGGCCAGTAAAAAAAACAAATCATTCAATATACACAAGGATTTCATTAAGGCAAAACTTGTAGCTATTTCTATGTACATGTGTCCAGCGATAACGCAAGAAATTCAAAATCATATCAAATCTCTTAAGAACAATACATCCTCTGGTCCTGATAACATTTCCAGTACAATATTAAAATATATATGTACATATATACTGGAACCGCTCCAGCATACAATTAATCTAGCTATATCCAAAGGAAAATTTCCAGATTCTTTAAAACATGCAACTGTTATACCAATTTATAAATCGTCAACATATCATTTCTAATTATCGTCCTATTTCTCTTATTAGTAATATTGCAAAGATATTTGAAAAAAATTATTAATGTTAGATTATTATCATTTTTTGAAAAGCATAACTTATTATCGAAGTCCCAATATGGATTTAGAAATAACATGTCAACTGATAGAGCTATATATGAATTAGTTAATAATATTACCGAAGATTTGGATCTTAACACAAAGAAATTAGCTGTCTTTCTTGATTTTGCAAAAGCTTTCGATACTGTACAGCATGACTTGTTATTAAGTAAATTACAAAACATGGGTATCCGAGGAACTCCATTAATGCTTTTAAACGATTATCTAAGCAACCGTACTCAAAAGGTAAAACTTAATAATGTTGTCAGCGATGAAGGCTTAATAAAATGTGGTGTTCCACAAGGAACTGTACTAGGTCCTACGTTATTCCTAGTATATATTAATGATCTATACTCGATAGTTGTAGGTGCCAAATTCATCTCATACTGATGACACAGTATTGATTTTTGAAGAGGAGTGCTGGGAGGAAGCCGTGAAAAGAGCAACAACTGGAATGAAAGTAATAAAAAATTATTTAGACCTTAACCTACTCTCATTAAACATTGATAAAACTAACTTTATGCTTTTTACTATATATAAAAATCATCAACCGGATATTTTTTAACTAAAATTGTATAACTATGATTGTAACAATGATCCCAGCTGTTCTTGTAGTCTAATTGGAAAAGCTAACGAGCTAAATTACCTAGGAGTACGTATCGATGCCTGCCTAAAGTGGGATGCTCATATAAAGATGCTAATAACTAGACTTAGGCAAACTATATATGTATATATGATATACTACGCCCTTGTGGATTCGGTGTTGACCTATTCTATAATAAATTGGGGTGGTATATATGAGTCAATTAAACCCTTAGAAACATTACATAAAATGATATTAAAGACAATTTTGAAAAAGGATAAACTGTATCCTACCCGTCTTTTATATCAAGAATCACAATTACTAAAAAAAAATAAATATAATAAAGCTGTTTTAGCCTTCCTTTACAAAAAAACCCCAATATGTTGAATAAACTTAACCATACCCATAACACAAGAAATCTTCACAATTCCTATGCTACTGTTCCTAAAACAAGAACTAAAATGCGTCAAAATTTTTTAACTTATACTGGTCTTTATCTTTACAATAAGTTACCATCAGAAATAAAGAAAATTAACAGTTTACATTTATTCAAAAAAAAAATTACCTCTTATTTGTTACAGCAAAACAATTGATTGAGGAACAAACAATAGTATACCGTATATACCATAAATGCAATTTTATTTATGTTATATTTGATATTATCCCCATTTTCATGCAGCTTCTATAAATTTAGTACTTAATTCAGAATGCTCATTGCACTAAATTTTATTTGTATTACAATTATTTTATTTCTATGAGACAAAACACCATCATATAGTCCTAACCACACTACTATTTGTTACTATATTATTTTCTTATTAATTAAATATCACACATACAAGGACATTTAGTTCTTAGGTGTGATTGAAACTTTATTATTCTAATTTGTATCGATATTGTAAATTGTAAATATTAAATGGTAAATGGTACTTTTATAGTTCAATATGAATCGTATGTCTAGAACCCACGATTAATTAATAGGTGTCATAAGTTTCGAAACACCCTAGTTATCGTCCTTTTTATTCTAATTATCTAATAAACCAAATGCATAGTTGTAAATACTCCTTCTGTATTCCAAAAATTCATGTTAAAACTCAAAGGTGCTATTCAGAATTTCCATAAGTTATCTCAAGGTAATATTAAATAGCGTGATTATGCAAATCTGTTCTGTTTTCAATACTAAAATGTTGAGGTCTCAGCTATTGTCGAATGAGTCAGTCGACCTTTTACCTTCCTAGCAACCAGATGGAGAAATCAATAAGAAAGGGCGACTTGCGAGTTGCTATTCATTTCGAGTATTACATCGATCAGTAGTTTGGAGGTTCATTAATGGTTTGTAATTTCTATTTTAAATAATTTCAACTAACTTTTATGTGATTTTCTTTAGTGCAATACTCACGTTAGATTTTAATTAAAAGCAATACGAAGCAGCTGATTTGTGATATGTAAGATCTATAAATATGGACATCTATAACATCGACGTTATATTTTAAATAATGGCTTTGCGAACATAAATGCTAGACATCTGATACGAAGACCCCGTTATAATATTAGATTGGGCTCCTGACGAGTCATCAGAAACAAATTACCATCATTACAAGATTTGTGTCTTTAGATTATTTGACGATGCACAAATTGAAAGAGATATAGATACACTTGCTTTGGCAATTATTAGACAATTGAAGAGCCGAGTGGATGAAGGAGGTAAGTAACAAAATCTTACATTTGAGAAAAATGACTTTTAATTTTATTAAATACATTTCTTAAATATTTTGTTTGCTTATTTCTTAATTGTGAATCTATTTCCTCAAAAAATAGATGATAAAGTTCTTTTTTATTGAGCAGTAATATAAATTGAAATGTATTTGAGGAAAAGCCAAATTTTGAAAAAAATTGCACTTGCCCCCTTCATCCACTTTAAGGTATCGCATTCGATATGGAATGCTCTACGAAAGAAGGGATCACGGAAAATATTATAGGAAAAACCAGATATCGTAGTTACTTTCAAAACTTTACAAACTATAAATTAAGACTAATATTAAGACTGAACTATAATAAAATAAGCATACCAAACTAAGCTTTTTAGATTATTGCTAACGTCTAAGATTATCTTTGTTAGTTAATTTAATACAAATTTAAAAATAAAAACATTAACAAACATAAAGCTTAGTACTTAATAATGTTCTAAGACTGTGCCAATATTGAACTTTATTGAGCTCGGTTTTCCTGTTCGACTATATTCATATTGTAGTACCATTTAAATGGTTCCTTGATAAACTGCAGCTGGGTTTTAAGATTTGTTATTTTTTCTTCCGTTAATTTTCCAGTTTTTATTGGGGTAGGAATTCATGCTTTCGGGATAATGTTGACTTTTTTAAAGGGTGTGTTACTGATTACTCTGATCCATGCTATCACGGAAGGGAACTGTTTCTTTTAGAGTGTTCTTTTTTAGGTTGATTAAATTCAGCTTGATGGCCAGATCTTCAAACTGTTTGAAGTTCTGATACATATCTATCACGTTACTACTCTGCTAGACCGACGGAGTATAGTTCGATACTCCTCTGTCCAGTATATGTTTTCATGTCTTCGTAAAACCTTTTCAATGCGCTCGAAGTCTCGATCAGAGTCCAAATAGCTGTGCCCTATCTCAGGAAATTTGTGATCGATGGTTTTGACGATTCCTTTGAGAATGAGGTATTGATAAAGACAGATAATTAAAAAGTTTTTGTTCTGGCCTGCACGTGAGTCAGTCCACCGTATCAAGTGTGATATTGTCTTGAAAAATTTGGTTATATTCCAACATAGTTAATAATGAGCTGCATACTTCAGAACTTCCACAATGAGCTATATCTTCAGTCCAAGTGAAGAAGTCTGCTTTTTCAGTTTGCTTTGTGATAATATGTATCCCTAAATTATACAGCCACATTTGACGCAGATAGAAAACCTTACTTATACTTAGTCGAGGAAGAGGTTGTGTTTGTTGTAGATCCATGGTAAGATATCATACACCTTCATTTTCTTTCATATTCTGTCTGTTCGTTGAAGTGCAAAGGCTGCCTCATAATTTTCTTTATGTTCTTCATCACAGTTCCCACTTTCGTACTTATCACAAGTGTAGCTACAAGGTTTAACAAAGCAATAGTTGAATTCATTGGAGAAAATTCAACTATATGAACAATATTTTATTTTGAAGTGAGCAGGTTTGTTCTCTTCTGTACATCTTTCAAGATACAAACTATACATTTTTGAAACGTTAAGCAATGGAGAAAGGTATTGCTTGTGTGGATTTTTATTCCTGGAGTAATGCGACTGCATCACAGGAAATTGCTTGATATGTTCCATTGCATAGTTCTTAACTTTGTCAGCTAATTTATGGGGTCGATTGTCATGTTTCCTCTCATATCGCATCCGGCATCGTGTTCAGCGCCACTACTACAGTTGGCAACACTGATACGATACACGTTCACAATATTGCACAATAATTCTTCTTAATCTTCTTTGGGAATTAAACCACTCATAGTTTTTAAAATTATCTTTATTTACCTTTCGATCCATGACCTAGGATCGTTGTCAAAATAATAAACACTTCAAGTTTGGCATTTATGACATAAGTTGAAGGTGACTTTGATTTATTGATGTTCGAAATATTTGGTTTGAGTACACTAAGCAAAAATTTTTAAAGTTTAAAAGAATGATTGCCTTCAATTTATGTTACGGCCTGGGACCGACTTTTTTTTTTAGGTTGTTACATGCCGAAATCGGCACTAAACATTCTCAATTAAGTTTTAATTTGTAAGAATTTCGCGCCATAAATTTAAAAGGACGTGTGCGTATTTCCGTCACTTTAGATAGTGCGTTGCACGAGATTGCGCCGACGCGGTGTGTGAGGAAGGGTGATTTCCGGCATACGTGACGGGACTAGCCACCGAGACGTGAACAAGTGAGTTGTCTTTGGTGTCTTATCGTGTCTTTCTTTGTTATGTAGGTTTCCTGTTATACCAAATTACTGTACCTCTACCTGTCTTCCTTACCGTACTTTTACCAACAAATAGGAAGAAGACAACTGAATTTGGATTCAACCAGGCCCAGCGAATTCCCACGCCCGAAAGATCAGCGAAGCCGCCGCCGACATCATGGAGTAATTCTGCAAGAAGCCCTGCAATTTATGTAAGTAGTGTTTCGTTTCCTTTTTACGTGATGTAGTAATTTTATATAATTGCGTGACGTAATCTTTTATTTGCGCGTCAAATCGCAATTATCTAACATTGCTACCAACTGACTGTAGTGGCTCGCGTACCCGCACGGCGGGGGTATAATAAGGTAGCCAATACGCTTAACATGAAATCAGCTGATTAATTTTTTTTGTGAATTTTATATAAATTCAATAATTTGTGGATTGGAAAACACTTTTTAACGTTTCTATTTATACAATTGACAGGATGGTATTAAAGAAGTGTGCGATTGCGTTACCGTAAGGCTTAAGCAGTCGTTTTTTTATATTTATTTTGAGGGGGAAAATCAATTTGATTTTGGCTACCTCTTTGGTAGATTTTAACATAGTT
The DNA here is from genome assembly GCA_036346225.1 of Platerodrilus igneus. NCBI lineage: Eukaryota > Metazoa > Arthropoda > Insecta > Coleoptera > Lycidae > Platerodrilus > Platerodrilus igneus. The sequence continues at coordinate 1,399,892 of JARFIW010000507.1, read as the reverse complement.
CTGAGGCGACCCTATGGCGGGTTTACACTTGTCAGATACCAATACTGTTCAATGGAGATTGTATATGGTTTTGAGGTAACCCTATTGCGGGTTTACACTTGTCATATACCAATGCTGTTTTATAGGGGTTGTTGATATGCTTATTGTTATGTAATTAGTTATTGTATGTATAAATAGAAATCATGTATGTAGGCTGTATTTCATGTTAATATCGCAAGGAAAACCCAGGAAAAACTTGCAATGCTACCTAGATATTGTGGGCATTTGCTTTTCATTTGTTATTTCTTTTAGTAATGGAATCCATTGTTTACTGAAAGTTACGGATTCGTTTGCAACACAGTTATTTTTATATAGGGTTATATAAACAGCTTCTTTGATTTTGCGTTTTTGGTGTTTTTCTTCTTTGTCGATAATTTTTGCGTCCTCCCATTTTATTTTATGACTAGAGTCCCATGCATGTTGGCAAATCATGGATTTTTCAAATTTTCTATTTTTTATATATGATTTGTTCTTTTTTTTTTAATTTCACTTATCCGCTTCCACCTTTACAGTTATTAGTGGAGATTGTAAATATTATTTATAATCTATGCTACAATATATGTTTATCTTTGTATATTTTATATACGATGTAGGATTTCTATGTCTTTAAGATAGTTCAGTAGTGGTTCAATATTGGGCGTGTCTCTCAGGATAGTTTGTACATCTTGTTGTATTTGAATCTGTTTTGTTGATATTTTTCACAATTCCTTAGGATATGCTCTACTGTTAGGTTTGCTTTACATTGTTCACATACAGGTTGAGCTTCTTTTGTCGTCAAGTAGTTGTGTGTATATGCAGTGTGTCCTATTCTTAATCTTGTTAATATTACTTGTTGTCTTCTTGATTTTGGGATGTGTGCATACGGTTCGGTTTTTGGTTTTATTTGTCTAAGCTTGTTATTTTGGGTGTTCTTCCAGATTTCTTCCCATTTTTTGTCTATTTTGCTTGAGCTAATTGTATAGATGTCTGTTATTGGAGTTTTGAGTTGGATGTTGATATTAGTTACTTGTTGTTTAGCTAGTTTATCTACAGCTTCATTTCCTTGGATTCCAACGTGGGCTGAAGACCAAATCAATATTATTTCAGTTCCGGTTTCTTCTGTTGTTTTGTGTATAGCATCATGTATGTTGTTCGTTATTGGATCTGTTGTCTACCATTTTTCGAGTGATTTAATAGTGCTTAGAGTCTGTGCATATTGCATATTTGGTGTGTGTTGGGTTTGATGTTGTCTTGGATGGCTGTTAAAATTGCTACTTTTTCGGCTGTATAGCTGCTGCTATATGGATGTAGTGTTATTTGGATTTGTTTATCTAGACTGAATACAGCTGCAGTTACTTGTTGGTAGTTTTTCGACCCATCTGTGTAGATAAATTCATGTCTCTTGTATTGTTCCTTTAGTTCTTTAAATCGTTAATGATACTGAGATTTGCTTGTATGTTTTTTTGAATAATTTGATAGTGATACATTTGTCGTTATATGTTTTCTAGTCCATGGTGGGAATATAGGTAAATATTGTGGAAGGATTTCAGGTAGGGATAGTTTTATTTGTTTCATTATTTTTTTTATGTGTACGGCTGTTGGAGTACTGGTATCTAATCTTGTGTTACAGTTTAATTTTGAAGATGTCGTGGTTTGATTCTATTTTCTGGTTTGATGCTAGTTTTGCAATATATTTTAGGTTCAATTTATTTCTTCTTATATATAAAGGTGGTATATTTGCTATGCATTGTAGACTATTGACTGGGCTTGTTCTGTTGGCACCTGCTAATCCAAGAGCCGTGTTTTGAATGGTGTCTAATTGGTTTATATTAGAAGGTTTGGCAGTGCTGTATGTGATACAACAGTAATCAAGTCGTGATCTGATGGTAGTTGTGTATATCTTTAATAGCTGTTTTGTGTGCGCTCCCCAATCTGTATTCGAGAGCATTTTTAAGATATTGATTTTTTTGTTGCAGTCCTTTTTTAATTCTGTTATGTGCTTTCTCCATGTTAATTTTTATCAAAGTAGATGCCTAAAAATTTGATGTTATCTGTATATTCTATTTGGGATTTGTTTATTAGAAGTTTCAGATCCATATGTTGTTTTCTTTTTCTGCAGAAATGTATTGCTTTTGTTTTTGTGGATGAGAATGTGAAACCTATTTCTTTTGCCCATTTTTCTATTTCGGTTATATTTTGTTGTAGATTCGTTTGTATTGTGTTGATGTTTTTGCCTTTGTGGTATAATACTATGTCATCAGCAAAAAGCAGTATTTGTGTTGGTTTCTTCACAATTTTTGTTATTTTGTTTATTATTAGCAGAAATAGTGTGGAGCTAAGTACTTCCCCTTGTGGAACTCCATTTTCTTGCTTTCTTGGTTCTGATAGGCATCCATTTGTTTTGACTTGGAAAAAGCAGTTTTCCAGGAAGTTTTTTAAGTAGCGTAGTACTTTTCCTTGTATGTTATGTTCTATTAGTGTTTGTATTATCGCATATTTCCATGTGGTGTTATATGCCTTATGTAAGTCTATGAATATTGCTACTAGATGTTGTTCAAGTTCGAACACTTTTTCTATTTCTATTTTTAGTTTAAGTGTTTGATCTGTTATTGTTCTGCCTGTCCTAAAACCTGCTTGGGTATTGCTTAATATGTCATTATTTTCTATATACCACATTAGCCTTTTATTTACCATTTTTTGCATTATTTTTCATAATACATTTGACAGTGCTATAGGTCGATAATTTGCTGGGGTTTGTCTTATCTTTTGATGGTTTTAATATATGTATTGTAATGACTTTATTCCATTCTATAGGGTATACATTGTTGTTCCATATAAAGTTATATGTCTAGTAGGTGTTTTTTATTTTTATCTGGTATGTGTTTGATCATTTCTGGAATTATTTGGTCTGGCCCTGAAGTTTTTTTGTTGTGAAATACTGTTTTCTAGTTCATCCATTGTAAAGGATTTGTTTAATGGGTTGTTTTGTTCTTCAATTTTGATAATTTGATTGTCTTCTGTATTTGTTTTTATTGTATTGAAGTCTTTATTATAATTTGAATTACTAGATATTTTGGCAAATTCGTCTGCTATTTCTTGGGGTCTAAAATAATTTTGGTGGGTCCTAAGAATATTACATCTGTTGTACGTGGGATGTTATTTATCCCCTTAATTGCTTTTATTTTGTTCCAAATTTGGATAGCAGGCGTATCACAGGTTATGGAGGAAACATAGTTTTCCCAAGCTTTTTTCTTGCTCTGTTTTATTGTACGTCTGCTAATAGCTTTTGTTCGTTTAAGTTCTATTTGGTTTTCTATGTTTTTGTTTTTCCGATATTTGTATAGCGCTCTTTTATTGTCTTTGCTTGCTTTTTCGCATTCCTTATTCCACCATGGTACTGTTTTTTTATTGTTTCTATTGGATAACTTGAATGTTTGTTTGGCTGTTTTTATTATGTCTTGGCTATAAGATTCTATGATTTCGTTTATGTTTTGGTTTATGCTGGAATATTGTTTGTTTTTGGTATTGTTGGTTAGCAATGTTTGGAATTGGGGCCACTTATTCTCTTCTATTCCCCATTTTGAGTATGGGGTTTGAGGTTTGTATAACTTTCTTGTGAGCTAATAAGTATAGGAAAATGGTCACTACCATATAGATTTTGAATTACTTTCCATTCTAGATTTGGTGTTATTTTTGGGTCGCAAATCGTTAGGTCTATATTTGAAAATGTACCTGATTTTGAGCAAAAATGTGTTGATGAGTTGTCATTTAGTATGATGAGATTGTTTTCATTTATTATTTTCTCTATCATTCTTCTTCTTTTGCCGGTTTGTTGGGAACCCCATATTATAATGTGCCCGTTTATGTCACCTAGTATAATGATTGGAGGTGGTAACTGTTTTAATAAATGTTCAATGGACTCTTGATTGCAGTTTGGTTGTGGTGGTAGATATATATTACATAAGGTTACTTTAGTTTTATTAGGTGTCAAGATTCTTATAGCTATTGCTTCTAAGTTTGTTGTTGGGCTATTTCCTCTATATGTTTTTTGTTGTTTACTAGAATTGCCACCCCTCCGCTAGCTATATGTGTGTTTAGTCTGTCCTTGCGATATTGTATAAAATTGTATGTATTTATGTTTTGATGTTCTTTGAAGCGTGTTTCTTGTAAGCATATGTAATGAGGTTGTGTTTCTTCAATTAGTTTTTGGAATTCAGCTTTATGGGATTGAAGTCCATTACAATTCCATTGGACGATGTTCATGTTATTGATTATCGACTTAGGAATCGGAAATTTCTGACTCAATTTGTTGTTCCTCCATTGTTTTAGTTATTCTTGTTATTGTTGTTTTTTTTTGTCATCAGTATTGTTTTGGATTTCATGCATCATTTGTATGAGTTGGTTTGTATCTTTGTTATAGTTTTTACTTGTAGTATTTTTTGTGTTCCGATCGTGTTTTCTAGAAAGTCCTGAAATTCGTCGAATGAGATAATGTATTTGGCTGGATCACTTTCTATGATTTCCTTTATTGTATTGTGTTTTGGGGATTAAGTTTGTTCCAAGTTCTTTTTTTTTAATCGCAGGCTTCTATTTTTGTTTTTTGTTTGTCCGTTTGGTTTGTGATAAATTCGACAGTGTTGATTCTTGGCTGGTTTCTTGTTTTTTCTTTTGTGTTGCTTCTCTTATTTGATGTTCAATGTAAGTTTCATTTAGTTCTTCTGTAGGTGTACTTTTGGATGACTGATTTGGTCTTTTATTTCTTATTGTTTCATTTAAGTTTATTATTTGTTCCGGTTGTTTTGTTTCACTCTGTACATTGTGTTCCTCCCAGCTTGAGGTTGAATGGCCGGTTTGTTTACATGTATAGCAGTATGTTTCTGTAGATAAAAATATTCTGTAGGAGGTTTCTTCAAATAATACTATTATTGATTCTGGGATGTTTAAATTTGCAGTTTGTTTAACATAGATTTGTCTACGAAAGCTTAATATGTTTAAATTTTATTTCTGATAATGCAGCTTTTATAAATGACATTTTGCCTGTTAAAGTTATATTTAGCTTTATAAGTGGGTCTTCTATTACATTGTGTGGTATGGATGGACTAACATTTGAAATAACCACCCTTATGATCCTATTTCAACTTCTGTGTTATTCACTGTTATTTTAGGATGGTTGTTTACAAACTGGTCAGTGTCTTTTTTTGTAGTTAAATAAATACAGATGGGGTTGTTTGCTATTCTCGATGCAAAGGTTATATTTTTAGGGTCTATTATTTCCGTGATTGCATTTAGATTATCTTCTAACTTCGTGTTTGGTAATTAATTTAATATAATCGCATTTTCTTTTGAAGGGAAACTGCTTGCAGATGTTTGTTTATTTGGTGCATTGCTTTTTACTGCATTCGAATATGTCCCTCCTTTTATTGTCTGATGGGTGAGTGGGTTTTTTGTTTGGGTGGTTGAATGATTTATGGTTGAGGGTGTTATTGTTGGTAAAGGATACATTTCAGGTAGTTTTGTAAGTGGTTTGGGTTAGGTTTATTTAATGTGGCTGTAATAAAGGATAAGGAATGTTTAGAAAACAATACCTGTTTTGGTTTTATCACTTGCTAATATTATTCTTTCCGAGGTTGTATTTTATATCAACAAATTCACTTAGAACTGTACTGTTGAACATAGGGTCGTGGAATGTTATGTTCTTTTAATCAAACTTTAAATGGTCTGGAACTTTACCCTATATAAAACTTGTTAAATTCGCAGGATATTTTGTAGATGCAGTTTTTTGAACTTTGTATTGCGTTTTTGGGTTTTGTTTTTGTTAATTGTGCTCTTAGTGTATTGTTGGTTCTAAATACTGTTTTAATTCTAAACTTGTTTTCTACTCTTTGGATTTTTTCGGAGAATCCTTTTATGTATGGTATTGAGAGCATTTTTTGGTGTGTAATGTTGTTTTTGTTTTCTTTTTCTTTATTTTTAGGGTTTTTATTCATTTCTTTTTCTATTATTCTTTTAGGATATTTGTTTTCTATTAGTGTACATTTGATTAGGTCTTTTTCTTTCTTTAAAATTTCTTCGTTTGATGATATTAATTTTGCTCTATCATACATGGTTTTGATAATTCCTCGTTTGACACATTGTGGGTGGTTTGAATCGACGTTTAAGTATCTGTTTGTGTGCGTTGGTTTTCTGTATACCAATGTATTAATTGTCGTATCGTTTTTGCTAACTAGAATATCTAAAAATGGAAGTTTCCTATGTTGTTCTAATTTAATAGCTAGTTCTATTTTGTTAATGGACTCTACAAAATTTTTAATTAGTTCTGTTTTATGAGACCAAATAGCATAGACATCATCGACGTATCTCCACCAGATTAGTGGTTTCAATTCTTGTGTGAATATTACATCTTTCTCGAATTCCTCCATGAATATATTACTAAAGATTGGCGTAGTGGGCTTCCCATTGCCATTCCGAAGCTTTGTTTGTAGAATTGATCACTTATTTGAAAATATGTGGTATTGACGCATAAGCCAAATAATTCCATAATCGATGATATACTTAGTTTGTTCTTTCCTTAAGGTTGCCATCTTTTTCTAGTTTGTTTTTTATAATATTAAGCGTTTTTGTTTACAGGGACATTTGTGAAGAGATTTACTACATCAAAACTTACCATTGTGTGTGTATTTTCAATTTTTATGTTTGATAATTTTTCTAAAAAGTGTTGGTTGTTTTTTATGAAAGAATCCGTTTTGCCTGCTAATGGATTTATAATTTTTAGGAGAAATTTTGCTAAATTATGGCATGGTGAATCTATGGAGCTTACGATAGGTCTTAAAGGAATGTCTTTTGTATGAATTTTTGGTAGACCGTAAAAGTGGGGTGGTTTACTGTAATGTGGGACCAGTTTACTTCTTTCTTTGTCTTCGAATTCATTTTTAAATTTAAATAGAGTTTTGTATATTTTATTTTCAATAGATGTTGTTGGGTCCGTTTCTAAACTGGTGTAATTCTCAGTGTTCAACAGTTCGTTGACTTTTGTGTTGTAATCGTTTTTATTCATTATTACTGTTGCATTGGCTTTGTCAGCAGGTAGAATTATAATTGAGTTATTGTTTTTTAGATTGTGAATTGCTTTTATTTCGTTATTACTTATATTTGGCTTTATTTTGTGATTCTTTTCTATTTCAATTTTGCATCGTACTCTAAATTCGTTTGCTTGATCTTCTTCGAGTTGGTTTGCTGTTTTCTCAATACAGCTAATTATTTCAAAGGTTGGTATTGATTTTGGTATTACTGCAAAGTTAAGGCGTTTTTGATAGAATTGATTTTTCTGTGTCGTTAATAGTTCTGCTTGATAAATTTATCACGGTGTTTAGCATGGTGTTCCTGTTTTCTAACGTTTTATTTTACGTGTTATTTTTCTCTATGAATAGGTTATTAAATTTCTTTATGTGAAATTCGTTTTTGTTTGGAAAATACTGATTTGTAGTAGGTTTTGCACTAATGAGAATTTTATCAAAATCATATTTTGTTACCTTTATTCGTATGAAATTTATAATGCCCTCAATATCTTGTTTTAACTTATAAATAATGTGTCGGTGGTTTTGTAGTCTTTCCCTTATCATACTGTAACTTGCTCTTTCAAGAATCCTTGATAGTTTATTGCTTGTCTTTCCAAATTTGATTCTAAATCCTTTTGGTATTATTTCGTTGTTTCTGCATGTAGATAATAATTATCAATACGTACAGGTGGTTTATGCTTATTTACAATTGCAATTTAATTTTCATTATAAGTACAGTTTAATTCAAGTTGCATATAATTTGTTATTTTCTTAAAATGTTTTCCGACAGCTTATCTTTACAAGCGCAACAAGAAGCTTTATTTGGCCGTTTGCAAGGCATTTGGGATTTTGCTGAATCCGCAAACATAAATAAATTGAACATGCTCAAAGCTAAGATGCAAAGGTTACCGAATATGGAAAATGCTCTTGAAAAATTACAGTTAGAAATAATAGAATTTAACGCGACTAAGTCCGACTCGAAATTGCACATAAAATCAAATTTAGCAGCTTTCGATGATTTGTTTGACGTGAATTGAAGGGAAATTCGACGAAATCAATTTCTGGGAATGCTTTCAATGTTCCTTCCATCGAGTGCTTAAAGCCTTTAGAAATTCCCATGTTCGATGATGCCATTGATAAGTAAAGTAATTTCATTACAACATATGGAAGTGTTGTGTATGAAAATAAGTCAATTCCAGTGTCTTTAAGATATCTCTATTTCAGGTCGTACTTGCGAGGGGAAGTGCTGAACCTCATTTTTGATTTAGCATTAGAACCCACTTTGTATGAGAAAGCTTTTAAAAAACTTGTGGACCGATATGATCCCCCCCCCCCAAAGAATTACAAATTTTTATTTGAATAAAATTCCTCAATATAAGTCCACTGGTTTCTTTATCACATTTCATAAATGTGCATTTCAATACAATTAACATGTTAAAATCTGTCTAGGAAATAGAAGATTTATCGAATTTTCTTCTATCTTCTCTTTATCGTAGTTTGGAATACAAAATACAAACTGCGTTTGATACACGTGGGTTCTATTGTTCCCACTTGTGCTAAGCTTGGGAGTTTTTAACAGAGCAATGTAAAAACTTTGAAATGCACGAAGATGTTCAACCCCTGAAACCCGCTATCGAGTCCTTGTATGAATAAATGCCACATGATTGCAGAAGTTTTATTTACAAATAATATATACTGGCAGTAGTTTAAGACATGTGCAATCCTTAACGAAATCTTAATTGAATTTTATTGTCTGCTAACTTGAACACCTAGAACAAGCATTACAAAATAAAGACACTTGTTCTACACAAAATATAGTTACTAAATTAATATAAATCTTTTACCTTAAGGGTGATGAATATAATTTCCAGTTGTTGAGAAAGAGTGAATTTATTCCTAACATTACACATGCTTATCTTTTCAAGATAATATCAATTGCAGTGTATCCAAACCTTAAACTAATATGTACATTTATGATTTACAAAACAGAAACTCTTAGAATGTATATATACATTAATACCCGCCAACATGAATATTATAACCCGCTCCAAGTATAATTTGAATAAATCTCTCTTAGTGAAAGAATCTTCTAATGTTCCGGAAGTTAAATGCAGTTGTAATACGTGCTCCTATTGTGATGAAGAATTAATGATTTATGCATGCAAGAAATTTCAAAAATTAAATGTCACCAATAGATACTCTAAAGGTAGATGCGGTACGTGTTGCTCAAAATATCATCACACTTTTTTGCATAATGCATCTTCAGCACCAGCCCCGATTCAAACGATTCCTTCTACTTCTCTCGCCTCAGATAGACAGGAAATTGTTTCTACATGCAATGTTTCTTACAACCCCGAAAATTATACGGTGCTTTTAAGCACAATTCAAGCTAAGATAAAGGATATCAATGGGGACTTGCAGCCAGTAAGATGTATTTTTGATTAAGGCTCCCAAATCAATGCAATTACTTCCGCTTGTGTTCAACGCTTAGGTATCAAATATGTTCGTAATTGCGGTCGAATGAGTGGGATTGCCAATACCGCTGTTAAATCTAAAGGCTTGGTCGATTGTCTTCTAATTTCGAATTATTCTGATCAACAAGTAAATTTTCATGCCTCGACTATTCAAAAATTAACAGGGAATATTCCTGGTCGTTCTCTACCAGCTTAAGTTTATAAGAGGTTTAAAAATTTATCTTTGGCTGACCGCGACTTTCATGTATCCGCTCCGGTAGAAGTATTATTAGATGCAGACATATGTTGCTAAATATATTTTTTGATAATGCCAATGTTCATCCTGGTGAACCTCTAGCAGTTAATACTATTTTTGGTTATGTGTTAATGGGTCAGGTCCCCTATTCCCGAGGACCGTCAAACCCTTTGCATAATGTTTGAACATTTTGGAATCTCAAAGAAGTTTCATACCCTCCTGTGGTGAATGTTGAAGACAACATTTCTTAAATACCCATTTTCGCAACGAAACTGATCGCTACATTGTAGCTTTACCCTTTAAGGATGATGCTGAATCCCTAGGGTCTAATCGTAAAATCGCTTATAAAAATTGTTTAATTTGGAAGGCAGACTTCTACATTCTCCAGAAAATCAAGAAATTTATAATTCATTTCTAAGAGAATATTTATCTCTGGGGCACATGAGTGTTGCCCAGCATCCCTCTGATTATGTTCTACCTAACCACTAGTTTCAAAACGTTCCGTTCTTTCTTTTATGGCTAGAATTTTTGACCCACTAGGTTGGTTAACTGTGGTGGTCTTTTTAATAAAGCACTTTTTACAACAATTATGGGTGCAACGTATCGGTTGGGATGATACACTAGCTCCCAATTGGTATTTAAAGTGGGAACAAATTTGTATCCGCCTTCCTGAATTATCTAATTTAAGAGTTACTTGCTGCTTGTTTCTGCATTCGGAAGAATACCGCATTTTAGGATTTTGCGATGCCAGTGAAAAGGGTTATGCCACTTGTGTTTATCTACTTGGTACGTCTCGAGATCATGCGAAGTCATCTCCTTCAAGTAAAAAGTAAAATTGCACCACTAAAATTTCTTTCTATGCCTCGTCTGGCGCTTTTAGGAGCCATTTTATTATCCCGGCTTGTACATTCGATAATCTCGAATAAATTCCCTTATCCGTTAAAGGAAATAAAGTTGTTTACCGATTCTCAAGGGGTACTAACTTGGTTAAATACTACCACTTATTTATTAAAAACATTTGTAGCCAACCGCATAGAGATTATTCTAGAATGCACTAGGCTTATTCAGAGTTACCATATCTCGGGTGAGAACAACCCTGCTGATATGGTTTCTCGTAGCCTTATTGCACCTGAGGTGATCCATAATAATTTCTGGTGGCATGGTCCATCCAATTGCAGTGATCTTCTTTCTACTCCTAGGAATTTCTCTTACTCTGGAGAATATTCCCGAAATAAAACCTCGCCCGAATGTATTCGTTATCTCTGCACAAGGAATCTCTACTTAGTTTCTAGACGAATATGCTTCTCGCACTTCACTTCAGCATACAGTTGCATATGTAAACCGCTTTATTTATAATTGTCAAAACTCTGATAAAAAACTATCAGGTACTTTTTCCTCCGAAGAATTGCATAAATCATTATTAACTGTCATAAGAGTTATGCAACATCAGTTTTATTCTGAGGAAATTAATCTACTAAAATTGAATAAAGTTTGTGCCAAGCAGCTCCAAGGTTTGTCCCCTTTTATTGATCAGCTAGGTCTTAGGGTGGGTGGGTGCTTACGCCACTCTAAATTGTCTTATAATAATAAACACCCCATTCTCTTGCCAAAACAAGCTACATTGTCTCGGTTATTGTGTGATAATTATCACCATCTCTTTGTGCATTCAGGTGCATTTATGATTCAATCTCTTATTCAGCATAATTACCGGATTATAGGAACCGTTCATGGTTGATTTACCATCGTTTCGTGTTCAATTGTCTAGATCGTTTACTCATGTAGGAGTAGATTTTGCAGATCCCTTTACGTTCAAAGCATCTAATCGTCGTAATGCCCCAGTTTCAAAAACCTAATTATGTATATTTATTTGCATGTGCACCAGAGCTGTGCACCTTGAGGTGGTATCAGAATTAGCTACTGATGCATTTTTACTTGCCTTACAAGATTTAGAGCTCGTAGAGGAATTCCTGACACTGTTTATTCTGATCGGGGTAGAAACTTCCTCGATGCCTCATGCTCAATCAGGGAGACTATTGCGTTTCTCAAATGCAACAATCATGAAAACTTCTCCGCTTTAGCATCTCGTCATATCAAGTGGCATTTTAATCCTCCTTACACCCCAAATTTTGGCGGAATTTGGGGGTCTGGGGTAACATCGGCCAAGGCGTTATTATTTCGTACTTTAGGTTCACGACCTCAAACTTTTGAGGAGCTGTATACGATTTTTTCTCAGGTTGAGGCCTATACTCAATAGCCGCCCTCTTTGCTTTCTTCTGATCCTAATGACGGTATGGATTATCTCTTACCAGACCATTTTTTAATTGGTGGTCCCTTTTTATTCTTGTCCAAAATTACTATTCCGGAAGAAATAACTCTGTGTTCTCGTTGGCAACGATTGTGCCAGGTTACTCACTCCATTTGGCATCAATGGTCAAGCGAAATTACGCCACCACTTTGCCGAAGGTACATGATGTGGTCATAATTAAGGGTTTAAATACTGCTCTGTTGTGCTGGCCTCTAGGCCGTATAAAAAACTTATTTTTTGGGCATGACGGTATACCTCGGGTTGCATCTGTAAAAACAACTACAGGTTCCTTTACACGTCCTATAAATAAACTTATGGTACTCCTCTTGAATGATTAATTTTATTGTTTCTCTTTCGCTTAGTTATGTTTAATTCTAGATTGATTTAACTTTGTGGTTAAATTACAATTTAAGTTTTTTTTGTGGCAACTTTTAAATTTCCGATTATTATTTATTTCTAGTCTTAGTAAAACTTATTCAGTTTTAGATGGGCGGTTATGTTAAAGCCTATGCCCATTGTAAATAAATAGTAAGTTCCTCAGTATCAAGGCGCACGCTATTCTACGTCGATCGACAAAAAGGGGACTCTTATCGCAACAATAAAGATCGCCGTAATTAGTATGTCTCAAGACAGTCCATTAGAAGCTCTCTCGCACCGGTTAGGAGCTTCGTTAATAATGGATACCAACCCTATTTCCTTCTATTTAACCCTCCTTTAATCTTCTGTCTAAACAGGTGCATCATAGTGTTGTGATAGTTTTTAAATGCGGTAAGTTTTTTCACCACATTAATTATTTTACATACAATTTTATTTTATTGTTGCAAACCAGTGTCTCTCGTTCAGCTAAGGCTTGAACAACTCCTAATTCTTTGGCGTTTCAAAAATTGAAATATGTTAAAAACAATCTGTCGTCCTTGACTATGAATGGCCTCCATCTTATTCATATTACTCTAAAAAAATATGTAAATTAATGAACCACTAAACATGCATTCTTTTCAAGTACTTACATTGCTGAATAAATTAACAATCCGTTAGTTTTGAAAAAAAACTTGTGATGACCAGAACTTGATAAAAACTATTAAAATGAAAACTGGAAACTGAAAAAGACGTTGACGAAAGCGAGAATGACAATGTCATTTACATGCACTATTACAATCGACTGAGTATGTTCACTGTTGCCATAGAGAATTTTTATCAAACAAAAAACTGTGAACCTTCAATTATTTATTGGTGAAAAGAAGTAAAAGCTGCGGTGTTATGTAATGGTATGGGTTTACTTCTTGAATTTATACATTTCTAGATATTGACAGCATAAACGATGATCTTCTAAACAATATTTTACTCAATAAATGGGGCATTCATTGTAACATATTAAAATTATAATGTTAACATGATGTTTGTAGGTCTTACTATAGTGTAAACAATCTTGATGTTCGAAATTTATTTGGACCTTTTGCGCACATAACGTCACCACCATCTGGTAATAATTCTACTTTAGCAATTGCTTTTATCATAAAGCAATAAATAAATAATAAGTCATAAAGCTTCAAAAGTTTTTTGTTGAAAACAACAGTATGGAAAACAACTCATAGTAAAATAAGCCTCCACTTTGAGCTAATTAATACCCATCTATTGTGAAAATGATTTCTTATGTTAGCAAACTGCCTATCAGTAATTAATGTGCATTTGGCAACTAATAGTTATCTTGGTACGTTATGAAGCGTACGGGTCAGACAGAAATAGAAAGGATATTTAAAGTGAGGACCCGTAAGCTTCATAACGTAGCATAAATTTTGATGCTCATGTTGGGCGCCAGAAATTATGCTACGTACATCGACGTAGTCTAATATAAAAAAAACAAAGAAAGAATGACTGGGCTTAACCGATGAGTATGCGGGGTATTACACATACAAAAAAAATATCTAAAGGAAAGCCTGAAATAAAGAAAAGAAATTCACAAGACTTAGTACTAATTATAATTATTCTAAATGACATTCTGGCTCGACATAGCAGTGTAGTATACCGGAAAAAAAAACAAGAAACAAAATCAATAACCACAATACACATATATCAAGAGGAACAAAAAAAAATTACTTCGTAAAATGGCGAGCGGTAGTTTTTAGGTCCCTCCCCATATGAATTACCCACAGAAAAATTACCAAATTACAACTCTAAAAACCACAGCTCTAAATCATCATTGTAAATACCAAATTCATTACATAAAATTGTCGCAATAAATACAATATTATTAACAAACATCATCTCACATAAAGGTAATCATTTTAAACCATTTACATATTAATAAGAATTTTTTTTAGTTATTTAAAACAAATAGTACTGCATTTACAGCATGGTAATAAATAAAATAGTTCCATAATTTTCGTATATGCAAATTAATTTTGTGAACGCTTGAGTTTAAACAGTAAAGTCCAAATAGATATGGTCTCAACGTAAGCAGGGAAAAAACACGCCAGCGTGTCCAAGGTGTAGGCTAGTCATATCGTCTCTAAGGATAGCGCAAAACAGATGTGCTTGGGATCATGCCATGCACATGTCCTCCTGTACCAACAGGAGCGGTGGTTCAAACGGATCTTTCCAGTCCACCGGATGGACCTATAACAATTACCACAAACGATTAAACCCCCTTACCAAAGAAAAGTACTTTTTTTTTAAATAAAGTACTCGCCACACAGTGTGTGCACGAAACTTTGAAGATAAAACAAAAGACAACGAAAAATTAAATTAACGAGTAATTATTGTCGTATTCATACAGAAAGAATCGAGTAAAAATGGACTCGTTTAAATAACAGGAATTCAATACAATCCTCCCTTTATCATACCATACCAACAGGTGATTAGAAAACTCGAAACACGGTTTATCAGATAGTTCAATACATTATTTCAACAAGTCTTTAGATTGAAGTAATCTATACGATACCTAAAACAAGGTACTGACTATTTAATTTATAGAATAAGCTTTTCAAATTCGTAGCAAATTGGTTTAAATGAAAATCGTTAGGAAGCATACTTATTGTAAAACGGTAAGATATACAAGGTGTTGTAGTAGTAACAGAATCTACGTAAATGAATAGTGAATCAAAAAGGCTCAAAACAGCTGTCTGAAAGCCGATTTCCTGATGTTCTCATGCAACTTTTTCCAATGCAGGTCATACCTCCGTAAAGGATCTAATATTTCTGAATTTATTATCCTCTTATTTCAAATGGACATATAAATATTATTTTAAATCCGAGCTCAGAAATTAGTTTTGTATGTTCTAGTCGAAATATTAAGCTCAGGGTTTTTCTGAGACTACCATTGGGTTCATTATTTAGAATAAAAGTACAATCGTCAGTGATTTTCATGACAATATGCATTTCTAGGTATAATCCACCTGTCTGGCCTACTTCCTTCTTAGTTAATATTCGTTCTAAACTACATACACTTATGGATCAGAAGTTCTATTTATTCCTTTAAACTATTAAAAATAACATTAGCAGCAATAACAATACTTTTTGAAAAAAGTAGACAATTAAAAATATGTATGTAGAAACTAGGGAATACTGAGGCTTTTACTTTATATTACCATAATATTTATATTGCCATTGTGTATATTACACAAAACTATTACTTGTTTGATGCTTCGGCCTTTCCAAATGCGGAAAGTACGTCAAAATGCATAAGTAAGCTAGGAGCCATATTTTCAAAATGAACAACACGTGTAACTGATACACCAAATTTCTTAAGCACATCACTAAAAATTTTTTCTTCTTTCCTAATCCATGGACGACGATCATCATTTATTTGATAAGGTGTTACATGTATGTGGACTCGAATATCTACAATCACCGTGCTCTATTCCAGTAGTTAGTAGAACATTAAACTCACCAAGACGTGCAAGTGTTTCTAATAAACTTCGTGATGTAATCCACGTATTTTTACCCCCAGGATGGCCACCATCTAACCAATACATATCACGAATTCTAGAAACTACTTCAGTCAATTTATTATCATCGGGAGTTAATGTCTTAATGTAATGGAATTCATATAAAAATTGATTAAGAACTACACAGCCTTTACTAAATCCTACCAACATTAAATTATTCTTGTCTAAGCTTAAGTGCTTCTGCCACCATAATGGAAATTTTAAGTCCAGGTGCTTTTGTTGAGCTGAGAAAGTTACCTAAACAAATATGGAATCATACAATTAAAAAATACATGGTACCTACTTCACTATTTTTGCATATGGCATTTTTAATATCTGCCTCACTTAAAGATTGTATTTTTTCAGAAATTTTCTGTAGCAGCTTCTCCAAATGGCAAATAGCATTATGATTTGGTGTGTGATCAGGAGCGCCACAATTATTACCTGGGACAAAGTTTTCAAAACAACTGAATGTTTTAAATTCAATCCTAAAACAATAATGTTTAAGCTGACTAATAAAAAAATTAAATTTACCTTGCTGGTCGTACTACAACAATGTGACTCTGTGGAAAATGCGAATGTAAAATACAGGATGTGTTTTCCAGGTTCCATTTTATGTAGTTTTTATTATCCCTGTGTGCCAGCATATTGTCAGGAAAATCCTTGTTAAAGAAAAATATAATTACTTTCTTCCAAACGCTATAATCATAATTTTGGTCAAAAATCTTACAGTTACTAATTCAACTTCAAAATTTGATGATATTAATATATATATATATATATATATATATATATATATATATATATATATTGCTATGATACTCTCACAATTATTCGTGCCCCATCGTTTGGGCATCATATAAATTATGCTATGTATTAACTGGATTTGCTATGAACTAACTGGAACTATCGTGGACCGACCTTGGAGGGTAACAGCCACTTAAATATACAAAAGGATAAGTTTAAAAGATATAAATTAAACTTAGGTAAGAGTCAACGAAATGAAAGTTCAAGGGTGAGAGAGATATATTTATTCTGAAAAGGTAATGTCAAAAGAAAAAATTGATTCAATCAAAGAGTGAAGATAAGGTATACTTACATAATTAAAGGTCAGACGACATTATGACTGTTTGTCATTAGAGATAAAGAAAATAAAATTGTAAATCTGTCATATGACACGGTTCTTGAAATTTACCATCAAAATCTTGGACTTTATAACTTAATGCAGATACTATGTGATAAACTTTACATAAGATATGGTTAGAAGTTAGTTTTAAAGAGAAGCTCTTAATTGTATTAGATAAAAAATGATTTGATTGCATTTTTAGTTTTAAAATGTCAAAGGTAATTTTATTTAAATTTACATGTACATACTTCATATTGGTATTGTAAATGAGAAAGCAAAGTAAGTTAATAATAAAGACCGTAGTTATTGGAGGTGGTTAATTGTGTTTGTTAATTAATTAAACAAGATTAGAACATTTTTTTACTTCTATAACAAAGTGTCTAGTCACTGGATTGTGTAGTGAACAATGTATAAATATTCTGAGTAGAGAAATTTCAATATTTATCATAAAACGACTTTGGATAGAGGTACAATTACTAAAAACATTTAGGTAAATGTGTATTATTTAAAGGAAAAATTCAGGCAGTATTCCACACGTTTATTTCAATAAAAAAGTTTTGGGTATTCTACGGGAAAAGAATAATGATTGGGCGCTGAAATATTAAATAAATAAGTAAAAATCACTCTAAAGTAAATATTTTGTAAAACCTCACCAAAAATTACGAGTATAAATATATTTATGTTATGGAAATTTAAATCAACGACAAAAAAATTTAATGTAAAAAGAAAAAAATTTTATTTGGCAATGTCAAATTAGAGCTGAGTACAAGTCACTCATAAAAACACTAAAATAAAAACGGTGGTGTTTCAAGATAAAATTTATACGGGACTAATTATGGAAACAATATTTATGGGATACCTGTACAATACAAGATCTGAAAACAATAATCATACATTTTTAGAGCTTTCATATTTAGATAAATGTTAAATTATTTGCCAAAACTACGATTTCAAATCATTAACTTTTGTTAAAGGTTAAACATTAATTACTAGTTCAAAAAACATGCCCTAATATGAGAAAATTAACATTTGATATTATTTTAAGATATTTTGCAAAAAGTTAGGTAACCTAACTTACAAATAAATCACTAGACCTCGCCAGTGTTAAAATCTATGCAAGTTTTACAACAAGGAATGTATTATTTAAATGTTGAATTAAAAGATATTTTTTCGTGCAGTAATAGAATTGATAATTTTTTGCTTAAGTAATAGGTACAAGACAAACACAAAGCATATGCTACAAACAATTCAAATTAATATAGCTGTGCATGATACAATTGGTAATTTTTTTTTACTAATATAGAGAAGGAAAGAGCCAACTTTTAACATTTTGTCATAGGAAACGGCCCAATAGTTGGAGCACCAATTATTACGTTTTACGTTTATGGATTTACCTACTTTAGCACAAAGCGTCTACCTATAGAGCAGTATCGTAGTCATTTTCCTGTGTTTTGTCCAGCTTTATGCAGTGAAATGTTGAAAACCACACAGTTTTGGAACAGACGATAATAAGATAATTAAAAAAAGGTATGATGGAGCCAAGATGCATTTCCCTGTACTAACACGCACTCGTGTTTAATACGTCAGCATGGTACGATAGTCGAATATAGTGCTCACCAAAATCACGTATTCACACGAACCCCGTTGTTGTCACCTACCATAAAGATATTTTCATTGGTTAAGGCAATAACCACACATTCCTCAAAAGCATGAGAAATCCTGTTTAAAAGAATACATCAATAAATTATATGTTCTTGATCTCAGTTCCTATGAACCCAGAAATCACAAACATTACAGTAATAATGTAATTAAATTAGTGATGGGAAAAAGCTTTCTCTTTTAGATTACGGAGTATCCCTATACCAACATTTTTCTCATCTTTTTTTTTTATCATTCACTAAAAACAATTCCTGTTAAATATTAGGTTGTCATGAAAGTTCTCAGCGTTTCAATTAGCAAACTTTAAACAGTCATAACTTTCGTAATATTGACCGGATTCGACCGGGATTCGACGAAGTTCACGAAGCCGTTTTTACCTGGTCCTGATTAGCAAAGGTTCTACCAGTGAGAAAGTTATCGAAGTGCTTGAAAAGGTGGTAGTCTGTTGGCGCAGGGTCTGAGGAGTATGGTGGGTGAGGCAGAACTTCAATGCTCAACTCGTTCAATTTTTGGACAGTGATTTGTGAAACGCGTGGACGGTGGTTGTCATGCAGCAGGATTGGACCTCTTCTGTTGACCAGGGCGGCTGCTGCTGACACGATATTTGGTACATTTTGTCGATTTCCTCACAGTACGACATTGCTGTGATGGTTTGGCCCGGTTTCAAAAAGTTGTAGTGGATGACACTGGCAGCCAACCACCATACTGTAACCATAGTCTTTTTTTGGTGGGTTTTCGCCTTTGGGAAGTGCCGGGGTGGATCGTCGGCGTCCTACCACTGTCCCGGACGTCTCCGGTTATCATACAGAATCCACTTTTCGTCACACGTGACAATTCGATCCAAAAACGGGTCGTTTTGGTTGCACATAAGCAAAGATGAACAAACCTCAAAACGTAACAATTTCTGCCGATCGTAATATACTCTATGCTATTCTAGTCTAAGGTACACTCGTTAAAGTCCCGCGCGTAACTGATAAGAACCACTACGAAAGTTGACAACATCATAAACCCGTACGTAATATTGCGCAATAAGGTGTTACGTCATTATTACGCCTCAGATTATTATCACATACAAAGAAATAGATAAATGTACTCACGTAAAATGTGTAACTCGTCACGGCATTGCAGCTACTCTTGCGTCAGGATCTCGCCGTTGATTGGGCATTGTTGGGCGTGGTTCGGCCTTTGCCCCCGGTTGCAGTCAAATTAATTCGTCTTCTCTCTTCTTGTGTAGCGGTACGATAAAGGATCAACTAGGTAGAAGGAACGATAATAGGTACAAGACAGGAAACCTACATATCTAAAAGAAAAGACAAGATAAAAGGCACACAGATCAACCTCACTGTTCGACGTTTCGTTGACCAGTCCTCAACGTGACGGAAAACACCACTTGCTTCCCCACTCCGCGTCTGCGTATTCTCAGGCGCCGACGCAACTATCTAAAGTGACGGAAATGCACGCACAAATCTTTTAAAATATTGGCACGAATTCACTCGGAAATTAGAAACTTACAATGCCAATTTTGGCATGTAACAATCGTTCAAATCATGGGGCACCCACTTTTCGAGCTTTTTAACCTTTCCAATGCATTTTAAACCATCTGCAACAGCATTGTGACTGATGCCTAGTTCTTCCGCAATCCCACGAACCGTTTGTGATGGGTCAGCTTCCACGAAGGCATTCAAATCGTCGTCCTGGATTATTGTAGGTCAACCGCTACGGTTGACCTACCAAGGCTGAAATCTCCCAAACGAAATTTCTGGAACCATTGTCGCACGGTGCTTTCTCCAACACTATTAGGCCCCCACACTTGGTTAATTTGTCAAGCTGTCTCGGCTGTGGATTGCCCCAATTTAAAGTTAAAATAAATTATCGTTCGAAATTGCTCCTTTGACATGTTTAAATGGGTCTACAAAAATATACCACTACTAAACACAGGTAAAAAAACAATTCATACCATCAGATACAGCAAAAAATTCTCTACAAGATGCGATATTAACAAGCAAAGTACGTTGTATATTTATTCAGTAATAGACGCACGAAAAACAGTATCACAAAACGCTAAGAACTTTCATGACAACTTAATACAAATCAGTAGGGAACTTATGGTCATAAATTAATTTAAACCACAAAAGGCTAAACCAAATATTTATTTCGGTCAAGTTTCACAGCTTGCTACGTTATTTTCGGCTGGAAAGCGTCAAACAAAGGATACATATAAGTCGATAAATAATGATTTGAATATGCAAGATACTGGTGAATGGCCTACAGATAGTGATAATAAGTTACGGCAGATGGATTCATTTCACTTGAGTTATTTTTTGATTACAACTTTATTGATTTGATAGTAAGAGAAACAAATAATTATGCTTTCTAAAAATACAAACCAAATAATGTTACTCCAACTGCAATGAAATGTTTTTTTTTAAGCTTTACGTCTAAGTGGATATGTTCAGTTGCTTCGGTGTCATATGTTTTAGAAGTGAGAAAAAGACACTCACAATAATGTAGTGTTTTAGGCTATATCGAGAGATCCAGTTGAGTTTATTATGAGTCACCTGCATTTTGCCGATAATAACAATCTTAACCAAAATGATACATTTGCAAAGGTACATGCTATATTTACACATTTAAATCGTGCATTTTTGTAAGTAGCCCCTATGCAAGAAGTTCATAGTATAGATGAAGCCATGATCCCTTACTATGGCCATCACAAATGTAAGCAATATATCTATGGAACCCAATTCGTTATGGCTACAAGCTATGGGTGGGTTATTCTCATTTGGGATATGTATTGTTATAGAATTTCAACTTTTTGGTTAATTATGCAGAGGGTGGCTTCAGTTAAGGTGACATAGAGCCAAACAGTGTTACCAAAAAGAATTATATAAGCACGCGGACTAGTCTGGGGTCTATTCCTGTGGAGACATGAGATTGGGGGGGGGGGTCTTTTATTAATTAACTTGTCTTTATACAATTTTAGGGCGCCACTACGTCACAGACATAAACACCAAAAATAATCTTCTTAAGGAAAGACTTAGATAAACCTTAAGGGAATCAACTTATACCTGAAGATAGATACTCAACAACAGTGTTTCTTATGCACTTAAACCTTGTAGCTAGAATTTTCAGAAATAAAACTATTACCTTGTTTGCAGATATGTAATAACGTTATTTCAAGCTCTTCTATATACAAAAAATTAGTCAAATAAATTAATCAAACAAATTCATCAAATAAATTAATCAAATAAATTAAAGACAATCAAAACTATCAGACGAAGTAAAAAGGTCGCATCAATGTTGCATTAAGAAAAGAGGCAGTTACTAGTGGGTGAAGCCCACCATAAAATTAATATTTCATAACATTACACAAATGCTTCAAGCAAAGATCTTTGTTCTAGGCTCACAAGGATAAGTTAAAGATTAGCTTATCATACAACTCATTTGTGCTACATACATGTACTTGTTTAAGTAAACATGCAAGTCCAGGTGTTTACCTGACAGATGTTAAACCAACATGTGCCTTAATTGACTCTATATAAATTTAACAAATAATACAAAAAAATTTAGCCAAACTATTTAACATATTTCAAATAAAGTGATTTTATTTTTACCAAAACTTCTAATCTTGTATTCAAAACACTAAAACTATTCAGAAATCGTCAAGCCAATTGTTTTACTTATTTTCTGTGGCACATAATTTATATTAATAGAAAAGCTTTTACACGTTAGGGTATGAAACTATGCTACAACTTTAAGATCGTTTCTCAGGAAACTTTTATACATTTAAACATTAGAAATCTATTGAATTTTCTCAAAACAAATCATTTAGAGAATTATCTATCCTCCTCGTAAGCTTAATTCATGTTGGGGTCAGTGTTTGATATAACAAATTATAATGTACTCACCAAGCAAAGAGTTCAAACACTTACTACCCCTGCAGATTACAGGCACGTGCAACTCAACCACCATACAAAGGAATGCATCATGTTGAAAGTTTATTGACTTCCATACGAATTAAAGATGAAACTTGTAGATGAAATTTATAGCTGGAATTACATGTGGAACTATATGAGGAACTGCTTGCGTTTTATTTCGACCTTCTTCTTGCTGCGGATTGTCTTCAATTCATTCTACTTATCTGTTTTCCATACACCAGGCGACATGCCTCTGCCACGAATCCAACTTTGGATTCTTCATCTTGGTAGGGAACTTCCTACCACGTTTAAAATATGTTATGCGGAACTACATCTGCTACAATAATGGTCGATCAAGTACGTCAAGCAGCTGCTTCCAAGCTCACGTGCATGACAGCACGGATCGATAAACGGGTCGACTACACTTTCGCGCCTGAATCACGGCAATCCTTCGAACATATAGCAGTTTAATAATTGCCTATATATTCATAAAACAATTATTGCCTATATATGAGATGTTACAGTATATAAGTTTGAACCTTATCAAGGACCTAATACGCATATGTAAAAGTATTTAGTGGAGGTGTTGAGATTTGTATACCCCTAAAAAGGTTTGTATTTGCTTTTATATAACCCATCCTTACCACTGAAAGCGGGTGCACTATTTTCCTGATACGTCACATCACTTTTGTATAGTAAAATTAATTCAGATATTTAACATCAATTCGGCACTTAACAAGTTTATTAAAATTGCACATTTGGTTACAAAGGAATAGGTTATTCAATTAAAAAAAAAAATGTAACGTATAATAGAAACACAATTGTAAGTATGGAGATTTAAATAGTAAACTCTTTCATATTATAACAAATTTTCTATGTTGGAATGTAGACAAAACGTTAAAATAATGAAGTTTTGCCTAAAAACTCTGTTAAGGCGTTGATAGATTTTTCATTCTCAAATCAGCCCATGGGCAGAGGAGATGCAATTAATGGCTAAAGTATTTGGAAAAACCCTCTAGGAAGGGAAATGGCTAGCCGGAATTAGGACCGCAGAGACGGGGAGATAGAGTCAATGTTAAAAAGGAAATGGCACCACCTAACCATGAATTCAAATGAATGTTAAGGTGTTTAGGGCCCCTTTAATGAAGCATAATACAGCAGAAATTACTAATTCCTGCTTTCTAAAAGTTTTATAGAAAATACAACTTTTTTGCTGAAACCTCTCTAATTTTTATATTTTTCTAAACTTAGTAAATCTAAAATAAATAAAGCTCACACTTGCTCATACATCAAATTAAATAAACACAAAGAAAACACTTAGAGCAAACAACTAACGATTTCTTGCTAACTCCATAATCTCATACAACATAATTATGAGAGAATTGGGTCTTTTACACATATAATTTTAAAACCGAATTATTTCCGTCGTTAGAAGAATTTCCAATCTTGGAGATGAAAGTTAGATGTCTCTAAATTCTTGAATAAACAAAATAATTCAATGGCCAAAAGAAATAAATTGAAATTATGAATTTAATGTCCTCTATGTACTTAGCAAATGCTTTTTATAAACCTAACGTAAAAATTATAAAACTGAATTTTTATGCTGAAGGATTTCATCATTTGTTAGTATTTATATCTTTCGTGCTACATAAGATTAAATTCACAAATTTTTGTTTTAGTAACATTACAAACTTATTAATAATCTAAAATTGGACATGAAAAAAAGTTTAATCACAAATTGACATGCACATTTTAAATAAAATAGACAACTCTTTATTATTGCGCAAAATGCACGCAACCCCACATGTGGGTTAACCAAATTTACCTAAACTTATGTTAAAAAGTAATATACCTCCAGGCGTGTGAAAGAAAAATACTTATCTTCCAGGGTAATTAGATCAGATGAAGTATAAAAACATGCTTGGCTTTGTACAGATAAGTTCAAACTAGTCATCATCTCTTTTGCTTAATAATAGAGTTCAACTATCTTCGCCTCTACTTCAATGTAAATTTCAAAACCAAAATAAATTTAACAAATACAGAACTAAGCTGTTATGGCCACTATCCACCATTCTTGCATATTTAAAAACAAACACAATGACACAAATACAATTTAACGTTCAAATGTCAAATTAGAATTTATATGTATATTGTTGTGTTAGAAATTGTAGTTACCAAAACAATTAAAATTTTATTAATTGTCAAAGACTTATAGCCGATCGATCATATATATGAAACTACTCCAATACTTAAAACAATGGCAACACACAGAATGTAAGAGCCTCCTAGGCTTCATTCTTGCCCCCAAGTGCTAATACATTCTGATCTGTTCTGAATTTTTCAACTGCCCAAAACAACTAACTAAAGATCGACCTCTACAACCATAAGGGTCATGTTGCAACTAGCACAAGCTTAAAAATGCGATATACCATGAAATAACAAACAAGAGAACAAGTTCTAAAACCAGGAAATTGAACAAATTCAAGTTGTTTACACTAAAATAATTCAAGGATTTGTTAGTTTCACAAATTTTAAGGTGATGGGAAAACAAATTCGTAACAATATGTTTTGTACAGAATGATTCTAAAATCCCATGATTTTAAAATTCATTTACCGTCGAACAACTGTAATGTAATAGTTTCGTTGAACTGAATATTTTGGGCAATTTTTGGCGATATTAGAGAAGATATTTTGTTATGGAGAAACGCGACATGTGCAGAATAGCCAACACAAAGTGGATTTAAGTATGTCATAACTATCATGGAAGAAGTTTTTCTAGAAGCATATTTTGCAGTAAAATCGTATGCATATTACATGGCAATCTTGTCTGAAGTTTACTGATGTTCCTTTTCTCAAAAAACAACTTTTCACAATTTAGTAAAATTATTTAATACAATGGACACTGTTAACAATAGACTTAGAACTGGTCGACATTTCTTATTAATCCCAGGCCTTAGTAGATAGTGTCCAGAACAGACTGCATGTAACCATTTGAAATCACAAGCATTAGAGCAGTGGAAGTTCTGCCTTCCTTAGATTATGAACAATTCCTTACATACTACCAATAGTTAAAAAAGTTCAAGTGTAATAATGCAAAAGCCCTGAATACATCTTTCTTTAACGATGAAGCACGGTTCCATTTAAATATTTATGTAATAAACAATCAGAATGTACACACATCTGCATGAATTACAAGATATTCTCCACTATTCACATAATAGGTTGGTGCGTATGTCCTATTTCTAAATGGTGAATCGTAGAACCACTCTTTTCCAATACAGCTGTTAACTGGCAGTGCAGATAGTATTAATTGCTGTTGTGTTAGTATCTCTGTAGATAGAAGAAGAAAGTCACGAGCAAAATGTCATTGAATAGCATTGTGTATTGAAATAAAGAGGATAGTTGCAATATTTGCGTTAAATTTAAACTTGATTTAGTTAACATCAGTTCCACTTTAAGTATTACAAAATAATAAGCATAACAAAAGTTTTGTATTGAGAGTGTCGACTTTAGAATCACTTTGTATTTTAAACGTAAATATCTTCCCATAAAAAGTGGATACGCTTTGCTAAACTTTTGAATAGGTATTATGTTAGCTTGTTATACTTAAGTAAACAGGCAACAGAAACATTTTACTTTTTACTACAAAAAATTCTGAATTAGTATGCCACACAGGCATTTTCGGGGAATAGTGCACGCTATATTACAAGCAGATATAGGAATAGAGAGGTAAATATAGATCTAGATCAAAATATTGCAGGCAGATTGTGAAAGATTTTAGGGGAATGTGTATGTTAACTCAAAATAGGACACAATGGAGGTATGCTTCTAACCAGTTTCAGGACTGAAGACTTAATGATGATGATGATGATGATGCCACACTGTCAAAAGTATATTAGCAAAAAATAATTTTAGTATGTCTTGGTATTTAACCTTTGAAAATACATAAAGATTTAATAACCATTTCAACATATGTTTTCAATTAGTGGCTATATATAAACATGGTAGCAACAGCAGTATAAACTGTACATTATTTGAAAGTTCTAATCTACATCCCTATGTTGCTATAAAAGTTTTAAGATATATTACCTTTTATAACTACCATTAATAATATATATTAGAGTAATTTATAACTACAATTAAATCTACAGAAATCTGCCAAATAAAAACCATGGTAAATTTTAGTTACTGACAGACATGAAACGCCACTTGATAAATAGCACAATGATTTATAATTATGATGGATACTTGCCAAATGCATTAAATATTCTTCAGTTTTATGATCTTATTTATATTTTCAAAGTATTTATAAGAAAGAAAATAGAACAACTGCCCTATTTATTTGGGCTGCTATATATTTGGATACAACCCACAATAATGTAATTTTTCTGTATTTCAGCCAAAATAAGCAAATACAAAAAACAATTAAAATATTCAATATGACTATATCACTTCCACAGGTAAAAATTTTTTGTTGATTAATTTACCTTATACAATTTCATCACAAATAGTATTTAAATAATTTAAGGAAAAATCTGCAACTGATTAAAGTTAAAAAATAATTAGGAGTTTAAACATAAATCAACATGGAAAAGAAATGTAACGCTACTTAAGTGTTAGTGTTTATTGTTTACCGTTTTTCACCACAGAGATGTATTTAAATTACGCATGTTATAAGTATAAATTTAATATTTTTGAACAAGTGTTACATATTTTTAAGTGCTATAATAATGATTCTTTGAGCGTTAATTTATGAATAATTATTCCGAATGGACCTGCACCTTGAAGAAGTTCTATATTACTAGAAATGGTGGAATGGCTTCGGTGCTTCAATATGGCATTCTAAGACTCACTACTCCGAAGTGGAAGGCAACGAGAAACGACATCCTTACATTCCAAGTACACAGCTTACTTAAATTGTAATTAAGACGATGGCATTCTTTGGGGTAAAAGATTCCGGAGTTAAAATAGTCCCCATTCGGATCTCCAAAGGGTCAGGAACATTTTACGAGTCAGAGCGTGGAATGTCAGAAGTATGAATCAAGTAGGTAAGCTAAAGAACTTAAAAATTGAAATGGATGGGTTAAAACTAGACATAACAATAAACATTAACAACTCCAGTAAAACAGCATTGGCATCTGAAAAGTGTAAACCCGCCATAGAGTTACCTCAGAACCATATACAGTCTTCGTTGAAGAACATTAGTATCTGAAAAGTGTAAACCCGCCTTAGGGTCACCTCAGATCCATATACAATCTTCGTTGAACAGTATTGGTATCTGACAAGTGTAAACCCACCTTAGGGTCGCCTCAAAACTATACAAAATATTCATAGAACAACATTGGTATCTGCCAAGTGTAAACCCGCCATAGGGTAGCCTCAGAAACATATTAAAATCTACCAAATAGGTAGCCTAAATCATAATGAATTTTCCTACTAAAGATAAATATAAAAAACGACTGCTTAAGCCTTACGGTAATGCATTGCACACTTCTTTAATAACCATCCTCTCAACCGTATAAATAAAAACATGTTAAACAATGTTTTCCAATCCTCAAATTATTGAATTTATATGAAATTCAACTATATAAAAATTAATCAGCTGATATAGTAATATAGTATATGCATTGTACAAGTGAATAGACGTGTTTTCGTGTAGTGCTCACATTATTGTTGTACAACTAATAAAAGATGCCTTTTACAAGATATCAGTTGGAAGATATCAAAAAATCATTACAAATACAACAACAACCTTGTGTGCTGATAAGAATTTTATCCAAGCTATCACAACAGTTGTTTTCCGAACTGATCATAGAAAATTTAAATGAGAAATTGCAAACTCCAGGTGAGCAAATTATACTTTTAGAAAATGTTGTTGATCAACTAGAAAATGAAAATGCAACTTAAAAAAATATGCATGTTAATTTTAAGCAATATATGTGTAGAAACTCGTTAAGAATATTCAGAGTTTGCAAAAGTAAGAATGAAAATTGCGATGATATAGTTATCCATTTATTTAACAAAAATTTAAAATTAAATCTCAGTAATACTTGTATTAATGGAGTTCGCGGAGTTGGTGCTCTTAAACATAACGGAATGTGTCTTCTAATTGTTAGTTTTATCAGTTCATCGAGTGGTTTTTGATAATAAGAAATTGTTTAAACACACTTCAATTGTTGTAAAAGAGGAATTGTGTAAGGAACACTTCCAGTTACTACAAGAAGTTCAAAAAATTGCTGGGAAAAGAACAACTTGGTCACGAGACGGTACAGTTTATTGTAACATCTACAACGCGATTAACGTGATTCAAAAAGTAGACGATCTTCAACAATACAAATAAATAGTTCAGATGTTTACCTTGATTTGTTAACGCTTAACATGTTATGTTTTGTATAATAGCTTGGTGTTTTTAAGTTTACTTATAGAAATTTATTTTCGTATTAAATTAATTTCAGCAAGTAAAAAAATATGAATTTGTAATCAATTTAGTTAGTACAATTTCCTGCTACCTTTCTATTATTCAATTATTTTTCAGTAGATTGAATTCCTTTGTATATACTATATGGTATCGATTAAGATTGATTGTTAGTATTTTTTATACTACATAATTTAGTTAATTGTACAGTGTGTCCCAAATTGGATGCATTAGATGGGTAACTTAATTGTTATTAAAGATACAATCAAACTGTGTGCACAGTCATGGGCCAACTTTTTGAGATCAATTCAATGTGAAATCACAAACGAGCAATCTCCTTTTGTTTTCGAGTTATAGCCAAAAATTGATATTTCTAACAATTCTATTAATTCGTATAACTCGTTTGTTTGCAAAAACATCCAGAAATACTGTAGAAGTCTTTTATACATAGAATTCAGTGGCGTACGCAAATATTTAATATTTATAACACTTTTGAGGTTATAATATAAACTTGCATTTTTTTAAATGGAAACCACAATTGGTTGCCGCTTTATTTAAAAGCTCTTTTTGACAACTTTTCAAAAATATATAGTTTAATATAATTATCTTTCAAATGGCCGATTTATTCCATGTTTTTGGTATAATAAAATAATTTATTAAATTGGTAATAAATAGTTGGCCGCGAAACAAAAGGTAAACACAAAGCAAGAGTTTATTATTATACCACATCACATTTCTAAACACAGTTTGAAAGCTAGAAGAATACAATATGATAACTACATATATTACAAAAATTAATATAACTACATCTTAAATTGAAAATTATATTTCCCTATCCACATATAAATAGTCTATAATCTATATATGGATACACAAATACACACACTCTCACACACCTCACACACACACACACAAAAGTACGTGCCCACGCATGCACGCACACATGTGCACATACCCACACACACCGTCACCTACACACACACTCACACATAATATATATAAAACACTAGAACACAGATGGGAATACTACAATAGTTTTATTTACTGATAATTCAGAGATATTGTTTAAACTGGCCTCCATTCTTCTTAAACAAAGTTTGCATCGTTTTATTAAAGATTTAATAGAATTTAATAAATGAACCGCCTTAAATTTACGAAATGCTGCATCAATTGAATTCTGCAACTCTTCAATACTATGGTGATGGGTTTTTTAAATTTCCTATTTCAAAAAATTCCACAAGAAGTAGTCCAATATCGACAAGTCAGGAGATCTAGGCGGCCACTAAACAGGTCCAAACGTACCCATCCATTTATTGGGATATTCTCTATTTAAATAATCACGAGTAATTATAGCGTTGTGCGGGGATGCACCATCTTGTTGGAACCACACTTTTTGTCTTTTTTCGAGAGGCATGTCCTCCAGTAATTTGTGCAAGTTGGTATCCAAAATTTCAATATTGTGACCAACCAGCTGAAAGGTTGTTTTCAAAAATATGGTATTGAAATTTGCTATCAACAATGTAGCAACAAATATTCAAACCAAAACGGCCTTGTTGACGCCTCGTATATGTTTGATAGATATTTTCATTAGACCAGTGTCGATTGTTGTGTCTGTTGAAGATACCAGCACTACCCGCATGTGTTTCATCAGACCATTTAATATTATTTCCAACATTGTTAGCAGCAGCACATTTATGAAGATACCATTGATTAAATTGCCTTCTCTTTTGAAAATCGTGCGGAAACAAACTATGTATAATTTTAATTTTATAGGGTCGAAATTTATTACGCTTCAATATTCTTGAGGCTGCTGATTTAGAGACACCCATTTCCCTTTCAGTTTTCCTACATGATGTTCTCGAGTTCGTTTCCACACATGCTATGGTTGCAACAGTTGTTTGCTTTTGATTAAAAACTGCATACTGTTCGTTCTAGGTAATATTATATTATATTATATAGTAATATTATTTGCTATTAGTCACACAATTACCTGTTAAAATATAAACTTTCTTAAAAATAATAACAACACCCTCTCTACTAACAGGCAGGACCAAAACGAATCAAGAAATATGGGAAATTTCAGAAATTTCCATGCAGATAACAAAAATTATGACGGTACCTCATAATCAAAAACAGGTAATCCTGGAAATTGCATGAACTGTGGGAAAGTTCATGAGCGAGGTAAGTATCCTGCTTTCAATAAGATTTGTAGTTTTTGTAAAAGAACAGAACATTTTCGGAATTATTGTCATAAACGCGTAAACGTTTGCAAAATAACTGATTCAATAGTGAATATGGTCAGTGAATATACTGGTAATTTTTCAGATTTTTGTGAGGATAACACACAAGAAGAAAGCGATAATTTAGTAGTTTGGACAGTCACGGTTTCTGCAATAGACAAAAATTTTGTAGAATGGGTTGAATCCGTGCTAATAGAAAAAGTGCCGATAAATGTTAAAATAGACACTGGTAGTCAAGTGAACACTTTAAATATATCGGATTTTGAATCTATGAATTTATCGCGAAGTGAACTTTCAAAAAGTCCAACCACTTATTTTCTTACACTGGACACAAAATACCAGTAATCGGTCAAATATATCTAAAATGTAACTACAAAGAAAAAACCAAAAAGTTTTATTTTATGTTTTAGAATCAAAAAAATTCTGTTCTATTCTGGGACTAAAATCTGCTTACGCTTTGGGAATTATTTTAGCTAAAGACGAATCGCTTTCCAATAATGTTTGCTCAATTAAACAAAACAATAATTTGGAAAATATTATACAAACAAATGCATCTGTTTTTTCTGGTGTGGGGAGCGTGAATAAAGAATTTAGTATAGTTTTGTCAGAGAATGCTTGCTATACCTCATATTAGCGCCGCTAGAAAAATTCCGATCGCGATCAAAGTAAACATTAAAAAACAACTTGATAAAATGGTCGCTGATAATCTAATCACACCAGTGACCACACCTACTGATTGGGTACATCCTATTGTTTTTGTACCCAAAAGTAATGGTGACATGCGGATATGTATGGATCCACGAAAATTGAACTAATACATTAAACGAGAACATTTTGAAATTCCCACTCAAGAAGTATTGTTTTCACAACTAGCAGGTGCAAAATATTTCAGCTTACTAGATGCTTCGTCCGCATTTCTACAACTGCCGTTGAATTACGAAAGCTCTCTGCTTTGCACTATAGCAACGAGTTTTGGCAGGTATCGATACTTGCGTTTACCCTATGGTATCTCATGTGCTCCTGAAATGTTTCAGCGCTGCATTTATGAAATTTTAGGTGACACAAAGGGATGTTTAACATATTTTGACGATATATTAGTGTATGGTACTACTATTGAGGAACACAATTACAATCTAAGTGTCGTTTTGTACAAAATAAGAACCAGCGGCCTAACACTAAATAGAGAAAAATCGGAGTTTTGTGTAACCCGGATTAAATTTCTCGGACATATAATAGATAGTAACGGTATTTCACCGGACGAAAAGAAAACTGAAGCAATCCGCACGATGAGTTCCCCTAAAGCAAAGCACATTTTAAAAAAGGAAAATATCTTTGTTAGTGCAGATCTCACACCACAACAGGTCCAGCATTTGAAGAATTTACGTAATGAGATGGAAATAAGAAAAGGAAAGGGCGAGGAAGGTTTATTTATAAAATATATTAAAGGAGTACCTTATATTCATGCTTCAAAAAACTAAGCAAAACTTATACAGTCAATAATACACAAATACCTATTTCTGTTTATTATCAAAATGTGGGTGGGCTCAAAACAAAATTATTACTACTGCAGCAATCAATATTGTGTTCAAATTATGACATTATAGTGTTAGTGGAAACTTGGTTGAATACTAATATAGAAAATAATGAACTTGGCTTGAAAGAATATGATGTATTCAGATTTGATCGGGATTTGACTGATTCAAATAAAACTCAAGGTGGTGGAATACTAATTGCAATTAGAAGTAATTTATCTCCTATTATAATCAATCACTTTAATAACAATATTGAGCAACTTTTTGTTAAAATACCTTGCAAAAGTTATAATCTAATTATAGGAGGAGTATATATACCTCCCCTATCTGACACTGCTGTATATGATAACCATGTAAATACAGTGGATTATATATTTCAAGCTCATCCTAACTGCCGAATGTATTTATGTGGCGATTACAATCTTCCTCGAGCACAATGGTACAATGATGAATTCGGGCTAAAAGTTTACTGTCCTGATAATTATCCAGCGTTATCTTTAGTGCGTTGTTTTAGTTACCATAACTTATTTCAAATTAATACTATCCCAAATAGTAGGAATACATTTTTAGATTTAATATTTGCTACTACAAATGAAACACACGTAATAGAAGCTATTGATAAATTGTTTCCTAATAGTATATATCATACTGCAACCTCTTTTGATGTTAGTGTCAGTCAATACAAACAATTACAATTTGAAGAATTATACTACGATTTTAAGAATGCTAATTTTGAAGCTATGAATGACTGCTTTGCTGGTACTGATTGGAATTCCATTATGCTTAAAGGCACAGACATCAATATAGATATATCAGAATTTTATAATATATTGGACAACGCCATCGAAAGATTTGTACCGTTGAAAAGGTTTAAAGTGTCAAGTTTTCCAACATGGTTCAGTACCGAGCTAAGAAATGCTATAAGACAGAAGAAGGCAGCACATAAGAAATACAAAGTAAGCGGTAGTAAGAATGATTATGATCATTTTGCCTTTCTTAGGGAAACATGTAAATCTTTAACTAATTTATGTTATAAAGCTTATATAGATAAAATCCAGGCTGATATTAAATTACAACCAAATTCATTCTGGAAGTTTGTGAATAACAAACGAAAAGTATTTAATCTGCCATCACAACTTGTCTATAACAACATGAAAGGTAGTAGTAATGAGGAGATAGTAAATTTGTTTGGATCATATTTTTCATAATACAAAGGTTAATAGAGTACCAGCATTTTTTTATACAGACACTATAGAAGTTAGCAATTATTACATTGAAGCATCAGAAATAATAGATCGTATTATGAAGCTGCCAAATAAAGTAACACATGGACCAGATGGAATTCCACTGGCTGTTCTAAAACGCTGCTTGTATACTTTAATACACCCAATAAAATACTTGTTCAATAAATCCTTAGATGCGGGAGTTTTTCCAGATTATTGGAAAATAGTTATTTGAAACCAATCTACAAAACAGGTTCTCGTGAGGATGTAACAAATTATAGAGCTGTGTGTAATCAGTCGGAACTTCCTAAATTGTTGGATTACTTGGTTAATAAGAAGCTTACATGGGATTGTAGAAATGTAATTATTGAAGAGCAACATGGTTTTTCACAAGGCAAATCTACTTGTACTAATCTTTTATTGTACACACGTTATATCTTTATGGGTTTGGAGAATCGAGTGCAAGTGGACTCCATATACACAGATTTTGCTAAAGCCTTTGATAGGGTTAATCACTCAATATTATTAGCTAAATTGCAAGCACTGGGAATGCAAGGCAATATTTTGAAATGGATAAACAGCTACCTTATTGGAAGAACCCAATATGTGAAATGTGGAAATTCAATTTCGAATCCAATAACAGTGACCTCGGGGTACCTGCAGGGTTCTCATATTGGTCCTCTATTATTTAACCTTTTGTCAATGACCTAAAAGAAGTGATTAAATGTAGTGAAATATTACTTTTATGGATGATTTAAAAATGTTTAGAACTATTACTAACATCAAAGATGCAGAAACATTACAAATGGACATACAATATTTAGCTCAATGGTGCAACAAAAATTCTTTAAGCCTGAATATTAACAAATGTAGCGAAATCACTTTTTCGAGAAACTATAATGTTATTATTTTTCCATATAAAATTAATGATGTATCTTTAGTAAGGAAACCTAGTATTAAGGATTTAGGTGTAGTACTAGATTCAAAACTAACATTTAATACTCATATTAATGAAATTACTTCAAAATCTTTAAAAACTTTGGGTTTTATTAGGAGAACTACCAAATTATTTTCTGTATTCTCAGTTAAACTGCTATATTGCTCGCTAGTTAGATCTACTTTAGAATACAATTCTATTATCTGGTGCCCTAGATATAGTTTATATATAGAATTGATAGAATCTGTTCAACGTAAATTTGTACGACATTGTGGATATCAGCTAGGTTTTAATTACGATACATATAATTATTGTGAGACTTTAAAATTCTTAATTTGACTTCTTTAGAAAGTCGAGAGTGAATGCAGATTTGTGTTTTTACATAAGATTTTGAATGGTAGAATCAATGATTCCACATTAGTGCAGTTAGTTAAACTAAATGTTGCAGGAAAAGAACTAGGAACTCTGAAGTTTTTAGTTTAACTTTTCATTGTACAAATTATGGTCAAAATGAACCTATCACTCGTATTATGAAGTTAGCAAACACCTACGAATTTAGGTTGGAGTTGTTTGATTCTTCCATTCAATCTTTTAAAAAGTCATTAAAAAACTTATAAAATAATAAATTTAGTTATTCCTTATAGGAAATTTCACATTTTTTAACTAATCTTTGTAAAATGGCATTGCCGTAAATGAATAAAATAAAATAAAATAAAATAAAATCTGTAAAGGATTTGCAACGTTTTTTGGGAATGATTATGTATTTATCTCGATTTATTCCTCTACAGAAACAAATACTTTAAGAAAACTTTTAAGTTCAAGAAACGAATTTTTATAGACTGCCGTCGAAAACAAATGCTTTAATAACTTAAAACATCTCGCTGCCTCAGCAACTACTTTGATCCGTCTAAACCTACAATTTTATCAGTAGATGCCAGCCCCTATGGCTTAGGTGCGGTAATACTCCAAGATAATAAACCTATAGAATTTGCTAACGTTTCCTTAACATCAGTACAACAACGCTACAATCATATCGACAAGGAACTTTTAGCCGTTGTATTCGGGTGTGAACATTTTCATTACTATCTTTTTGAGCAGCATTTTCACATTGAAAGTGACCACCGTCCATTGTTGGGTCTCATAAAACAACCATTAGACGAAATGTCTCCACGAATTCAACGACTTGTTGTCAAACTTTTAAAGTACTCTTTTACTTTTGTTTACGTTCCTGGGAAAAAACTTCAAATTCCTGATACTCTAAGCCATAACCCTACACAAGAAATCATTAATACTGATTTCTTAGAATCCAACCTGAAAGTTTATTCAGTTATTGCTACCATACCTGAAAACCATCTACGGCTACAACACACAATTAACGAAGATTGCTTATTGCAGCAAATTAAACACTTTGTTAAAAATGGCTGGCCTAGTAATAAAAATAATTCCTCATTAGAAGTTCAAAAATTTTGGAACATTAAAAATGATATCTATCTACACGAAAATGTTTTATTTTATAACAAGCGACTGATAATACCACAAAGTTTAAAATCAGAATTTCTCAACTTGGTACACCAATCTCACCAGGGTGTAGTTTCCTGTAAAAATCTAGCATCCCAATGCATGTATTATCCCGGTTGGAGTTCTGACAAAAAAAAAATAGTTTTAGAATGTGAAATTTACCAGTTTTATTCGAAATCAAATCCCAGAGAACCGCTTACTCCCCATGAAGTGCCGGATTTGCCTTGGCAAAAAATTGGAGTAGATTTCAAATCTCTCAATACACAAGATTTTCTTGTGATTATTGACTACTTAAGCAAATTTATTATTGTAAACAAAATACCTAATACAACTGGAATTACTGTAATATCAGGCCTAAAAAACATATTTTCGGTAAATGGTTTACCGCAGGAATTAGTATTTGATAACGGGCTTCCTTTTGATTCGCTTGAATTTAGAAAATTTGGAAAATTATACGACATAAAATTAACTAACTCCAGTCCGTATTATCCTCGATCAAATAGTATGATTGAAAGAACTGTACAAACAGCTAAACGTCTATTAACTAAATGCTTACAAGACAGAAAAGATCCGTTTTTGTCTGTTCTTCAGTATAACATTACACCCAAACAAAACTTACCTGCACCGTGTAATTTGTTGATGGGTAGAAGATTAGGTCAACTCTACCTGTTGGCCAGGAAGTTCTAAAACCTATATTTCCTATAAGTGGTATAAAGGAAACACTGAAACTTTCCTAACAAAAGCAGAAGGAGCGTTACGACGTTTCAACACATAAACTAACCAAACTCGTACCCACACAACCAGTTGCAGTTCAACAAAAAACGCGTCAGTGGCGTCCCGGTAGTGTTTTAAAAAAGTTTGGCCCAAATGATATAACGTTGAAATAGATGGAACCGTTTATCGAAGAAACAGGCAACACCTCAGGCCATTGCAAATGTCGTTGCCAACATATTTAAATAGCTAACAAAATGATGCAAAGGACACTTAACCTATTTTGTTTCAGCCCCCAATAACCACTGCGCC
Organism: Platerodrilus igneus; assembly: GCA_036346225.1. Lineage (NCBI taxonomy): Eukaryota > Metazoa > Arthropoda > Insecta > Coleoptera > Lycidae > Platerodrilus > Platerodrilus igneus. The sequence goes on along the minus strand of JARFIW010000507.1, from coordinate 1,362,292 downwards.
TAAAGAGGACCTAACGGTTACAAGAAGTGGTAAAGTCAGCAAACCACCCCATAGATTAAACTTTAAGTGACTAATGAATTCTTTTAATTTTTTTATTTGAAAAAAAGGCATGTAACATATGTGACACATCATGTCCATTTATATATTGTTGTCAAGATGGTCATCACGCTCTGCTGTCTGCGCCGTTTGTTGTTATGCAGTTCCGTATAATATACGGTTGTGGATATATGTATGTGAAGTCCGCAATATATTATTTGTTATTATCATATACTTAAATAATATGTATTGGAATTGTAAACTGTCAAATACTGTGCTGGATTTTTGTCCTAAATACAAAACATACGGTCGCTAGCATTTGTTGTATGTGTATTAAAAACAAGACAGAGCTTTTAGTAAAACCAAACATGTAACAGTTAGTATAATTTTCATTTTTATAAAAATTTACCTTAACATATGCCTAAAAGTCGACTGCTTATTAACAAACAAGCAAACAGTAGCATAGCAATTTCCCAATCTAAGCCTACTAATTAAAACTCTATGGTAAATCAAAAATGCTGTCGAATATTAAAATCAATGCTAATCGTATTTACATACTGTCAAATTTTAAATTCGTTTTCCAAAATAGTAATTGTACTAGTGTTGTCAGTGGTATGATTTAAATCGTAATAATTTTCTCCTTCTATTGATACTATTATCTTTCCTATAGGACAAATTGGTGAGCAACAATCATCAAAAATGTCCGATTACATGTTAAATTCCTATGTTCGACTTTGAGAACAAACACATGGTATAGTAGTGAAAGTTTTGGTTTGGGCAAATTATCTGTGAATTAGTAGATTTAATGAATACATTTTAAATTCAATAAACTAGTAAAATTTAATAATTAATGTGCCGTGTCACAAAAAGTCATTTAAGTAATGATAGCTTGAAAAAGGGTACGCGTGTGAAAGTATTTCAAATATTTTACGATTCTTGAGTCTAAGCCTGATCATGATTATTGGGTTTATTGTAGATTTAATGAATATAACTGTGTAAATGTCCAAGAATGTTATTTTAATTAAAACTGAACTTGAAATTTTTTTGTTGTAAATATTTTTGAGCCAAGTGGAACCATATTTGAAAAAAATTCTCAAATTTAAAAGATGATTGCAAACTATTAATCAACAAGAGTGATGCAAGATTAGGATTAAAAGAGATCAGCTATCTGAACAGCCCAAGTTAATTTAGCTGAGAAATATCTGAGAAATGTTATAACCCCGTTGCCGCGTTCAGAGCCACTTCCGCAGTTGGGAACAGTGATATTATCCACGTTCACATTATTGCACAACAAAGATATTACGACATAATTTCGTGTCAAATTGTAGCACATGCCAAATATGTTTACAATGATACAAATTGCACTGTAAAAAGATAAAAAGTACTCACTTGAAAATGTGGAACGCTTCACGATTTTGCGGTCATCCTTGCGCAGGGGCCATGTTGATTTCCATGTATCTCGTTTGGGTGTTGTTTGGGCGTGGGTTAAGTTATGCCTTCGTTGAAACCAGATTTAACGTCTTCCCTCCTCTTCTGTTTGTAGGCAGGACGAAGGAATAAGGTGAAGGCAACGATAGAAGGTAGAGATAAAGGGAAACCTACATTCTGAAGGAGAAAAGACACAGGTGAACGTCACCGTTCGACGTCTCGTTGGCTAATAATGTCGTGTCACACACCGCGCACTTGCGCCATCACTTCGCGTCTGCGAATTCCTTTTGCGCAAACGCAACTGTCCGAAATGACGCAAATGCACAATTTTAAAAATAATGGCGGAAATTCACTCACAAATTTAAAAGTGTACATGTCCAAATTTGGAATGTAACAATCGCGACAAAGACATAAAAGAAAAAATCTTAAAAAAAAATGACAGCACAGTAAATGCTTAAAATATAAATCCTAACTAACCTACATATACCCTAACTTAAATTCTAGAAAATGTTTATTTTAGGCGCACCTGGTTTTTTCAACCGATAACACGTCTTACAAATGACCAGGAAACGGAATGTATAGCCCCATTGTTTATGAACTACAACTATAAATGCACACACGAGTCTTTAATGTGGCGCAGTTATAATCGACAAGCACAAATTTGTCGGAGAGTACAAAACACTACTAAAACTAAAACAAATGCGACAAGTCGCCTAACATATATACTATAGCTAAAGCTAATATTACAGTTTTTAAGTGCACACGCACATAAGCATTGCATCTAGACTGTTTTTTCTTTGGCAAGAAAATACCCAAATTTCAAAATGTCCAAGAGAGCAAGTAACTCTGCACTTTAGCAAACTTATGTGTAGTGGTACTCTGGCTTAATAAACAATACACATCAAAACTTGTTCATGACATGGTTGTGAATTAACAAATTTACCAACAGTATCATCTTACTAATTTCTTACATTACTAACCTAACAAATTTCATTTCTACCATCAGGTTAGCTTCTTCACTCAATATTCAAAAAATAATTCCTACGTCTGATCGTAAATGCCAAACGTTAGGAAAACAAAAAAGATACAGCAAAGTCTCGAGTTATTATCAAAGATAATAGGTAAGATAAAGATATTAAGATAAAACTAGATAACAATAGGTGGATCCGAAACGTCTCAGCACGCTAAGGCACGCTACGACTACATACATTACAGATATAGCGTAGAATTTCCCAGCTCACCAAGCCGTTTTGTCATCCATCACAAAAATACAAGATAGAGTGGCTCCTTGAAGCCGTTATATAGGTAAGATAAGACATAAGTTTAAAAAAAATTCTAGACTCTAATGAGTGCATCCACTGCGATAAAAAAAATCAGACAAAAGTTGAAACAACAATTTAAAAGTATCAACACAAAAACCAACTGTTTCAAGGTAATTTTTAGAAACGGTAACGCCATAAACACACAAGAATGCCTAACTATAAGCAGTTAAATACAAGCATACTGTCCCAATATGCTAAAACAACCGAGAATTCGATAAGATATCAATAAAAAGCGAAAGCACCTCACCACAGAGTTCAATAAAAAACAACAACAAAATTTTTTATATGTTCTGGCAACTTAATAGAAGAAGAAAACAAGTAATGATAAAGGATAAAGTGAGCGACTGTAATAATTCAGAAGAAAAACGCATGGAATAGAAACTCCTAGTTTTTTGCAATTACGAATATGGACTATTTCTTACGATGGCATAAGCCACGTCTCCTATGTAAGTCCAAAGAAAAAAGCATCCACTCAACATCAGCTAAAACCAATCATAAAAATTCAATGAGTTATTACAACCAAAGTTACGACAATCACCACGAAATAAAACAACGTAAGATAAATACTGAAAACAAAATAATCTGTCGTAGAAAAGGTGTCAGGATTAATTAAATGAAGCGACAGAGTTATATTAGAGAATCTAGATAACAAAGGGATATGTGGCTAGCAATAAATTCAAGGGAAAGTTAACAGGTAGCAAAAAGATAGCTAATTTAAGGTAAATGAGCCAAACGTGTAGAAGGTAAGTGCTGTATAAGAAAAGAAATTGCTGAATAAAGTTAACTACTTCATAGCAAGGGCAAAAAACATGAGGTAAATCGTTAAAGGAATGAAACGTGAAAAATTTTGGATGTACGCAAAGCTTGAGCGATTTTAAAGATTTTTTCATCCCGCCTAGTGTGGTCTGAATCAATATATGAAGAGATAGCGGTAATTAAGACTTGATTTACTCATAACAAAATTATTGCAGAACAAGAAAAAATATATCTTACAATGCATATAATTGCTAGGGGGCCAAGCCCTCCTTCGAGCCCCACGTTGGACGCCACTGTTATAACCCCGTCGCCGCGTTTAGAGCCAGTTCCACAGTTGGCAACAGTTATATTATTCACGTTCACATTATTGCACAACAAAGATATTACGACATAATTTTGTGTCAACTTGTATCACATATGTTTACAATGATACAAGTTGCACTTTAAAAAGATAAAAGGTACTCACTTAAAAATGTGGAACGCTTCACGATTTTGCGGTTATCCTTGCGCAGGGGCCATGTTGATTTCCATGTATCTCGTTTGGGCGTGGGTTACGTTATGCCGTCGTTGAAACCAGATTTAACGTCTTCCCTTCTCTTCTGTTTGTAGGCAAGACAAACGAATAAAGTGAAGGCTACGATAGAAGGTAGAGATAAAGGGAAACCTACATTCTGAAAGAGAAAAGACAAAAAAGACACAGGCGAATGTCACCGTTCTACGTCTCGTTGGCTAATAATGTCGTATCACACACCGCGCACTTACGCCATCACTCCGCGTCTGCGTATTCCTTTTGCGCAAACGCAACTGTCCAAAATGACGGAAATGCATGTCTATTTTAAAAATAATGGCGGGAATTCACTCACAAATTTAAAAGTGTACATGTCCAAATTTGGAATGTAACAGAATTTTATTGAAAGAAAATATTTTCTTAGAATATCACTATTTTGTTGTTATGATGTGTTTTCTTGAAAATGCCATTTTTCAAAATTTGAAAAAACTTCATATTAATTTGTGTTGTTTTTATATGATTTGTATCTATCTGATCATGCAATTTAATGGTTACTAGGTTATAGACAGAGAATATTTGCAAATACACATGTTTGTTTTATTGTTCTTGTATTTATATTATTTGTTCTTTTAAAATTGATGTGAAGTATAAAATGTTTATGAGGGAGTGGGGGTATAAAAGGGTAAGTGCAGAGAGCTAAGTGAATTTGTTAACGTTAACTTTGGTATGAAAATGATGGTGGTGTATATCAGATTGTGTTTGTAGAATGGATTAAATAAATACCTTTACTCTACCAGAACCGATAAACGTTAGACAAAATTCTAAATGTTCAGGTTTAATAATACTTGCCCCTTGGTGATATAATAAACACAGTAAAATGGCCAACGCTTAATAAAATACATATATGTCGCAATTGTATCATTACATAGAATTAAGTATTTACATCAAATAGTATAACATACGCAGATAGTTTTCAGCTTTACAAATATAAACCCCAAAATAGAACTTGTTATTTAGTATTTTATATAGAAATCAATTTTCCATATTTTGCATTCAATTCTGTAATCTACGAAATATTCCTCTATTGGTGTACAAAATTCAAAGTTCAATAAATTTTTACTTGTAATTATTCGCTAAGACCTACTTCCTTTGTGTTCTATTTATAATAAAGCACATTTACAAATAACACAAATTTAGAATTGGCATAAGATCAAGATGCCATAGCACCTGAAATTTTTTATAATGCTGTAGGATGTATCTTTCAGTTATTTTCTTATCAATGGGCATATAGCAACTAAGCTACTAACCTATCATTATAAATTACGCAAATAGTAGTTTTCAAGAAAAATACATTAGCATACTAATTTTTAAACTGGTCGTTTTATTTTATACAACGATAAAATGTCACTAACATTCTAAATGTTTTACATGTACACATACTCTGGTGATTAGTAGATATTTTAAATAAAGTAAAACTTCTCAGAAAAACTAGAATTATTTTTGTGTACTCTGCAGACTCAACGTATTGTTTGAATCTATATTTTAGCGGCCAAGGTGATACTTTTATCCTAAAGGATTAAAAACAAATATTTCATAGCTTTTCCACTTTTTCTAAACATTCAATATAAATCTGTAGACCATGAAAGGTTTCATAGTGCTGGAGTAGTGGGTGATTGGAATGATAAAATGGGGTGCCAGAACCTTAAAGTACAAATCAAGCGATATGTTGTTTGCAAAGTTCGTGTGTCCAAGAACACAATTCTACGTTTGTTCGTTTACAAAGTTATGGAAACCACAATCATCACCTCCCACCCTCCTTCAACCCCTATCATTCTGCACTTAGTCTTGCCAAAGTCATCTGGTCCCGTCAACATGCCACATACCCCTACCCATCTGTCATTTTTGACCACGTGCATCTGTCATATTTGACCATGCCCATCCCTTATCTTAAATACCACAATTTGAATTTCAGCTTTAACAACCTTTTTCAATTCACTCCACACATATTTTTAAATCACACTATATGACTTTGCAACACCCATTATCGCAATTGATGGTCATTGTGTGCATGGTTCCAACATGAATGTAGGTCTTTTATGTGAAAACCCAATAGAACTTGCTATATGTAAAACGAGCAAGCCAGGAAGAAAAGAACAAAATCAGTAACAGAATGTTCACCTGAATTACAATAATAGAGAAGGAAAAAAAAGAAAATAAATGCTATACTAACACAGTCGGAGATTGAGGGGACCTATTGAACGAAACAAACGAGCACACAACCTAATTTGTCCTGAAAAAATGATTACTATATGCACAACATATACATGCAGACAGATCACTAGTCTGTCCAGTGCAATAAAATACAACACTCTACTAATAATGCAGGAAAACAAATAATTATAGAGTTTATTCCATCATGTTTACACATATTTATAACCCGTAACACATACCAATAAAAAAAATATGAAAATATAAATATAAATTTGACAAGTTGCTACATACACTAATGTAGCCGGACGAAAACGTAAATACCAGGCTAACTAACAAGCACGGAAAGTGGGGGAGGGGGTCCTAAATACCAAAACACCAAACATCGCCCACGATTATCTATTAACAAATAAAAAAAAATTAAATACATAATTCGGTACAAACAAGAGAACGCAATAAAATAAGCATTATCATTTCAACACCAACGATTATATTATAAGGACAAATTGGATAGTGGATCCACGAAGTGTGCATTTCGCGGCTAACATGTAATAAAACTCAGTAAAAAAAAAGGAAAATTAATGCTTAAAATTTTTCAATCGCAAGTATGTTAAATTTAGGTATTAAATGTAAACCTACTCCCAAGTATGTTAAATTTTGAAGTATTAAAGGTAAATTTAGGTTTTCTATCTATTACAGGTGTTAAACTTAAGCATTAAATACAGCTCACGTTGTAGTTAGAATTAACGACGTATACTCAGAAGCACCAGTGCAACCAGCTGTTCAACACGTATGGTGGACTGGTTTTACACCATCCTTCGTTGATAAATAAAAATCCTTGACATGCATAACAGAACACAAGGCACATACCTCTCTGCGTCAGGATACTTAACTTGCCAACCGCGGGGGGGGGGGGTGTCAGCATAAGAACGTAGCTACCATCGTAACTACAGCAACTGGTCCACGGCCACGAACAGATGGGCTACACCCAGAAAGAACGCCTTTGGCCTCCAGCAAAAAAAACAGTTAAATATAGAGTCTGGTTAGATGGGGTAAGCACGGGAACACTCACCAATACACGCAAGACATCTCTAATTGGCAGAACAACAATAAACGTGCATTGCTTCCAAAGTGATAGAACGAGTAATGTAGAACACATTTCGTCGCACGGACTGCAGAATCAAATTCAGAACGAATTTAAATGACACTAATTCGAAATCCAAACATCCGTGTTATCGAAACGCGATTCAAGCTGGAAAATACGATTTTACCAGAGAATACTGCGCGACCTTATTTCAACAAGTCGTTACTTTGTCACAATAGAGAAAACCCATTATACGCGGTTGTAATGTTGAACAAATTGAAGGTTACCTAAAAACAGGCTATGAACTATTTAATTATAGCATAATAAACTTTGTTTCAAAGCGAATAGATTGAAATTGAGGAATTATTCGAAAGCGTATTTATTGCAGAAAAATAAAATATACAAGATGTAAACTATTTAATTGTAGCCTAAACTTGTTATTGTTAAAGCAAAAGGGATTTGAGTTAAAAATTATTGGACCGCGTATTGATTATTAACCGGTAAAAATGTATGGGATGTTCAAAATAAATGTAACAAAGTATCTTACTTACTTACTTACTTACTATGTTGACTATGATAAGCTCACCACACTAGAATCCACTACCTAAGACACAAAATAGATATTTAAAATAATGCACTTAGGTGCAATTAACAAACCAGCACCAATAAATAACCAAATGCTACAACTGATGAATAATTATCAAGTGTATATACAATTTCAAAACCAATTCACTTAGTTATTCATCAATATAAAGAAAAAATATCACACAAAACCTACACTAAATCCTTACTCCAATAATAACAGCACTAAATAAGCAACAATGGTTTGCTCATCTCAATATTTATATAATGCAGGCAAACCCACGTATGGGGAGTAAAGCAATCATTACCTGTAGACTATGGAGATATTCCCTCACGTATGCTTTTAAGGGTTGTTGTTAACTTGCATTGTACTTATCTCAACATAACTTAACCTACGTAAAACGGCAGCTAGACGAAATGTGTTGTGTAACAACAATGTAAGATTTATGTGTTAATGCTGAGTAAGCATTGATTCAAAGAACCTAAAAATGTGGGTTAAAATAGAGACAGTCAAATAAAAAAAACAAGTTTTCACCATAAAGACTTTGTTACTGCCAAGTTAGTTTAATATTATTTATCACAAAAGAAATCATGCAAACTCTCACTCAAAATATAGTGAACTAATTAAACGAACGTATTATAAAATTGTTTTCTGAAGAATAATTATGTAAAACCCGCATAGAATAGAAATAACTTTGAGTATATTTCTAGCACTCAAATATAACACAACGACTTGATCTAATTACAATTAAACTCATTTACCTACAATAAATATCAAATACTAATGTACCATAGTCAGCTCGTATAATCAAGCAATTTTCCAAACATTAAAACAAACATTTATTAATGCAAAATGCAGAAAATATTCAAACTATGAAATGGGATTCGTTTTTTAATTCACTCTATATGATTATGAATGTCAGCCTTGCCACTCTTGTCTTTGTAATAATAACTTAATATTGACATTTCATAGAAAAGTAATAATTATGTTACTTTTTGTAGGTACTAAAAACACTTTAACATGCGATAAGACATTTTAATGGCCCATAAATCAGATAAGATAACAAGCTATTTTTACATTCATTCTTTAAACTTCACAATTAAGGAACTATAGTGAGATATTTACGTATGACAATTTAGGTAACATAATTTATTAATTAAAGTCATATTTGAAGAAATTGCATTAGCTTATGAATCAGCTAAACTAGATTTTTTTTCTAGATGTTAATGACATAGAAATTTATACTATATAAACCGGTGAAATAATGAGAACTGTCTTGGTGTCGCGCGATTAAGAATGATCTTTTTGTCAATGAATAAAGTTTAAGCTCACTAGATAGTTAAAGTATTTGTCAAAAAAATGTACTGTAAAGTACTGAAGTATAACAATCGACGATCAAGGTAATTTTTATTAAAATATAAATAACTCAGCTTGAAATTGAAATAATGAATTTAGATTAACGGCGTTAATGAAGTAAATTCCTGTATGATAAATTTAAATATAAATGGAAAAACACGACATGGATTTTTAAATGCATTATAATGGTGAATTAATTTTAAAAGTAATTGAACAACACTAATATGTATTTTTGAGAAAAATGTATAAAGTTAATGGATACAAGCTTGCCACATGACCAGATAGAGAAAAAGGATAATCACCGAAATTAATGGTAAAACATTTAAGAGGCATTTTGTGCTTGTTTTATATTCTTAAGAGGTTTAGATTACATAAAGATTAGGGAGTCTACATTTTTTTTAAATGGATAATTGAAGATTTTTGAGGTTGAATTCAGATTTGATTTGACTATTTAAAAAAAGGTTTTATTTAAAGGTATCTGATCAGTTACCTTTATTTATGGAGGTAAGAAGATTATCAAAATTATTCATGCATATGTCCAAAATTTTGTACAGACCGTGACATGTATAACATTAGTATCTATAGTTGCGAAATGTATTTAACTTAAGATGTACTCTTGTGGATTTTAATGCTTACATTAAGTAACCCTTTTGGATAATGTGTGTTGATGAAAGATGTTTAAAGGATGTAGCAATTACTATTATTTAAAGGATTGTTTGTCAATGAATATTTGATGTTATTATAAGTTTGATGTTTGATTTTCGGTGTTTCATTTAATCTGAGCTAACAAGACAACACTACCATCTTCAGCCAAATAATAATACACGAGCATTATAGATCTATGCATTTGGATAAAAATAAGTAATTTCATGTATTTGATGTTAAAAGCAAATATGTCTTCTATAAAATGTAACCCCTCTTGCATTAAAAAGCAATTAAAGTTTAAATTAATTACCCCACGGATTACATAAATTTATTTTAAATAGAGAATTTTCTGGACTAATTTAAGAAAGAAATTTCGAGAAGAATTGGGAGAATGCGTCAATTCGTATGAACACATTAATAAATAAACGTTTGTTCCAAGAAGCGGCTTGAACATTAAAAATAAACCATAAAAGATAGGGAAAATTCTTCAATATATTTTATTATATATATATATATATATATACACACACATATATATATATATATATATATATATATATTGCTGTGATCCTCTCTTGTCCGTTGAATTTAATCTGATAATCGATTTCTTACCTGAACATCGACTCTTGACTTCTTTCCGCCTCGGCTGCTCACCTAGAAAAAACTTTCATCCTCATTCATTCAAAAAAAAAAACACATTCCTACCACAAACATCAACGTTAACTCTATTTACACCAATATTCACAATACATTAAAATTTCAAAATTAAATTTCAGCATAAATTTCAGCATCATAAAATTTCAAGTTCAAATTTGTCATCATTTTAATTTGCATCCGGAATTAGAGTCCTTGTAGGATGCATACTAATTAAGTAAACACTATTTACAGACCTGAGTCTGAATAAAAGGGAGCATCTCCCACCCCTTTACGATAATTAAACAGGTTAGTCTAATTGAGCTCAAAGACAGACCAAATTTTCATCATAATCAAAAGCATAAACCTGATAAATACTCCTTTCTACTTATACAAGAAAATTTTACCTTAAAATTAAAATTTTTGTTTATACAAATTTACTGCATAAGTTACCTGAAGGTTAATGCACTCGTGGCTCCAATGTACATCGTCCTTGCTAACCCCACCATTCCAGCTGGTTTATGTTTACGTCTTCGGATTTCTGGCCGCCTTTGAAAAATTGTTTTTATACACCACCATTCATCCAAAAGGTTTCAGGGCTTCTCAGGAACTCATCTATGTATATCGAAATCTTGTTTTGTAGATCCAGTCACGTTTACGAATAACTTTTGATTACTAACACTCCCGAAAAATAGCAATGAAATTCATTATTCTTTCACGCTATACCAAAACGGCATACTTCTATTTATTTATTTATCGTTACTAATTTGAATAATTGGTACAGTAATACCCGCGAATATAACTAGACTTTATTACCTTTATCTATCTTCTCTAAGTGCACTAATGCACAATCACTTTTATCGTAGCACGTAATTACCATGTAGTCTGCTTGAAGTATTGAAAAAAAAAGGCTAGCTCCTACCAGTACGGGTTTATATAATGGCTCGCTTGCTAGTCGAATTTGTCCCGCGACGGACGATTTTAAGAAATTTGCATTCAATTTTCCCTTCCGATGGCTCGGCACAACGATTCTCCTGAAATTTGCACTCGTCCGAGTTGAAATCTAAGAAATTTCCACACGCCTCGCATCACATCCAAGAACAACTAATTAATTTTACACAGAAACTGATATGCTTCCACCTCTCATGTTAAAAGATTTGTAGAAACTAGCTATAACCCCGCCTGTCGATTCATACGTCAGAATACATGTTCCCCTTCAAGTTTGCATCTCATCTCGCTTGTCTTTATAACACAAACTTGCTTTCTTACGTACACTCATATAGCTTGAAGCTTATCGACTATCATATACATCGTTATCTTTGCAGGTGTTCTTAGTTCTAATACGCTGAAGGCTCCTACGTGACTTCCCCACGTCGTTTATAATTTCTCGATAGCTTTAGTACTTGGAAAGATTAAATTAAATACAAGTTGAACGTTTTAATTCGGCTTCTTTTTATAGAAAGCGTCCAGTTAATAATCTAAACCCCTTATTTCTAACGAAACGAATAAATTTTAGGCTACACGGCTTTAATAATGCGTATTATCTACTGAAATTCTACATTACTTCCTTCTACACGTTGATTATGATTATATACAAACCCTACATTCTAATTGAATGATTTAAATCTACACAGTAGGCCTTTAATTAAGCATACTATTTTACACTGCTTTGATATACACGGTGTTTAACATTATCTAAACAATATAAACCCTATATTTAGAAGTAAATGACGAATTTATCCAATATGCCTTTAAATGAAGCGTATTAGTACCCAAAGCTTCCTTATACACGGTGATTAAAATTATTTGATGTCGTTTATTAATTTTCTACCCTGGTCTAAATTAGAGTAATATATATATATATATATATATATATATATATATTGCTAAGTATTAACTGGATTTATCAATCTCGGACGTTGGGCTGTCATATAAATATTGCTATGAACTCCCTCCAGGAACTTAACTGGATTTTATCTTGAACCGACCTTGTCGACCAATAACAAAACTTGATATGTTACCACCTTACTCGTTATCAATTTCGTATTCAACTTATAGCTCCTCCTTTATTGTTTAAATTATCAAATCACTCCCATTAACTTTATCTTATGACCTCGACTAGCATTTATTTAGAATTATAAAATGAAGTTAATTCAATTTTATATAATGAAACAAATATTATGTACAGTTTCTGTAAATTATTTAAAATACACTTTTCAATTAATTAATTTTGTAAATCTCATTTATCAAAAATCATATACTTTTTAATCAAATCTAAAGTCACCAAAAACCTATTGTTTTTATAAAAAGAAGTGTGGAACGTTCAAAACCTCTTATCATATAACGCACTTTATACGTATGCAAGACCTCTGTTTTGTTGACTTTGTCACATTCATTTATATTAAGCAAATTCAATATTCAAATAAAAATAATAAAAAATAATGTCTTATAACTAAAAATCTAACCTGGTCTATTTTATTCGCTATTTCCTTCTCGCAATTGAGGCATTCATTATCAGCTAATATTTTCCATGCATTCTACCATCCATTTGGATAAAAATTATTTTCCCCCAATTCATAATTCTTACATGCCCATTCGAAATATTGTCTATCCACACGCTTGAACCATTGCATTTAAATTATTGTCATCACCCTCTGGACTACTATTATTAAACTTAGACTTATGCACCCCAAATCACTGTCGTCTCATTTCGACTTATTACTTCTTCTCAGAATTTATTCTCATCAATTTTCCCAGGCTTAGAATTCGTAGTTTATATTCCCCGGACTTAGAATACCATCTATTCTCCCCGAACTTAGAAATTGTATTATTATTCTTCTCCCCGAACTTGGAGCCGTTTAATCGGCAATCATAATTTTCATCTTAGTCGCACTTATACAATTTTTCACTTTAAATTATTATTACGTATCACACTTTGTTTCAGAGTGGCGCACCTCGCCCTTTGTTGAGTTGAAAACTGAGTTCGTTATCACTGTCCCTGTTAATATATCATTGATCTCCTACTCCGTCAGTGGGTATGGCCTACAAGCTCGTCGCTAATTTTAACCAATCAACTCTTTGCATTTAAAGTAGTTTCTGATGTAATTTTCTATGCCTTCAAATAATTGTGGTCTGCTCGCAGGTGCCTCGTTATCAAACATGCGGTGTTTTGACGAATCCAATCGCTTTTCCATGTTTACATAAACAACTGATGCAATTCGACTTTTAATTTTCATATCTGCCTGTTATTTACGCAATTTTTAATCACCTTTCTTTATCACAATTATTAACTACTTGTACGCATTTACACTATGCTTCTCGAAGCTCTATTTCTTATCTCCGTATTAACCTAATTGTTTGGAACTCCTTTGAATGCATGTTTAATTACACTTTATTATGTTTACTTATAAATACGCGTGCTTCCACTGAAAAATATCATTATTTGCATTGCCTAAAGTAACTAAAACTCTATCTACAGGGTGTTAAATATTTACTATTTACTTAATGCATGTCTTCCTTATTCCTACGCTAACTACGCGTCTTCCTGTGTCTATTTGCGTCGCTTAAAACTACTTATACTTTATATACAGGGTGTTGACTGCCTACTATTTACAAACTATCTCCATTTCTCAACTTTCTATTAAATAAATGCAGTTTTGTGCTTCCTATTATAATTTCTACTTCCTAAACGACCTTCACTATAAAGTACACCCTTAAACAACCCCTTATCACAGCATAATATATATATATATATATATATATATATATATAATTAAATCTTTTATTTACTTTACTTTACTACTTTACTATGTATTCACTCACTCTTTAATCTATAAATTTTTATTTTATTTTGCCCCTTTTTGTCGCGCCTTTTTATGAAATGTGCACACCTAATGCACGCCCCGTACTTGCAACGTTTGGTTGGTTCTTTAAGTAACTATTTATTTCAATGCCTCGACTATTTAAGCTCTTAAATCTCAGGGTGTTCAAACTACTTATAGTGAGTTCTGTTATAAGTAGATGTGCAAAATCCAACCAACGTGCACACTCTTTTGTTTTAGTACAAAATTTTACTCTACTTTTGTGTATGCCAAAATTTTACTACGATCAAAGTCGCTTTGTGCCAAATTAAATTACTACCAAATTATATGACTATTTCTGACGTTTTAAGATATCTCAGCACTCACCTGGTTTATACTTCGTATCGTGGCCGCTCTAACTGCTGGCTCAAAATCCTTATCGCCGTATGCGTCTTTACACTGATGTCCTATCTGGTTGAATGATCGATACCGCCTCCAGGTGTTGTTCTTAAATTTAGCTGCTCCCCAATACCTGAAATAATTAACCCGAATTTAGAATTTTGAATACCCTGTGCTGTAACTTCCCCTGTGCTAATTTCTGCTTTAATTCTCCACTACCAATTGCTGCTCTCCAAAATTCCGCTCCTCGTGTCTTCAAATAATTCGTCCGCTTCTTCGTATCTAATCCAATTCTACTCGTCGTCCTAATTCAAATTGCTCTATGCCCCGCTACAAATCTATAAATCGCTATCCAAATCTAACTTCTTTCCTTTATATAATTCCTCTCGATGTCCTGCTACCTTTCTATAAATCGCTATCCAAATCTCACTTCTTTCCTATAAATATTTCCTCTCGATGTCCTGCTACCTAATATCGCTATCCAAATCTCCCTTCTTTCTTATATAATTCCTCTCGATGTCCTGCTACCTAATCTATAATCGCTGTCCAAATCCAACTTCTTTCCCTTGTATAACCACTCAATTGCCTGCTACCTTTCCCAATGCCGTTCCAAATCTATATACTTTTCGTCGTTTCACCGTCGCACTATCACTACTCTTTACACTTATTACTTTCGTCGCTGTTACTTCTTTATCCTTCTTTACTAAATCAAACTCTTTAAAATCAAATACTTTTATTAACTTCTTTTAAATCGTATACAAATTAGCACAGTTTGAAAAACACGTCTTTTTACAAAAGAATTTCGAAATGATCTCCCGTTGTTTGCTTTCCAAGGCGACCATTTTAACTTTCTTGCCTACTACACTTTAAAGTACATAACTAAATCGTCCAATAACATCCTAACATTTCGTTTGTGTCGCACATACCATAGTTCATGTCCTTTTACACTTTCCTTAATTACATAAAATTCTAGTATTTGTCCTAAATATTTACAGTTCACCAATCATATTTGACATTGTTATAACTAATAATTTTGAGTTTACAAATATTGTCCAAAAGTTGATTCTATTTAAAATGCAAAACCAAAATAAATTACACTTGAACCTGGATGCGTGGTTGATAGTAAACGTCCATAGACGCATCCGGTTTTTGGACGGCAAATGTACTTTCAAAGGCCTTTAAAATTCAAACTCGGCACAAACCCTTGAGCACTGTACATCTTACTACGTCATTTAGTCATTTCAATATTACCTTTTGGCACTTAATTTCAACTACCATTTTGAATGGTGTTTTAGTATATGAAAAATATGGCAAACATACATTTTTAAGTTTATGTGATCAAATATGTGTATTATTTTGCATGGCATATACTACCTTGTACTAAACAACCCTTAGAACTCTTGGTAGCTCCCTATACATAACAATATATATTACTATGTTATTTGAAGGTTAGATATAGATAGATAGGTCATACGTCAAACTAGCTTGTATAGATACCACTTATTCAAAAATTAATTAGGTGTTTTAAAAATTTAAGGTAATGATTATTCAACTTAATGTAGGAATTTTAGAGTTAGTTTCAATATACAGGGTGTCCAAAACGTCACGCACCATACGTATTTTACACTGTTATTTATTATCTAAACTATTATTGTTTTCTTATTGTTGCAGGACTGAAAAATGTTGAGCACTGAAGGGCGGATAGAGATTATTCTTCTCTGTGAAAGAGAAGGTCTCTCTAACAGAGGCGTTGCAGATAAATTTAATAGGAGGCATCCTCAACGAGAGCCAGTGTCGCACACAACGGTTGGCAGATTGCTAGCAAAGTTCAAAGCTACAGGTAATGTAGCTGATGCTCAAAGAAGCGGCCGTCCAAGCACGTCAGAAGAGGTTGTGGAAGGAATTTTAGCAAAGGTTATTACAAGTTCCAAAAACTCAATCCGACGTACCAGCTTGGAAATAGGCGTTCCTCGAAGCACAATATGGAGTATTTTGCAAAAGAACAACTTTCATCCGTATAAGTTACATATGTTACACCACTTGTCAGAAGACGATCCTGATCGCCGTATGGAAATGTGCTTTTGGTTTCTGACAAAGTTGGAGGAAAACCCCCAGTTCTTGTCTAACATCATGTTTTCGGACGAAGCTAACTTTTATATAAATGAAGAGGTCAACCGACATAACATGCGTTACTGGTCTGACAGTAACCCTCACTGGTATAGTGGCAGCTAGGAGCAAGGAACTGATCGCGTCAGGCTTTGGTGTGGCTTGTGGGAAGACCGCATCATCGGCCCCTTCTTTTTTGACGACACAGATAACAGTGAAACGTACCTGACCATGCTCGGAGATGAACTGCTTCCTGATTTGGATTTCCAAGGTTTGGGAAAACCAGATTGGTTCGTGCAGGACGGTGCACCGCCACACTTTGGTACACAAGTTCGAGTTTGGCTGAATGCAAATTTACCCCAGTGGATTGGCCGGAGAGGACGAGTGGAATGGGCCCCACGATCACTAGACTTAAACCCGATGGATAGTGCAATGTGGGGTTACGTAAAATCCAAAGTGTACACAAATAGGATTAGAGACAAAGACCATGTGAAGGAGCTCATCTCAACTGTGTGTCGTTCAATTATGCCTGGATTAGTGGCCAACATTCTCCGGAACGCTGGAGATCGTTTTCAAATATGTTTCGACTTACATGGAGGCCATATTGAACAAATTTTGTGAAATATATATTCACCCTGGGGTGCGTGACTTTTCGGACACACTGTAGTTTCAGCGTTGCATTTTATTTGTAAGAAAATATCATAATGTTTAAAACGATAAATATTATACTCTATCAAGAAGGGTCAATTAGTAAGTGTACAAGACGAAAATGCAGCTTTAATTATAATATAAATAGTGTACAATGGTTAAAAAGCTTTTTCAATTTCTTTAGCATAGGATCGATAGTTTTAAGGGCATCTTTTAGTAAAGTGGAAACATTTCAATACCGTTTAGCTTAAGATAGCATTTAAAAACACAAACTTATTATGGATAGGAAAGAAAATCAATATTTTCTACAAATACAAATAAACATTAAGGTAGACACGGATCGATATCACAAACAAGGACGGACTTTGTTACAGCTAGGTAGGAGGGAGATGCATATGTCAAATATCAGTAAGACTTTGTAACGAACAAGGAAACTATGATAAACTATAAGCTATAAGCAGGAGTAAGAGAGATGTGTGTATCGATTTAAAATAGGGAGAGAAATTAAGAGATATAATTGGACGTTTCAAGTAAACGTGTTGCAGTTTAAAGGTTAGAGAGGGCACATATCCGGGTGGGATTCGTAATAACGAAGCACGAGAAAGAAAATGGCGGTAGATGAGAGAAAGAGAGAAAGGACTAAGTTCGTTTCAATTGTGAGGCATGAATCTAACGGGAATCGATTTCCGTTGAGGCTAGTTTTTCGGCGAAGACACCGACCCATGGAAGGGTAAGAACGATTTTCTAGGTATTTTTCTGTGTTCGTACGTTAAACTTCATGGAGGGTGAAAACCGTTAGTGTTTGTTGATAAATTTAGGTAGAATTTTGTGGCGGTTGTAATTAGAATTTTAGGAAGCGAGCCTACGGTTGGCAGATTACCAAGAATGTTTGTTTATCCATAGTGGAATTGTGCGAAACTTGGAAACAGGGGTGTACTTTTGGCTCTATATAAACACCTTAGAGGTAGGGTGAAGCTCTCTTACTTTTTTCGCTCGTTATCGAGGTTAACTCAAGCAGTAGTGAATATTATTCAGTGATTTTATAACAAACATTGTTAGTTGTAATTACATGCAAGTTGGCGTGTCATGGTAATTAATTGGCGTTTTTGAAAATCTTAAAATAAATACCGAATTAAAAGCAAAGCTTTTATAAAGTATGTAAGTACAAACTATTGCTATTTGGGTTGTTGGAGCGTACAAGGCGTTCTAAGATGGAATGGTAATGGTGAATGCATCGAGTATTGATTTATTGATTGTAAATGGAATTGTAATGGGAAATTTCGGAGGTTTGGATGCATTTTCCATGGCAAATTAGAGGAGATTTGGATAGCAGCGAGGGGAATGGTATGACTCAACTTAGGGAGCGGTTCCATAGCCTAGAGTCATTCTAGACGGCAACATCATCGAGGGCTGGTTTGCAGATGCATGCAGTATAATGGTTACCAGTTAACTGCTTTTTAGAAAACTTTGTTCTGGTGTCTATTTCATGTGCTTTAACTCTTTGTGCTTTTGAGTGATTATTTCTATGAATTTGATGGATTAAAAATTTTATTGAACATTATATGTAAATAAAACATATATATATATATATATATATATATATATATATATATATTAAATAATCGAAAGGAAGATTTAACCAAAAATGGACTTTTGTAATTGTTGTTTGAAACGAGGATTTTAGATATGGAAAATCTTGTAAGCTGATTTGCATCAATTTAAAATAGAAGATATTTAATTACAAGGAGCGTTTTGGTGGATTTTGCAAGTATTACTTTTAGATTTATCTTTAACTGATATTGGAGTATTTGTATTTAATTTACAGTAGCAGAATAAGTGTTAATCATATAATATTCTTCGTGAGGATTTTCTGCCAGGAAAGTTTGTGTTCAGAGTTCGAATACTCTGAGTTTTTTAATAGATTATCTATCAATGATATTTTTGGCCAAAACAAATCTTACAAGCGTGGGAATAATCATAACCAGGTAAACCGTCCTCTAAAGAAGAAATTTAATTCTGTAAATTTAAAATAAGGTAAGGTAAGGTTAGGTATTTTTTTTAGAAATTATTTTATGTTTGAAAAAAAAAATGTTGTAAATGTTCTATATGCTTTTATATGAGAGAAAATATTTCATACTGTATAAATGCTTTGTGATATTGCTGTTTGATTTCAGTTTGAAAACGCCATCAATTCCATTGAGCTAGCCAGGCAAAATTAGAAAGGAAGATAAGTGAACAATTTTAAGTTTTGCAAATTGCTGTACCTGTATCACAACACTCTTCTAGCAATGCATCAAAACGGGCCCTTTTCACATAATTCTTTTAGTTACGCTCCAACGTGGGCCTTACCACAGCACTCTTTTAGTGATGCCCAACGTGGTCTTGTCACATCAATATATATATATATATATATATATATATATATATATATATATATAATATACATATATACAGGGTAACCCCGTTATAGGTGCAAATATTTTAGGTGGTGGTAAAGGACATTTCTAAAGTGGGGTGTGTCAATTTATAGCATTTTTGTGGGTGTCTCTCTGTAAATGGATATACCATCAAAATTTTAACTTTAGCGTATTTGATCATCTAAAACTATTTTATAGGGTGTAAAATTTTCTAAAGTTTGCATTTTATCATTTTTTGTCTAAACCAAAGGATACAGGAGTTATATGGAGATTTATATGAAAAAATGAAAAAATTTACAAAATTTCTTTTTTGTAATATTTGATTACGTGCTGACTTTCAAATGGCAAGAGTTAGAAAAATTCCGGATAGCAAATTTACGAGGTAAAACTTTTCCGTAACAAAGTTTTTTATAAAATCATTCTATCTTGTATATATAGCGTTATATTGAAAAATTTTCTCTCTGCATTGTAATTAATAAATTCCATTTTTTTATGTAATTTGCAATTAAAACATCACTTCAATATTCATTGTTTCATCGTAATTATTAAATTACAGTATGCTTACTGCATAATTCAAATACCATCTTCGCAAAACAACAGCTCGCGGCTTAAATCAAAATAACATTTCGCGATCGAATTTAAGAATCGAATGAATCCTCCTTTTTATTAAACGCTTCCTTGTATATCTAAATTATCTATTTTCTAGAACCTAGTAGAACGTGCGCAATTCCATTCTACATAATAAACGCCGATCTTACGTAACTTTCTTGAAGATCCTCATTAGCGTTCAAAATTGTCGAGTTTTATTAGCTCGTTATCTGGTTCCAGTTATTCGTGACGCATGCTATTCGTTCTACTATAACACATATACGATTATTGTGGCGCATCGCTTCTCTCCAACAGTGAATGCGAAAGGATCAGTTATTCCCGGGATTTTACGGTTTTTTTCGTGTTCCCGCCGCCTCTTGGAATACATGTTTCATTTATTAATTAAATATTTACGTAGTTCTAAATGCGCATGACTCCTGGTTTTATATACCTAATATTGAAAATTCTTTATTTAAAATAAATTTCTGCAATCCACAGAGTAATTAATTTAAATTTTAATTGCTTTTTAATGTAAAAGAGGTTGCATTTTATAGAAAATATTTGCTCTTAACATCAAAACGTGTTTTTAATACACCTATTAAGGTTAGAATTGGGGTTTCAAATACACAAAATTACTTATTTTTATCCAAATGCGTAAATCTAGTATTATTCTATGCTATTTACAGCAAACGAAAAGCATTTTTATCACAAATGTATTCATAATTAATAAGTGAAAATAAATGGCCTTGTAAGTATCTTAAAATAATCGATTTGGGTTCGCATTGAATGTGTTTTACGGTATCTTACAATTAATTATTTTTACATATACAACTTACGTTACTTGCTATTTATTTACAATATGCTTATATCATATAGGGTGATTATTTATACACGAGAAATTGCATTTTTCGCTTGTACATCACTGAATAAAAGTACGCTTGTATTATGCAGGGCGTAACCATAAATTTACGGAAATTTCTATTTTTCCTGATTCTATTATATTTTAGTGGGATTTATTTGTAGAATTTGGATTTCAATGACCTCTCATTACCCCTTATCACGTCATTATATATATCGCTGAGAAAAGAACGTCATCTTAGACCGCAAGGGTTGAAAACCAACCCTGAGTGATTAACTATAAAAGAGCTAACTTCTATTAAAAATGTTCGATGTTGAAAACGCGCTGTAAATAAGCGAAGGTAAGTAACATTTTATGCACCAGTTCATTCATTCAGCGGTGAAAATAGTACCAAGTATGAAGGAGTGAAATCTTTATTAAAGTGCACTTTATTTTGGAGAAATTGCGTAACATTTTATACATCATTTCATTCATTAGAATCGAAATTTAGTAACGAAATAAACGTATTAATTTAAACGAAAAAATTACATTTGCTTATAAAAATTGTGAAAATTAATGACATAGAAAAAGTCGTGCAAATGTTAAATTGGAAACTTAGAATTCTTATCATAAGCGTATTTCATTCTAGCGGTCGCGTAGCATGACAAATTTTCATTGTACTAACCAAAACTTGTAGATGAGACGACGTTATCAAAACAAAGGTATTGTTTACACTTAAACATTATTGGAATCTACCTATGAGAATATCAAACTGGCGACATTGAAAGAATGATATGAATGATATTTCATGTTTTTAAAATGCAAATAGCTCATTGGACATTGAGTACGTAGATTTGTACAATTTTAAAACGAGGGCGGGGAAGCAAATCTTCTGTTATCGGAACTAATATTATAAATAACAGTATATGAACTAAGAAATGATGTTTACTGATTTTTCAGTGAACCAGTAAAGTGTGAAAATACATAAAGCGCTAGGATTAAGTAACAATTAAAAATTATTAAATATTGAAAAGAGAAATTAAGTGTAATTCGATTAAAATCGTACGTAGAATCTGTTTGTTTAAATTGTTTTTAGCAAAGGGGTAATTGTAGGGCTCTTATGTATCACCCAATGTAATTCTAAGCATCTCCATAAATATTATAAGTATCACCTTAAATGATTTTAATCACTCCAATAGAAAATTTTAAATAATACTACAAAGTCACTTCTTCGAGAATTAATGCGTTCATTGAAAGCAATTGTTTTAATCTAATTGCTTTCGAGTTGCACACATAATTTATGTCAATTCGGGGATTGAATATAAACTGGATGTCAATTTGCGTAACTTTGTTTGTATTTCAATTCTTAAGAAAGACATTTATATTGGAAAACTCTTTACCTGGATATAATTCAAGACTACTGTAATCAAGATCAGATTAGTTTATAAATTTTATGTTTTTTATAAAGTATATTGGAAATGTGCATTGTGTATTTAATAATTTTAGGGTAATATTTTATGGTTGTAAGATTTTATTAATTCAATATGTATTTAGGAAATAATTTACAACGAAGAGCAATTTACATTAATTTTTGATTCAAATGTATTTTTTTAAGTAATAGTCGGGGCGAGTACTCTAACTCAGAAAGGTAATTATTCTAGATATGCGTTATCCCACACATATACAGAATAAATTTGAAAACGTTATGTAATTTGCTTTGCTCTTATTACTAGTTTTGCTTTATTATTAATATTAATTGTGAATATTTGTATTTCTGAAATTTTCGTGAAATTCATTATACCAAGTGAATTGGAGAGAGTTTGTGTTCTACTGACTGAATAGTCGTGAAAGTGGGTACGTTTATTTTGGTAGGAGATTCTAAGACTGTTGGATAAAGGAGGCGACTACGAACTACGAGTTCAGAAGCAAAAGAAAATCGGATGTCAATGTAAGGGATCTCTCTGTAACACATATCACGTCAGATTATAGACGCTCGAAACGCGGGACCTCTACTTTTATAGCATTTTATTGCCGCGAAACGTGAGACCTCTAATATCTCAGCATTTTATTGGGGACCCAGTCGTGAGGGCACATATTTGTTAAGCTAATATCACAGCAATATATTGCTATATAAATCGCTAGGTAGATAAACGCCATTTATGTAAGTTTGTAAAAAATTTTAATTCAAAACACAAATTTAATTTCTTTCTTTTAAAATACTCCGTAGATGGATAAATTTGTACATATCAAATATTTGATTATTATTATTTTAATTTGAATCGGTTTGTCATCAAGTATAATTTATCAATCAAGGGAATTTTTCAGTCTTTTGAAGAATTGCGTATATTTCTGATTACAAATTGACGCGCGCAGACAAACATTTGCGAATTTTGATGAGTGAAATAAAAATTCACGCGTTACAATCTCCTACTTTATATAATGCGCTGTACAAAACCTTTGTATATTTTAGCAAAAAATTATAAGGATAATGTTATTATTAATTAAATACGTGGCATTATGATGTAATCGACGTCAAGAAAAACGCTATTTTCAACTAATTTCAATTAATGGGTAAAGGATCTCATTAATTAGTAGAAAAATAGTATCTACTGAGGCTAGGACCCTAGTAGATCCTTAGCAAAGTAAGTCAACCTCACAAAATATTTAGAATAAGACCTAAATTTACTACTACTACTTCTATTCCTTCAAAATTATTCTTACCTGTACATCGCCGCCAAAGTACACCAATGTGGAATGTTCTTCTTCGGGAGTAGAGGGGGGACAATACACAACATCGTTAGTTCGTGTATCATAACCTGACACGCCACAAAAACGCAAAGGTAGTGGACAGGCGGCCGAAGCCGCACTTAACATAATCCGAATCTTCACATCTGTAAAAAATCGTACTAAATATTAACTTTTTCAAAACGACACTTAAATTAATGGGCACACTATCAAATCACTAATAATTTTTGCAACCACATCGCACACAACAGACAAGAAATCGTTCTCGCGCATCTTCTAAAAACTGTTTCATATCCTCGCGCAATTCTTGGGCTTTAACTTTTATTTCTTCGCGCATCAAATTGAAACACATGGCAACTAAGCCTAAACCAACCAGCATGTAAATAAAATTTATGACTAGTTTAGTTTGACTGCCGCTTTTAAATTCCGAAATATTAGCGCCCGGAACTAAATCGCCGAAACCGATTTTGCAAAGACTTGTTACGCAGAAATAAGTGCTATCTAGCATGTTCCACTGTTCCCACTGTGAAAACATCACCGCTCCTGTTAGAATATATGCACCAATTACCCACAGACATGATTTTGATGGAACAACAATTTGTCGCGGAAGTTCGTCTTCTGTTTGTTCCGTACCACACTTGTACAGCTTAGTATAAACCCAACGAAAACATCCAGCCAAAACCTCGCCCATATTCATAAAATACAACACGTACAATGGTATTCCAAAAATTGCGTAAAGCACCGTCAATGCTTTACCCAAAGGTGTTTTGGGCGTCATATTTCCATAACCAATCATTGTAATAATGCTTAACGAAAACATTAAAGCAGCTGGAAATGACCATACTTCTTTAGGCGACCTACCTCTGAAACCCTCCCGAAACGATTTCACGGTTTTTATTTGAAAACTATACAAGAGTGTATCAGTTTTTGCACGAAAACCGGGCTCATCATTAATGTTAACGTCAATCACAATATCCCACAATTCATTAAGACAAGTTTCACGGTATTCTTCAACTTTATGCAACTGAACTTGCTCTTCCTGCTCGATATACTGAAAAGCAAATGCACCTACAATTGTATATCCAACAACTAAACCACCAACTCCAACCTGAGTACACATAAACGCTATTACATTTCGACAACAATCTTTAATTTTTTCGCGTGTGTCAATATCGCTCGTAGAAGAGGATTCTCTACTACGTACAGAGTTGCGAAAGTAGCGTCCGCCTCCAAGCTCCATAGCGGCGAGACTGCTCTTTAAAAGCTGCAATTAAACAGAAAACCTAAGTTATTTTAAAAAGATTTGGCGCTCTGCCATTTATATTTTCAACAACCATCTCTTGCTGTTTATGATGATTGACCAATTTGTATTTCAATATATTAGAAATAGATAAAGTAAAGTAACTCTTCTTATCACCACTAATATATTTATTTAAGCAACTAGTTATAAATTTCCATCGTATAGAGTTCAACAGATGGCAAAAGACCACGCAAAATAAGTGCCTAGTTAGGTTTAAACACTCTAATACATAAAACCAAAAGCTTTCTAACAGTATCTTAAAAATCGTTTTGAAAACAAAATTTTTATAACTTAAAATCAATCAAATAACATTACCAGGCTGAGCTCAAAAGTAATGCACTAGGGTGGATTTTTCACTTTCGAATTCTTCGGAACTCTCTCTAAAATTATTCCACTTGATAAAAAACATTCTACTATTTTGGGACGCAAGATACGTCTACCATGTGACCTTGAGTTTGGGTGTAAGTCTAGAGAAAATATCGTGGGCAAGAGCTACGTCGAGAAGCTCAAATGGGAGATGTACGATATACACGGCGACGTTAGAAATAATATCCAGATCGCGAGCGACCGGATAAAGACCAGATATGAAACCAAGGCCCATGAGTATGATTTTCAAAAGGGAGACCGTGTATAGCTATACAATCCCATGCAGAAGCGTGGACTGTCATCAAAGCTACAAAGAAGTTGGAAGGGTCCATACGAAGTTGTGAAAAGGATCAATGATGTGGTATATCGCATTCGTAAGCTCCCAAAAGGAGGAACAATAGTGGTGTACCAACTAGCACCCTACGACAGTGTGGTACATGTTAAGTGAATTAACTCATAACAATCTTTTTCAATTGCTCGATATCCAAGTTGTCTCACATCTATTATATTTTATATATAATTAATTCCTTTCGTTGCCTAAATCCGGTCCTGGTTATTTTATAAATTATTATCTACATTGTAAGAATAAAATGGTTTCGACATGCATACATATTTAAAGTATCCCTTGGGGATTTTTATCGCTCTCGGGAAAACGGTGTGAACACGCACTTTTCAAGTAACGACGTTCTTTAGTTTGATAGGATGTGAGACGTCAGCCGTTTTAAATAATCAAATCCCGCAAGGAACGAAAAAGTTCTGGAGCGGGTAATTGACACTTTATTGCTTGACTACGCGGAAGCGACTGTGTTTTTCGGGAGGGTGCCGTTATCGCGTATTTCGATGTAGTGTTTCTCCCTTCTCCTTATACGGCAATACGGCGATTATTGGTAGGCAACCACGTTATACAATCTGCAGAAGACCGAATCATCAGGACCCTGAAAGGAATTCCGTCGCCAGAGGCCATGAACCGTAAGTGTTTATAACCCAATTCATTTTAGAAACATTAATGCATTCATGAACTGTAAAAAAAATACAAATTAGGAGTATCCAAAGTAAAACAAATGCGAAACAATTGTTTTTCAAACTCGACGCATTAGCGCAAGAAAATAATCAATGTATGCTTATAGTAAACAGGCCTTTCAAAACAAGCATATTCCATAACGCAAGAAGTCAATACGTTATCTGTTAAAGAATCCCATTATAAAATTTAGCCTACGTGATGTTTTAAATGTAGAAAACGACACTTTCGAATAAAACCCAGCATGTTAAGTAAACAAAATATGGAACCATAAGTTTTGGCGTACGTGCAAGATTAAATATAATAGTTCATAAATCCCTGTACAAAATTACAATTACGTGATGTAAAAAGGTACAAAGTACCATTGGCGAACGAAATCCATAATATAAAGCTTTGGGTCTACGTAATTTTTGGAGCGATTGAACAATGCATATAGTAAGCAACTCCAACTAAAACCCAACAAGCTGCATGATAGCGCAGGGCAACGCCTCGGCCATGGTCGAATAATAAGATAAGCAAGCGGTCAACCAATAACAGCACGTGGAAAGACTAGTCTATATAATTCACCTAAACTGATAACATTCATTGATTCCTTAACCGAAGCACGAACTGTACTAATCGAAATAAAGGTATTACGCAAAGTTCAATTGTGAAGTTAAACAAAAATTATAAGTGAAAGTCACAGTAATTAAAATTTCAAGTGAAGAATACAGTCAAGTGCGCGTTCAAACATATGAGTGTATAAGAATCCGCCGTTGGCATAAAACGTAAGTCTAAATTTAATTTAGTAATAAACAAATCTTTACAATTTATTTATTAGAGCACTAAGCAATTCAATAAGAAATCTAACTAGACAATTCAATAAGAATTCTAACTAAGCAAGTCGATAAGAAATCTAACTAAGTACGGACGTAAAACTACAATACTCTAAGTACTAAATACAATAAATGGGAAAACTCTAAATCAAGACGTTAAGAGTACAACTAAAGCTTTAGGCAACACAAAGTCATTGGGTAGCAACACGCTATGGAGAAACAACTAAAAGCATTGGGGTGTACGCAGAGCTACGAATTCACAACTTGGAGTCCACTAATCTAGCAGCTGATTCGAACTAGAAAATCAATAGGAAAAATACCAGGTTAGCATTTATGTTTCAACTAATAGCATAAATCTTATTTTTGAATATTTGAAACTTACATGTACTTAGATATTTGGGTAAAGGATCATGAAAAAGATTTTTGTTAACACGTAGAAAATACGTTAAAAGAGAAAGGTTCATTGAACGTTCAACGAAGCATTCAATATAATACATAATTATTTTTACTGGCTTTAATTGATTAAAAAGGGGTTAATATTTGTAAAAAGCAAATTGAATATTTAATTTTACTTGATTCAAAGGTTTAAAAATAGCAAATTTTATATTACGAAGGTTGTAAAGGTGTTGATTGTACATATTTCTGAGTTTATGATACAAATTTTGGTGAATTTCGTTTAACTTACTCATGTATGAAAGTCAAAGAGGGAAGGGTGTAAATATTCTTTGTTATCATATCGTTCACTCTGTGCGGGGTATCACTGAGCTAGCCGAGGCATAAATTTAATTGTGTGAATTTTAAAATTATTCTAGATTATTTAAACCTCTATGCCTTTAGATACACTAGAATAATTTTAAAACTCACATAATTAAATTTATGCCTCGGCTAGCTCAGTTATACCCCGCACAAAGTAAACAACGATAAGATAACAAAGAATATTTACACCCTTCCCTCTTTGAGTTTCATACCTGAATAAGATAAACGAAATTCACCAAAATTTGTATAATAAACTAAGAAATATGTACAATCTACACCTCTACAACCTTCATAATGTAATTTGCTATTTGTAAACCTTTGTGTAAAATATTGAAGCGATAGAAAATGATAGTTAACAAATAACGAATAGCTCTTTGGTTGAGAGAAGTGGACTGTATATAAAATTAAGTGATAATTTAACAAACAACATATAATTAATGGTTTTAATCAGTTCAAGCGTTTACTAAAAGCACTCACCTGGTGTTTATGAAGCCGTGCCAACGAAAAAACGATGTAACATCTACTCTGCTTTTTGCGGGTGTAGCGAAGCACAATTACGTCAATAGCGGTTCTGAAGAAAAGCGGTTCTTAATTAGGAGTTTACGTAGAACGTGTAAAACAGCGATGCGGACATTTCGAACAACAAATCGATTCTCTCTTGCTTCGTGGATTTTCCAGTCACTACACTGTTTGCACATGCGGAATAACAACGTTTATCACTCGCGGCACTTGTTGGCGTGTACTTGTTGTAAACATGGAAATTTACTTTAACAAATTTAAATATCCCGAGGCGGACGTAAATAATCAACAAACTCAATAGAAAAATGAAATTTAGCTTAAATTATTTACAATACAAACGGAACATACCATCCACCAAAATGCAAGGCATTTTAAAGAAAAAAATAATTATAAGGCGGGGGAGGGGGGCCGGAATGACCAAGCGAAAAAAGCGAAAGAAGAAAAAAGGATCTACAAAAAACAAAAGAAAAAAGAAGAATTCTTTTTTCTACATTGAGGGCAAAAGGCAGAGCTTTGACACAGTAATAGAAAAGGGAACAGCGAAGTCGACGCCCGAACACAAAAAGGGTTTGACTTGAGTAACTCGACATGAAGGCTTGTTGCCCATGGGAGGTTGCAATGCGACCGGATTGGTCTTCCAGCACGTTAGACAGTGACTCAAAATACGACGGATAGATTGCCTTCCAGAAATAATCCAGAAGTGCTGACTGACGAGAAAATGGACCATTTGAGCACCCGCGTGGAAGTATTTTAAATGAACGTAAGTAACATACAGATCAGTGAATCGACTTTTGCTAGGTAACAAAGCAGGAAATTTACGATCAGAGGACAAAGGCGCGTGAGCCAGGCGACCTCCGACGCGCAAGATTCCATCACGAATAAAAGGGGACAATTTGCGAAAACTCTTTTTTAAAGGGATCCAGAATGAATGGCTTCAAGCTCGATAGCAAAATAAGATTGTGGGGTATACGCAAGCAAGGGGATCAGAGCATTGTGCAACTCAAAAGATGACAAAGGTCCGGAGTACCTTTCGAGTGGGTGACGTAGATAATGATGAAAACGGAGAATCCAAGCAACAATGCGCGTAATAAATGGAAAGGAGTGATTTTCTAGAATTGATTGAATGCAAGAGGAGGTTACGACAGCGGATAAAACAATAGAGTGTTGTTCAGTGAGAACTTCAGGAATATCTGAAGGCGGAATATATGTAGTGTAGTTTTCGAAAGACTGAAACAAGGTTGGTGAAGCCGCCCACCATAGAGAACATTGGCACAAGTTGTTACGTGCCGAAAATCGGCACTAGACATTTTTAGTTTAGTTTTGATGTGCGAGAATTTCGCGCCTTAAATTTGAAAGACTTGTGGCGCGTGTATTTCCGTCACGTCAGAAGTGCGTTGCGCGGAGATTCGCGTCAACGCGTTTGGGAGAAAAAAGGTGGGGAGTTTCCGAGAGACGTTGAAACGTGGCTTTTTTGCTGCTGAACATCGACAAGAGTGGTTGGGTATCGTATCGTACCGTATCTTTATCTTTTTTATGTAGATTCCCTTGCCTTTACCTTTTTTGATTATCGTTCCCCAAACCCGTTCCTGTCATTACCTCTACATAGGTAAAAGAAAATAATATGGACACAACCTGGTAGCAGCCCACGCCCTGCAGTAGCTAGCCGGAGCAGTCATGATGGAGGTTGCAGCCACCATCTTTAAATAATTTGGAAAGGGGCCACGAGCAACCCTGAAGGAAGTGATTCCGTAGGAAGCTGTACCTATTTATGTAAGTACTCCGCTTTTTATAAACTGTTTTATGAAATTGGCATATTACGTCATTTACGTGTAATAATTTGCATATTGTGTGACGTCATTGACAGATGGGCGCGCTGATCTCCACTTTATAGATTAGCGTTACCAACTGCCGTTGCGTCGCATATACCGCGTCGACGGTAAATGTAAGAACGACGTTTAAATGTAAGAAAGTCGGTAGGGAGTAAACCACGTGACCCGACATCGGCAGGATTCTCGGTGGAGGGGATGTGATGCCACGAGGCGCGAAACGTGTTTTCCTGAATGTAAGCAACACGATTGGCGACGAAAGTCTTCCAACGCTGCGGCGGGGAATGAATCCACGAAAGTACTACCATGGAGTCAGACCAACAGTAAATTTTATGAAAAGTAAGGTTCGAATCAAAGGTTTTGAGGACAAACATTAATAATTTGGATGCCAGTGTGGCGGCCAACAATTCGAGACGGGGCAAAAAGATTGTACGAAGGTATGCGACCTTAGACTTAGCGCACACTAAGCGAACCTCAACGGCAGAAGGAGTAACAAAGCGAAAATAAACAACAGCACAGTAACCATGTTCGGAAGCGTCAGCAAAGCAGTGAACTTCGCACGTAGTAAACTGTGGCGAGATAAGCAAGCGGGGTAAAGCGAAATCCGAAAGAAGCGGTAGCTCATCAAGTATATCTCCCACAAACGGCCATAAACGTTGAATTAAGTGTTTTACCAGAAAAGTAAGAGGGGATAAGAGTCCCATGGGGTCGAAAATACGGGCTAAGTTAGAAAGTAGGTTGCGTTTGGTACAGCAGGTACTTAGTGGCTGAACTAGAAAACAAAAATTATCTGAAGTGGGGTTCCATGAACGAAACGTATTGTTCGTAAACACGAGGTTGCTTAAGTATACGATTTTCTAAAGAAACAAAACGTTGTAAGGCAAGATCACGACTACCTGGAAAAAATGGTTCATGATCTCTAAACGGCAATGAGACGACATAGCGACCTTGTTCATTGCGACGAAACGTATCGACAAAATGTTTTTCCACAAGAGTTTCTTCGGGTGTGAAAGGTTGAGCGGAGGGGACAGCTTCGACTTCCCAGAATTTAGCGACAATATCTTCCAATGGGGAAGTAAAATCTGTCATACAAAACAAGCTAGTTATTTCAGAAGCGGGCGAGGAAGGTATGTTTCCCATTAAAACATATCCGAAAATGGTATTAATAGCAACAGGTTGATCGCTAACACCCTGGATGCGACCGTCTAATAACACTTGGGGGAAAATATCCGCGCCAAGTAAAAAATCAATGGGTCCAGATTGAGCAAAGAGCGGATCAGCTAGCTTGAGGTTAGCCAGATGATTGAAATGTTGCAAAGAAATATTAGAAGAAGGTAAATTTTCACTAATTTTGGGAAGTACTACATCACTCAATAAGTCCGTAGGATGATACATAGATGGCGTTGCTATGTAATAATCCATATGATTTGTAGGAAGTACTAACCTTAAAAAGATATCTGTCAAAATTTCATGACAATCCGACGATTAGTTTACAAGTTACAGAGGTTCAAGTGACGATACTTTTGAGTTTTTCAAAAAAATGAATTCCAAGCAATTTCGCGTGTTGATTTATCATTGCTTTTGATGGGTAAAATACCATCGCAGCCAAAGCATGGCTTGATAAGTGTTATCCGGGCTCTGCTCCATCGAGGCAAACGGTGGAGAAGTGGTTTGCTGATTTTAAACGTGGCCGTACAGACACTGACGATGCTGAACGCTCTGGAAGGCCAATTGAGGTGGTTACACCGGAAAACATCAAAAAAGTCCACCGAATCGTTTTGGAAAACAGAAAAGTGAAATTGCGTGAGATAGCTGACACCTTGAAGATATCAGAAGGCAGTGTGCACACTATTTTGCATGAACATTTGTCCATGAGAAAGCTGTTCTCAAAGTGGGTGCCGCGTTTGCTCACAGTGGACCAAAACAACAACGTGTCGATGATTCTGAGAGCTGTTTGGAGCTGTTCAACCGGAATAAAAGGACTTTTGCGTCGGTATGTGACAATGGATGAAACATGGATCCACCACCACACTCCAGAGTCTAATCGGCAGTCAGCTGAGTGGACTGCAGCCGGAGAACCACGTCCAAAGCGACCAAAATCGCAAAAGTCGGCTGGTAAGGTTTTGGCGTCTGTATTTTGGGATGCGCACGGAATTTTGTACATCGACTATCTTGAAAAGGAAGAAGAATCAACAACGAATACTACATGGCATTATTAGTGCGTTTGAAGGAAGAAATTGCCAAAAACGGCCACACATGAAGAAGAAAAAATTCTCTTTCACCAAGACAATGCACCGTGTCACAAGTCGATCGCAACGATGGCCAAATTGCACCAATTGGGCTTCGAATTGCTTCCGCACCCACCGTATTCTCCAGATTTGGCCCCCAGCGACTACTACCTGTTCGCAGACCTGAAAAAAATGCTCGCCGGAAAAAAATTTGGCTCGGATGAAGAGGTGATCGCTGAAACTGAAGCTTATTTTGAGGCCAAAGACGAATTGTTTTACAAAAAAGTTATCGAAATGCTAGAACGGCGTTGGACTGATTGTATCACTCTTGAAGGAATGTATGTTGATGAATAAAATCGAATTTCGCCAAAAAAATGTGTTTTTCTTAGTTATCCTACGGACTTATTGAGTGATGTGTTACTATACTACAACTTGAAAATTAATAATCGGTAAAGAAACACCTATTGGTTTGAGCGAAACGGCGACAGTGCCATGCTGAGCAGCAGAGAGCATGAAACCTAAACCACTAAGGGTAAGAGAATGTGGAGTAGTACGAAAACCTAAACGTTTCACACTACTTTGCGAAATAAAAGAAGTCATGCTGTCCGAATCGAGTAAACCGCGAAATTGCTGGAAAGAACCAGATATATCAGCAATTTCCACTTGAACGGTGGAAAGTAGAACAACTGAAGAATTAAATAAAACGACATTCGAAGTTGACGGACCACTACAGCTAAACGAAGTCGATGACTCCTCAGAGGCACGAGGAGCGGAAGGCTTGTAGCGGTCTTGAATAGCGGGAATAGTGCGAGGTGATACCTTAGAGGCGGCGGTGTCCGAGCTCAAGCGAGCCTGGTTACTAGCAGCGAAAAAGTTTAGACGAAACGCGATCGAAGTGCAATAACGAATGATGACGTTGATTGCATTGGCGGCATGAAAAAGTCTACTGGCATTTATTTAAAATGTGAGAATTGCTAAGGCAATTAATACAAAGATGTTGGTTTTTTGCAAAGTTGTAGCGATCTTGCTACGAGAGTTTAACGAAATCATTACAGCGATAAAGATTGTGATCTTGTTTGCAAAGCGGACATTTATTAACATTAGACTTCGTCTGAACTAACATGGAAACGGCGGATCGAGGTTTAGACGGGTTGCTGGAATGAATAACTTTGTTTAAATCAGTTTTATGATTTAACGACAAATTCGATAAGGATTTACACGTATTTTCCAGATAAGCAATTAACTTTTATAAGATGGGATAGGGTCGGATCTTGATGCAATTCAAAACTACGAGCAGTGTGTACATCCAAGCGATTTAAGATCATTTGTACAAGAATAAAATCCCATTGCTCGACGGGTAAATCAAATTTTTTAAGCGTTTGTAAATTATCCACAAAAGTATCAACTAATTTCTGCAAACCGACGGGGTTATCGGAGTTTAATTTGGGAAATTTATCTATATTGTTCCATAGAGCAGAGGTAATGTGACGAATATTACGATATTTTTCACGAAGTTGTGTATGCAAGAGCGTAATTGACTTCTGTAAGGTCAAAGTTTTTAATGGTTAAAAGTGCGGAATCTTTTAGTGCTGATTGAAGATACGAAAATTTATCTACGTCCGACAAATCTTTATTAAGATGAACTAAACTATCAAACCAATCAATAAAACTTTCAAATAAACAACTTTCCCCATCAAACGCAGGCAGCGTCAGCGGGGAAAGTGATACTTTTGACTTTAAAGTATCTAGCGGCGGGGACAGATCAGCCCGAGGCGAAGATTGACTGGTAAATAGCTTGAAATAGAGCGCTTTTATTTGAAAGTAGTTATCAAAACGTTTACGTATACCGTCTTCCATCTCAAATTTTTCATCAGCGTCACCGGCGGAAGAAATTGCACCTACTATCCAATTATGGTGTGTAAGAAAATTTTCTCTAACGGTTTCCAGAGATTCATACTGTGCGCGAAATAAATCAAAAAAAGCTGTTTCAACTGTACATTTTTGAGCGATTTCAAACATTTCTTCTAGCGAATTAATTGCAATGTTCCGTAGAAAACCATTACGTTTAAATTTTTCTGCCATGGTTAAATTAAATACAAAAGTGGACGAAATAAAAACGAGATCTCGACGATTTATAATAGCCTAGCGGCGATAACAACTACGAAAACCTATTGCAAAGTAGATAACAAATGCTCGTAAACAACTAAAACACTACAAATTATGCTAATTAACTGTCAATGCTTTGATGAGCGGCATAATTAATTATTTGAGTTTGTTGTTTATTCAAATCCGGCGAGAAGTTAGCCAAATGTAAAATATTGAAGCGAAACTACGATAGCTAATTAGGAGAGAAAAGTGGACTGTATAAAAAATGAAGTGATAATTTAACAAACAACATATAATTAATGGTTTTAGTCAGTCCAGGCGTTTACTAAAAGCACTCACCTGGTGTTTATGAAGCCGTGCCAACGAAAAAACGATGTAACATCTACTCTGCTTTTTGCGGGTGTAGTGAAGCACAATTATGTCAATAGCGGTTCTGAAGAAAAGCGGTTCTTAATTAGGAGTTTTGCGTAGAACGTGTAAAACAGCGATGCGAACAGTTCGAACGACAAATCGATTCTCTCTTGCTTCGTGGATTTTCCAGTCACTACACTGTTTGCACATGCGGAATAACAACGTTTATCACTCGCGGCACTTGTTGGCGTGTACTTGTAGTAAACATGGAAATTTACTCTAACAAATTTAAATATCCCGAGGCGGACGTAAATAATCAACAAACTCAATACAAAAATGAAATTTAGCTTAAATTATTTACAATATAAACGGAACACTTTGAATCAAAGTAAAATTAAATATTCAATTTGCTTTTACAAAATTATAACCCCTTTAAAAATAGCGTGTGTTATATCATAAACATATTTTTACCGTTGTATTTAAAAAGTATTAAGCATTGTAAATTTCATATTATAATCCAACGTAACCTTCAGAGTTAAATTATAGCAAAGAGGGGTTTATATTGAGCATTTTAAATCGTTGTAGTTCTGCGTAAAGTTTATAACATCATTCGTAGGCAGTTATATTCCGAGTATCGTTAAAAGATAAGATGACACAAACAACAGGCAATTGTAAGTAGGGTTGTTCGGCGTTGTCAAAAATGAATTTATAGTTCTAGAATAGGACGGTTACAAATATTGCTTGCCAACAGCAAAACAAAGAGGGGTTATTTGTTAGAATGGGTAGAAGTAAGATAGAAATATCACGTGTTAACATAGACATAGTTTAAACTTAAGAGGAAAGGGCGATCTTGTCAGTTACAATAGAACTTGCAAACCAGTAAGCAAAGAGGGTTTATGTGATGGAATGGGTATGAGTGCAATAAGCAGAGATGGAACGTTAACGTTAAGGAATAACGGGGGATGGCAGACAAAGTAGACAGGTGATTTAGCGCGTATGTATTGAAGAAAGATAGCTATAACGTGTATTATTAGAGCAGTGTTTGAAAGTTAACTTTTGCTAGTAGGGTTGCTATTTTCAAGGAAATGTTTTGAGAAGTATTGTCAGTTAGAACGAATACAGAAAAATGATGGGAGTACGTGCGTTGTTGTGAACTTAAACTTATGTTTCCGCAGAAAATCGGTTTCGGTTGGAAATGAAATACAGAGAAATGTATACGTTAGCTTGTGGTGTGGGGGCAAATTTCTAGGATTTCGTTGGCCGTTGAAATTGTTATATCGGGCAGTTTCTGGAATGTTTGTGGAAAAATGTAACCGTTGAAAGTTTTAAGAATCGAAAGTTTATTTGTATTGATGGAGTTAACAAGTTTTAGAGGGACAGAAGAATGATATATAAACCCCCAACAATTGGTGGTGAGGCACTCTAAGTTTCCAGCATGCGTATGTCTCTTTAGGCTTACACTTGTAGTTTACAACAAGCTGAAACCTCCAAATATTAATACGTTTACGAGTTGCATAAAAGTTCTGTTTATGTAAGTAACTGTTACATTTTAATTTGCACTAAGTATAAAATTGAGAAAGGAGTAGAAGATAGTGTTTGGTTGAACTGGTAGATTACCTACAGTTTATAAAAGAGATTTGGGAGTCTGAATGCAATGTGGGGGTGATATGGTTGCAGCTAGCAGTCGTGGTGATTGCAATCCAGATTGGGTATTCTTATAGACAGCAGTCGTTGATGGTATGATGGCAGTCTTGAGGAGCAGTGATAGAATCCAGGTAACTTATTTTTTTTACATATGTGTATAAACAGGTGTTTTGTGCATTGTGGGTATAATGTTATAAACTAAAAAAATAAACTTGGGAGAAGTTATGGATTGAACTTTTTCAGTTGCATTATTGAACTGTATTTTTATGTGAAAATTTAGGTTTAGAAATGTTTTATGGTGTTAACAATATTTATGTACAAGATACAAGGGTACTTTTGGGGGATTGATGTGAAATATTTGGCACGAAGGATTAAGGCTTATTATGAGCTCGTACTAAACCAGAGGTAAAGTAAAGACTGTGGTAAAGCCCTGTTATTTTCTAAGATAATACAATTTGTAAATATTTATTTGGGTAATTATTGATATCAAAATGTATTTTGAAATTTGTTATTTTAACAAGAGGATGTACATAATGTATAATTAATGAGTTATCAAGGAGTTTTATGTTGATCTTGGCGTGTCCTTTCCTATGAATATGTTAATAAACTTAGGCGATATACCGTAGCATAATTTTTTTTGTAGTTAGTTTGATTTACAAAGAGCATCTGAGCAGCTGTGGCATACTTCGTTGCGAGGCAGAGATATATTTAAGTTTTGTTAGGTATATAAGCAGCATCGAAGGTTTGTAGCATTTTGTATTTTAGAGCAGCATTTAGGCACCCTGAAAGAGGGGCTTTAGTATTAATAAGTGCAGTCCAGCTTTGATGTTCGCAGTATTTTGGCCACCCAATCGTGGAGTTCGAACTTTGCAGTATTTTTGACGTCCAAAGGTGGGGCTCGAATTAGCATTAAAGCATAAGCATTCACAGTATTGTTGGCTTTCAAATCATGGGGCCGTAGTAGTAGCATTTAAAGGTTTTTTAAGCTGTCTTTAACAGCCTTTGAACTTCGCAGTATTTTAGAGATATATATATTATATATATTGCTGTGATTTTACTCCTTTGAATGCGGGAACTGGGTCCTTTCAACAAAAAAATTGCCTCGGCTGCTCCTCTAGATAGCTTTCATCCTCATTCATAAAAAAAAACAACACATTCCTACCAAAAACATCAACGTTAACTCTATTTACATCAATATTCAGAATACATTAAAATTAATAATCGGTAAAGAAACACCTATTGGTTTGAGCGAAACGGCGACAGTGCCATGCTGAGCAGCAGAGAGCATGAAACCTAAACCACTAAGGGTAAGAGAATGTGGAGTAGTACGAAAACCTAAACGTTTCACACTACTTTGCGAAATAAAAGAAGTCATGCTGTCCGAATCGAGTAAACCGCGAAATTGCTGGAAAGAACCAGATATATCAGCAATTTCCACTTGAACGGTGGAAAGTAGAACAACTGAAGAATTAAATAAAACGACATTCGAAGTTGACGGACCACTACAGCTAAACGAAGTCGATGACTCCTCAGAGGCACGAGGAGCGGAAGGCTTGTAGCGGTCTTGAATAGCGGAATAGTGCGAGGTGATACCTTAGAGGCGGCGGTGTCCGAGCTCAAGCGAGCCTGGTTACTAGCAGCGAAAAAGTTTAGACGAAACGCGATCGAAGTGCAATAACGAATGATGACGTTGATTGCATTGGCGGCATGAAAAAGTCTACTGGCATTTATTTAAAATGTGAGAATTGCTAAGGCAATTAATACAAAGATGTTGGTTTTTTGCAAAGTTGTAGCGATCTTGCTACGAGAGTTTAACGAAATCATTACAGCGATAAAGATTGTGATCTTGTTTGCAAAGCGGACATTTATTAACATTAGACTTCGTCTGAACTAACATGGAAACGGCGGATCGAGGTTTAGACGGGTTGCTGGAATGAATAACTTTGTTTAAATCAGTTTTATGATTTACCGACAAATTCGATAAGGATTTACACGTATTTTCCAGATAAGCAATTAACTTTTTATAAGATGGGATAGGGTCGGATCTTGATGCAATTCAAAACTACGAGCAGTGTGTACATCCAAGCGATTTAAGATCATTTGTACAAGAATAAAATACCATTGCTCGACGGGTAAATCAAATTTTTTAAGCGTTTGTAAATTATCCACAAAAGTATCAACTAATTTCTGCAAACCGACGGGGTTATCGGAGTTTAATTTGGGAAATTTATCTATATTGTTCCATAGAGCAGAGGTAATGTGACGAATATTACGATATTTTTCACGAAGTTGTGTATGCAAGAGCGTAATTGACTTCTGTAAGGTCAAAGTTTTTAATGGTTAAAAGTGCGGAATCTTTTAGTGCTGATTGAAGATACGAAAATTTATCTACGTCCGACAAATCTTTATTAAGATGAACTAAACTATCAAACCAATCAATAAAACTTTCAAATAAACAACGTTCCCCATCAAACGCAGGCAGCGTCAGCGGGGAAAGTGATACTTTTGACTTTAAAGTATCTAGCGGCGGGGACAGATCAGCCCGAGGCGAAGATTGACTGGTAAATAGCTTGAAATAGAGCGCTTTTATTTGAAAGTAGTTATCAAAACGTTTACGTATACCGTCTTCCATCTCAAATTTTTCATCAGCGTCACCGGCGGAAGAAATTGCACCTACTATCCAATTATGGTGTGTAAGAAAATTTTCTCTAACGGTTTCCAGAGATTCGTACTGTGCCCGAAATAAATAAAAAAAAGCTGTTTCAACTGTACATTTTTGAGCGATTTCAAACATTTCTTCTAGCGAATTAATTGCAATGTTCCGTAGAAAACCATTACGTTTCAATTTTTCTGCCATGGTTAAATTAAATACAAAAGCGGACGAAATAAAAACGAGATCTCGACGTTTTATAATAGCCTAGCGGCGATAACAAATACGAAAACCTATTGCAAAGTAGATAACAAATGCTCGTAAACAACTAAAACACTACAAATTATGCTAATTAACTGTCAATGCTTTGATGAGCGGCATAATTAATTATTTGAGTTTGTTGTTTATTCAAATCCGGCGAGAAGTTAGCCAAATGTAAAATATTGAAGCGAAACTACGATAGCTAATTAGAGAGAAAAGTGGACTGTATAAAATGAAGTGATAATTTAACAAACAACATATAATTAATGGTTTTAGTCAGTCCAGGCGTTTACTAAAAGCACTCACCTGGTGTTTATGAAGCCGTGCCAACGAAAAACGATGTAACATCTACTCTGCTTTTGCGGGTGTAGTGAAGCACAATTATGTCAATAGCGGTTCTGAAGAAAAGCGGTTCTTAATTAGGAGTTTTGCGTAGAACGTGTAAAACAGCGATGCGAACAGTTCGAACGACAAATCGATTCTCTCTTGCTTCGTGGATTTTCCAGTCACTACACTGTTTGCACATGCGGAATAACAACGTTTATCACTCGCGGCACTTGTTGGCGTGTACTTGTAGTAAACATGGAAATTTACTCTAACAAATTTAAATATCCCGAGGCGGACGTAAATAATCAACAAACTCAATACAAAAATGAAATTTAGCTTAAATTATTTACAATATAAACGGAACACTTTGAATCAAAGTAAAATTAAATATTCAATTTGCTTTTTACAAAATTATAACCCCTTTAAAAATAGCGTGTGTTATATCATAAACATATTTTTACCGTTGTATTTAAAAAGTATTAAGCATTGTAAATTTCATATTATAATCCAACGTAACCTTCAGAGTTAAATTATAGCAAAGAGGGGTTTATATTGAGCATTTTAAATCGTTGTAGTTCTGCGTAAAGTTTATAACATCATTCGTAGGCAGTTATATTCCGAGTATCGTTAAAAGATAAGATGACACAAACAACAGGCAATTGTAAGTAGGGTTGTTCGGCGTTGTCAAAAATGAATTTATAGTTCTAGAATAGGACGGTTACAAATATTGCTTGCCAACAGCAAAACAAAGAGGGGTTATTTGTTAGAATGGGTAGAAGTAAGATAGAAATATCACGTGTTAACATAGACATAGTTTAAACTTAAGAGGAAAGGGCGATCTTGTCAGTTACAATAGAACTTGCAAACCAGTAAGCAAAGAGGGTTTATGTGATGGAATGGGTATGAGTGCAATAAGCAGAGATGGAACGTTAACGTTAAGGAATAACGGGGATGGCAGACAAAGTAGACAGGTGATTTAGCGCGTATGTATTGAAGAAAGATAGCTATAACGTGTATTATTAGAGCAGTGTTTGAAAGTTAACTTTTGCTAGTAGGGTTGCTATTTTCAAGGAAATGTTTTGAGAAGTATTGTCAGTTAGAACGAATACAGAAAAATGATGGGAGTACGTGCGTTGTTGTGAACTTAAACTTATGTTTCCGCAGAAAATCGGTTTCGGTTGGAAATGAAATACAGAGAAATGTATACGTTAGCTTGTGGTGTGGGGCAAATTTCTAGGATTTCGTTGGCCGTTGAAATTGTTATTTCGGGCAGTTTCTGGAATGTTTGTGGAAAAATGTAACCGTTGAAAGTTTTAAGAATCGAAAGTTTATTTGTATTGATGGAGTTAACAAGTTTTAGAGGGACAGAAGAATGATATATAAACCCCCAACAATTGGTGGTGAGGCACTCTAAGTTTCCAGCATGCGTATGTCTCTTTAGGCTTACACTTGTAGTTTACAACAAGCTGAAACCTCCAAATATTAATACGTTTACGAGTTGCATAAAAGTTCTGTTTATGTAAGTAACTGTTACATTTTAATTTGCACTAAGTATAAAATTGAGAAAGGAGTAGAAGATAGTGTTTGGTTGAACTGGTAGATTACCTACAGTTTATAAAAGAGATTTGGGAGTCTGAATGCAATGTGGGGTGATATGGTTGCAGCTAGCAGTCGTGGTGATTGCAATCCAGATTGGGTATTCTTATAGACAGCAGTCGTTGATGGTCCCGTAGGATATACACGTGGACTTG
This sequence comes from Platerodrilus igneus, assembly GCA_036346225.1. Lineage (NCBI taxonomy): Eukaryota > Metazoa > Arthropoda > Insecta > Coleoptera > Lycidae > Platerodrilus > Platerodrilus igneus. Next base: position 1,320,274 of record JARFIW010000507.1, on the reverse strand, counting down.
GTGAAGGATGTCAACAATATCGTTTTTCTGTAACTCAAGTGGGGTTTAAAAGGAGACAAGAAACATGAATAGAACAGAGATGAATAGCGAATAGGTGGAGCATGGTGACGACAGGAAATTATATCATTGATTGATAGCCAACAGTTTTCGAAAAGAGCGCATATAGTAAGGTAGGAGACTAAATTCTAGAAAACACAACGACGGACGGGAGAAATTTTTCGGAATTTAGAATCGGTTACGTTCAAAATTTTAAGAAGCCGGTTTGAAAATAAGCTTTTCTCATGAAACGGGTCCACTAGGGGGATTGGAGAATAGTATAAATACACGCGAAAATATATTAAAGCTCTCTTTCCTTCCATCGAGTTCTGAATACGGGTTCAGACCTACATAATAGTAAAGCTTTCGGTAGAATTTGTGTGTAGTAAAGTTACATTTAACATTTGAAATTATACAAGCTGTAGTAGCGGACCTCAAGTTATTAAAGTGATTGCACGAGTTAGTGCTTATTTAAATAAAAGGTCCAGCTATTACGACAAAATTATTATATGGATGTATGATATTTGGGGGTAAGCAGAACTGGAAAGCAAGTTTGTATGCGTGAAACAGCTAGTATGGAATGTTACTGTGAGACGAAGCGAATATCTTGCAAAGAACAATAGTGGTAGCGAAGATATTAGATGGTGGAGATCGGTGGATCCTAGAATCAGCGTAGTAGATGGACACAACAACGAGGGGTTTCTGGTAGCCATCTCCAGCGGTGATGAAGAGGAAAGGTGTCTTCAGGTAATAAATTTGAAATTTCGGTTTCTATATAAACATTTGTGGATATTTTGTGTTGTGTGGTTGACTTATTGGTGGCATATTTATTGTTTTAAAAACTTGTTTAAAAAGATACATGTGCAGGACAATTTAATAATTTTGAGTATTGAAAAAGGGTTATTGAGGATATATAAAAATTTATTCAGACTATAAATTGTGGTTGTAAGGAGTAAACGGGTCTGTAAAATTTGTTTTCATTAATGCAAGGTTTAAAAAGCATTTATAAACAAAACTGGAATATAATAAGCTCACAATACACCAGTATGAAGTCAAATTAGGGTTACATGTGGGGCCCATCTACTCATATTTAGTCAAATTTGTGTAAAATCATTTTAAAATCAAGGACTTTAAAGCACTCAATAAATTGAGCTGGAAATAATCGTACCAAACTGATTGTACTCGTGTAAATATTTTATCTGTTAATATGTGTAAATAAAAGGTTGTATGGTTGTTGTATTATTTTGGTAATTTGATTTGATGGTGTGTGAGTGTGAGAGAGGTATGTACGTAAAAATAGGTATTCAAGAAGAGGCCGATTGCTGAGCTAGCCAGGGTGAGCAGGGAAATTCGAAGGCGTCCTAATAAAAGGGTAAGACATTTTTTTAAAAATTTTTTGGAAAAATTTTGTTGGCCCATTAAGTGGGGTTCGATGTTAAAGCCAGTTCCCGAAATCCATGGCAAATATATATATATATATATATATATATATTATATATTGTAGTGGATTTAAAGGGTTAAATTTGGGGTCAATAAAGCAATTTCCTAACACCCTGTATAAAGAAAGGAACCATTTATATACGCGCCAAATTAATTTCATTTATTTAATTTAAATTAACAAGTATTGACATAATTTTATAATTAGGGATTAGGAGATAATAGATTCATAAAGAAAATCAATTGTATAGCCAATATAAATTATTAATTAATTTAATTTATTTTAATTTAAGGGGTTATAACGTCAGAAAACGCATAAGAGCATGACAAATCAATAATCTCAAGGCGAAAAGCTTTGCTTAACAAACAAACAGACGGCGGTCATATAGAATACCATGAAAACAAACTCCTAGAAATGTTATTTTAAACGATCATTAATTAGACACTGCTGCACGTTGGAAAGGTCACCTTCCGGTTATTTCGGTAGATAACAGAGCGAGCTTCAAGGAAATATTGTTTAACCGTCGGTGGGTTCGTAATAAACACTGACAACAGCTTCTTAACGAGCAGAAAGGATGCACAATTAATAATATATTACAGAATGAGACGGGCATAGAAGCATGCATTTTAGTAGGCACGTATTCAATCCACATGGGGTAGACATAAGACGCGGGCAGCTATATCGATTTTCTACCACTCAAGCAAGATTAGAACGCGACATCCAATATGCATAAGACAGGAATAGAAATATTACAGGCGGGGTTATAAGACGTCACTGAAATGTATGATTGGTCAAAATAGGTAGTTTTAGAACTGAAGAACATGTGATAGTTTGTTGTGAATAGCGTGATTGACGCGGGGATATTTCTAGAAGTTTAGAACGGTTACACCAAAATTTGCGGAAATGTTATTTTGCAATTAGGTATTTCGCGTAAAGTGTTGCCAAGGGGGCCTAGTTTTAGGATATAAATAAGCTAGGGAAATTAATAGCTCTCTTTTTTATTTTGCATTGCTTACGACGTACACAAAATCTACTGACGAGGCTTGTAAGTATTAAGAATTTGTAAATTCAATAGTACAGTATTAGATTGTTGTGGCCTTAAAGTTAAAAACGCGAATTGTGTCGAGTTTATTTAAATTTAATGAGTCAAAAATTTTAAAAGCTCTAATTAATAAGGCGATAATAAAAATGTAAATATATGGATTTGATATTGAATTATATTATGTTGAAAGGAGTTATGGTTCATCTTTAATAATTTTTAGAGCTGCAAACATAGACGGGGGTTCATAACTAAATACATGTCAACGAGAATCTTATTTTTCAGGTAATGCATAATTTGTTTTTACTAAATTAATTTTTATTTGAAGTAACTTTGAGGTATTTGTTATTTACATGAAAAATCGATAGCTGCTTAATATGGTATGAATTAAACAAAAGTTATAAACTTATTAATGTGTAAATTTAAATTAATTGTTAGATAATGGTTTTGTAATTTTAGTAATAGTATGAAAATGAATATATATATATATATATATATATATATATATATATGTGTATGGATTTGAAGGGGTAAATATGGGACCAATAAACATTTCTAGCAATCGTGTATATAGAAAAGAGCAAATTAGTTATGCGCCAAATTAATTTAAGTCATAATTAAAAAACGGACGTGTATTAAAGTTATTTTGATATTTAAAATTGGATTTGAGAAATTACATATGAAGAAAAGCTTTAAAAGTACATTAGTAAGTTCAAGGATACGCATAATTAATTATAAATTTTTTTAATCAAACGCATGAAAGCAGCAAAGAGCTTGCATGCATAAAAATCAATAATTTCTAACGCAAACTTATTCCTTTCAAAGCCACACGCTTTCATTTAAACCGATACAAGAGAAAATTCTTAGGAATTGTTATTTTCAAACGGTCGATAATTTCAAGATACACCTGATGAGTTAAATGTTACGTTCAGTTAGTAGTTTAACGTTAATATAGAATTTCCATAGAAATTGTTTTCAACGGTCGATTTGTATAAACTGGTAAATAACAAACATCTTAAGGAGTGAGTGGAATGAACAATCGATAATATACCACAGATAGAGAGGCAGATAAAGCAAGCGTTGGATTGAAAGTCTTAGGATATACACGTGGACTTGGTGAAGGATGTCAACAATATCGTTTTTCTGTAACTCAAGTGGGGTTTAAAGGAGACAAGAAACATGAATAGAACAGAGATGAATAGCGAATAGGTGGAGCATGGTGACGACAGGAAATTATATCATTGATTGATAGCCAACAGTTTTCGAAAAGAGCGCATATAGTAAGGTAGGAGACTAAATTCTAGAAAACACAACGACGGACGAGAAATTTTTCGGAATTTAGAATCGGTTACGTTCAAAATTTTAAAAGTCGGTTTGAAAATAAGCTTTTCTCATGAAACGGGTCCACTAGGGGATTGGAGAATAGTATAAATACCGAAAATATATTAAAGCTCTCTTTCCTTCCATCGAGTTCTGAATACGGGTTCAGACCTACATAATAGTAAAGCTTTCGGAATTTTGTTTGTACCAGTTAATTTAACATTTAAATTATACAAGCTCACCCGCTTTTCAAATCTTCTGGACATATAATCTCCTCATTTGTATTCCCCTCATTATCTATTTCATCCTCAAATTGATTAATATTTACGCAGTCACCCTCTACTTCTATATTACCCTCTTCATACCATTTAATAAACTCTCCATTGCACTCTATTTCTTTGCATTCTGCATTTATCTTCAACCCCAACTAGTCTATAATACCCATCCCAAATATAATATCTATCTTTAGTCCAGGTACAACTATAAAATCATTCTCCCATTTCACATCTCAGAATTACCGTTTCATTTATTTTAGAAAATTTCTTATTATTTGGTACCACCAAATTACACCTCGTTATAGGTTTCACCTTATCCATCAATTTCTCTCGTTTAAAAAATACTTCCGCAACAAGTGATGCTTCTGTCCCAGTATCAATCAATACTCTAACTATTTTATTTTCCACCTTTACATTAACTATCAGTAATAAGTTTCTTCCTAATTCATTTTCCGTCTCATGTTTAATAAATTCGCGCTGATGTTCGTTTACATTTATCCGTAGAAGTTTACTTGGTTCGTCTGTATCTAAAAATTTTGGTTTCGCGTAGAAGGTCCTGCCTGACTCGTTATCTCTGCTTGTGTGCGATTAATATTCCTTGTATGCGTGCGTCAATGCTCATGTTCCTGTCTATTTATTTCTCGGTTATTGTTTCCCTCATGATTAGTCCGTTCCATTTGTTGCCTTGGTATCTGACCTGTATTTTTACTTTGCCTGAAATCATTATTAAAATTGTTGTAATTACCCCTATTAAAATTTCTCCCATAATCATAATTACTTCGTTGATAATTAATTCTCTGAGCCTCCGTATTTCTTTGCATCTTTATAAAGTATGTGCGCCGATCCCTAGTACTATCTTCCGTTCTATTATTTGATTCCAACTCATCATACCTTTGTAGATATTCTATAAATATGTCCCGGTCTACTATATTCTGTATTGTGATATATCTTTTTACTTCTGCGTTGAAATGCCCTGCCAAATATTTTATGATTTGTTTATCCGGTAAGGGAGGATCTAATTGTTTTGCTACGCTAAACTTTCCTATAGCATATAATTCCCGCGTCATTCCTCTATCTAAATTATATTTTCCCATGCTCAGGTCATTCCTTACTTTGTCTTGTTGATTATCCCCCCCCCCAAAAGTATCGTAAAAATTTATGTTCAAACTGTTGAAATGTTTCTACCTCGCTTTCAACTAAGTTATACCACATTTCAGCTCCCCCTTTTAGCATCGATTTTACTAAGTTTAATTTATATTACTCGTCTGTTGAGCCCTGTACTAACATTTTAATATTTTTCAAAAAGATTTTTGGATTTATTTTTCCGTCCCCGTAAAATTTTGTGTATTGGTCGATTAAAAGATTCGGTTGAGTTAGCCTAATGGGTTCCCTAATATTAAAATTTCCTAAATTAGTTTGAGTTTGTTGTTTGTTTCACTTTCACATTTTTCTTGTTTGGATTTCACTATTCCAATTTGATCCCATACACACTCAATTTCCTCCGTAATCTTCACAATTTTCTCTTGCATTTGTGCTCTCATCTCCGCAATTGTTTGGTTGGTTTCCCTTAATCCATCGCTCAGAATTTTTATTTCCTTGCCTAATTTTTCACTATTTTCTCAATTTTCGTAGTCATGTTTTTCATGGCCTCTTCATTTCTGTCCATTTAACTGTTCAGTGCCATCAAAATATAATGTACAAATTTCTCTGAATTTTTGATTTTGTTATGTTTAAGTCCCACGGTCGGATTGTCAAATTTACTTGATTTAATTCGAGCCCCAGCCTTGGGCATCCTTTTAAAAATTGATGTATAATATTCTCAGCTTATGTTCAGGTCGTTATATTTTATTGTGGTAAAATATTCTCGCTCACGTTGGGCGCCATATAAATTGATATGATAACGCCGTACGCCGATGTGATAAACGTCCAACTGAACGCCACCGCGCTGTGTTTTTCTCTAATCTTCTAATTTTATTATGCCACAGCTAGTCCTTCTTAATCTATACAGAGTGCACAACGTTACGATGATCAATTTTCATTTACCCCTTTATGGATATCTGTTTGAATTGATACAACGAAGTCAATCAATATTCATATAATAAAAGGAAATAATATTTACACTTCACAATTATTGTAATCCTTTAAATACACCCTTCAATCAATTAATATTATATGGATTATTTATCCCAAAATTTATATCCTTTTAATTTAATTTAAAGTCACCAAAAACGACACCTTTTACAAAAAAATCTGGAACGTTCAAGACCTTTTTATGATTTTTACGTAAGTTTCAACGTATTTAATATTCTTGTTGACTACTTACAAGCTTTAGAGAAAATTAATATATTCAGTGTTAAAATTTAAATTTGAAAAGATTCCTTAAAACTAGGTAGTCCTGACCTGTAATCTAATGAGTTGTTGCGTGTTATGGATCAACACCCCCTTATTATCTTCAAACAAAAACCAATGCTCTGCTTTGTACTCCTTAACGTATGTTAAACCAATATTTTTGTTGTTCCCTATTTCCAAGATTCACCTCGTGTTTTATTCTATGTTTCTCTGGATACACCTTGGACCTCTTCGCTTAAATACCACTTGGAATTCGTAGGTTTCTTAGTGTTATGAATTTAGAATTATTCCACTTATCATCGTGAATTAGAATTAGATTAGAAGTGAACTAGAAGTGGATTAGAAGTGGACTAGCATTGTATTAGAAGCGGATTAGAAGTGTACCAGAAGTGAACCAGAAGTGGATTAGAAATGGACTAGCATTGTATTAGAAGCGGATTAGAAGTGGACCAGAAGTGGACCAAAAGCCCTATATCATTATAAATATTTAATTTAAATTAATTAACCAATTTCTACTCACGTTTTCTGCAAAAACAGCAAAAGCTTTTTCATGTATTCTTAACGCAATTCTTACACAGCACTGTTTTCACTATAATATAAAATTTATTTATCTGACGCGTAAATATTTGATTAAAAGTATTGTAGATTCGACGTACTTCAAATTGAGAGTGACTGTTTCTTATCACCTCTGGGCGTTATGTAGCTTTTTCCCTCTACATTTGGATTGGTTTTCCAAGCAGCCTTGCAACCAACCATATTTGTTCTGGACATTCCTAGTATATTTTCAAGCTGATTTCTGATGAAACTATTTTGGAGTTCCGTATCATGCTATTATTTACTATTATTTTACGATCTTTGATCGCCTTGTTATTGTTGTCGTTGCTGGACTTTTAGCTTATGTCTGTTGTTTTGTGTAGATAAAGCTTTTGGATAATGTACAAAAATAAATGATGTAACACGAGTGCTGTTTTCGTTTATGTATTTATTTAAACTCATCTTTGAAAGTGCGTTTTCTTATCAAAGCGCTTATTGTTCCTTCTTTATTTCAAGCGTAATTGCATGAATATTTATTAGGTTTTATCTTATCTTTTGCGTATCTGTTTTATAAACTTGTTGAACGCTTCTTGACGTATCTTAATTACATGTATGATTATTTCTCTGCTGAATACACGTTCTATTATTGAAAGATATGCTTACTGGCATTGATTAAAGTTAATTACGGTCCATATACAGGGTGTTAAATGCTTGCTATTTACATAATGTGTGAATTATTTACTTTCCTCCAAAATAAATGCAGTTTTCTTATTCCCATTGCTATTTACAATTACTACGCGACCCTTACTACTCAATACACCCCTAAACAACCCCTTATCACAGCAATATATATATATATATATATATATATATATATATATACTGTTGTAGACTGTACATGGTTCTAGTAAAAGTGTTGCCCTAATGATTTTGCTAGCTCAATTTATAATAAAACCACTAGAATCAAACATCAAAAACTTATAATGACACAAATATTCTTTAACTAACAAACAATCATTCAAATAACAATTACTATATCCACAACAGCTTTTTTTTTACCAAACAATATCTTACATCTAGCAAAAGCAATTTTCTTTCAGCTCAAACTTTAAAGATAGTGTCCAAAACCGCCACAACAGTTTTGCCCTATGGACAACATCTTAAATCTAGCATCAAAACTGACATTCCACGCTCTAACTCACAAAATGTTCCCTGTTCTTCTTTTAAACTTGTCAATCACATCCTCCAAAGCAGCCCCCTACTGGAGATCCAAATGGGGGACTATTTTAACTTTGGAATCTTTTAGCCCAGAGGATGCCATCTCGTTAAAACATTTTCAGTACGCGTGTACTTGGGAGGTAATGTGGTGGTTTCCCGTTGTCTTCCACATCGCACAAGTGTCTTAAAGTATCGTACTGACCCCCACGGTTTCTACCACTCTAAGTACAGAAAGAACTGCTGCCCTCTTTCGAGGACCTGTGTTAGTCTGGCTCCTCACTAAAGACCCCACTAATTCGGTTAAACCAATAGTTTGGTTCCTTAGTTCACTGAAACACACAGACCATTCTATTATTTTAGAACTTCTTCAAAGTGCAGGTCCTTTCAGAATGGTTTGCAAAAGTGAAAAAACAATAACCATCTGAAAACTGATAACATCATCCTCGATTACAATAAACGGCGTCCACTGTGCTAAATAAGACGAACTTAGTAAATATTACATGCAGCAGGTGCAAGAGCACAAACAATTTCTTTGCAGATCGTATGATGAAGATTTAAATGTTGCACTAGTCCTTGCAATTCCTTGTTACAATTCTTGCAAATTACCCTAACACCTGTTTTAGTTTTGTCATTTTTTTCAATGTAATGCTTTCAAATAGGATTTTTTTTCTGACATTCGTATTATACATGTAGCAGATTAACTTTTGCAGTTGAAGAAGATATGTTAACTAATATAAAATAAATTAATGAACTGTAGAAGTATTTAGATCGCACTGACACTGATGCATAAAGGTCTACGAAATAAAATGTACTTTCAGATGCAAAACTACAACCTTTTATATACTTACAGTCATTGCAAGTTTGGACAGGATATGATAGTAATATTGCTGTCTAGCTGTGCATTTTCCAATTTGTTGATGTATGTATTTTTGAATGTTTTACGATTATGAGTCGGGACATGATATGACTGAAATATTGCTGTATATCCAGAGGCCGTGCATTTTCCAACTTGCTGATTGCTGATGCATGTATTTTTGACTGTTCTACTTTTGTAATAATACAAATATGGACTTCTGCATGTAGAAAATTTAAGAACACTATTAAATCACAATATAATGAAATTCTAATGTAATAATTTTAGCTGCTTTTTACTTTCGGAGGATTTTATTTCCATCTAATTACGAATACACAAACAAAATAAAAAAATCATGATTTTTTAAAAAATCAGTGATTTTTGATATTTTTTAAAGATCATTTTTCCAACCCTGATTCTAACCTGGTTCCAAAATGGAACCTTTTTTAAACGTTGTTTCTTTCCTGTGCCATAGTTCTTAGTTAATTAAAATCTATTAAAAACTGTTTCTATTATAATTTGCTCATCATAAGGTAATTTCTTCTTTTTAGATTTCCTCAAAACAATTATAACAGCTACAGTGCATAATAACACTCTTTCAAAGAATACATATTAAAAAGCAGGGATTGACACTAAAAGTTTCTGGATAAATAATTACAAAGCTTACAATGCATATTTGTTGTTCTTATAAAGAAGAGCTAACATATTAATGAAATAATAAATAGTTTACAACATGCATTTTAGCATCTAATATTACATCCAAATACGAAACAAAAATAATGCCGGTGAAATCTAATATGATAAAATATACCTACAGTTGTGTATCTGTCTGCAATGCAGCAAATATTGCAGTTTAAGTGTGGTAGATAATCCCATAAGAATGATTAGGCCGATTATCTATAACTCAAGAAAATGTTGATACTTTATCAAAAACAAGACAGAAGCTTGACTTCTAGACCAGTTGCATTTGGACATTATGGTGATAAAATGTTGTTTCATAGACGCACGTTATTTTGTGCATACGAAAGTTGAAAAAATGCACCGATTTGTTTACTTTCGAACGAAAAAAATTTATAACATCCAAGATATATATGAAAAATAATTACCATTATCACATAACCACACATTATTAAATAATACATTAAGTTTCACCAACTTTTTAATCCAAAAGTGAAAGCAAAAACTACTTACCAACACACTATAAAAAATATTCAAATAACTCACTTTTCTTGTTCACAGTTTAATATGAAAGCATAACAAAGTTATAAGTCTAGATTCCTAACCAAGAATACATATGTATATGGGCGAATTCTGTAGGCAAAGGTAGAAAGATATTTCGAAAAACGAAGGGTAGCCAAAACCTAATGTGTGGTTGAAACCAGAAACAAACGCACAGGATACACAGCGAAGTCATTAATGATTTCCTTTTTGTGTTTACAAATGAAGCCGTTTGACGTTTGATTTGTGCGGTTGGATGCTATTTAATGCCGTCTGTTCTTGTGCCTACGTTTTTAAATATTACAAAAACTTTGCTGTTGAATTTATTCAGCGGCTCCATGGCATGATTGGTATGCGTGCCACTACTATGCCCAAGGTGCCGGGTTTGAATCCCGACAAGATCCGCTTGACTGATGAGTATTTTTCACAAAAATACGTCCTCGTTCGGATGAGAGGCAAAATGGAAATCCAGTGTGTAAGTGTTGATACCTACCTTCTTGGAACAGAAGGATTGTGTAAAATTTTTCAGGTAAAAACAAACTTGCTTTATGGCCAATGTAGTACCTTAGGTGAGTGTTACGCTCAGTTTTGCATCAGTTCAGTCCGTGACCTTGGTCATGAATTGAGTGACGGAAAACTGATGAACTGAAGGTAGATACTACACGATCATTCAACAGACATTAGTTTCTCAAAAAAACTGTCGTTTTCCGGGTTCGAATCCCGACACGGTCCGCTTGAAAAATGTTAGGCGAGCATTTTCCACAAAAATACACCTTTGTTCGGATGAGAAGTAAAATGGGGGTCCCGTGTGTGAGTGTTGTCACACGCGTTAAAGATTCCTACCTTGCTTGGAACAGCAAGGGTTCGGCAAAATTCCAAATTTTTCAGGTAAAAAAAACTCGCTTCCTGGCCAATGTAGTACCTTCGGGTGGAGCATTGGAAAATCACATGTAAGGTGTAAAGATGTTCCAAGATTCCGGGTTCGAATCCCGATACGGTCCGCTTGAAAAATGTTAGGCGAGCATTTTTCACAAAAATACATCCTCGTTCGGATGAGAAGTAAAATGGGGGTCCCGTGTGTGAGTGTTGTTACACACGTTAAGATTATTATCCTGCTTGGAACAGCAAGGGTGCGGCAAAATTCCAAATTTTCCAGATAAAAAAAAACTCGCTTCTTGGCCAATGTGGTACTTTCGGGTGGAGCATTAGAAAATCACATGTAAGGTGTAAAGACGTTTGCCGCTCAAAATGGATAATAGAAAAAGCTATTGTTGCAATAATAATAGTTTTGAGGTTAAAAACGTAAAAGAAAACGGTGGACTAAAGAATGGCTGCTGAAAAGAGATATGTATACGCATTTGAAGTTTGTAGTGACGGTACACCGGGCTCCATTATCTAACATCTAGTGGTAGTGGTTTGTCGATCCCTACGTTGTGTTGTTATAATGTAACCAACTTCACACTGGAAAGATGGCGTTAAGACAAGAAGGTTTGACATAAAACTACAGCATTTACCTAACTTTACTTTTAATCAAAAGATTAACCACTAAATACGTCATTTGCATAGAAGCATAGAAAAATAATATTCAAAGCAAACAGTGCCGTACTCAGCCTGGGTGATTGCGGAAAGGGCACGGCAGAGAAAACCCCAAACCACCCTCACACTTACAACTGCATCTCGACAAGGACGGGTAACGTACAAGTATTCAGATCACCAACACTGAAATTGACTGGATGTCAACTGTTACCCAGACATACCACACATGACAACTGAAGAAACGTTAGTATAAACCAGCTAGTCTTTTCTGGTAGGTACTGAGGTTGGATAACCAATACTACCCAGTTAAACTTAAAGAGGGGGAACACCAGGAAGGTAAAATCTGCATTGACTACCAATGTTTCTCCCTGCAGGGACATAAAATGTTAGTAATATTCAACAAGGTTTGATCACACGCGCCACATTCATACATTAACAGCTTTTAACCCGTGTTACAAAATATTTCCAAAGACTAGCCGACTTCCTATTATTTGCAAAAGGGTACAACTACAAGTACATTGACAAGACGACATGAATCGCTGAAATGAACTTATGGTATGATTGCGCATAGTTAAAAAGGCGCTGGTTATTGAATAGACTATCTTCAACATAGTCATAAATGCAAACCTAAAAGGCACGAAGATGGTCGGACATACCAGAAGTTCAATTTAATTACATCACAACAATTATCACAAACGTTAAATACTAGTTTATTATATAGGAACAACGGCTAGATAATAGGATATACAAAAACAACAAATATATATAGTTACGTTTAAACCAAGATATGAACGGTGCAGTGGAATATGTGGTTAATATGCTGAAATAAAACAATTACACATAAAATAAAAATGTCAAATATATCACAAATATCAAACATTATAAAACATGTAGGGTACATTCACTATTGGTTCTGCAACAAGTGCAATGCAATTGCAGTTCCAACTTTGCATTAAATACAAAATCAACATTATTTCAAATAAATAAATATTAGTTTTACTCTGATTTAGATATTAAATAAACAATTTAAACAATAAATATTAGTTTTCGGTTGTTTCATCAAACAACACAACTTTAGACATAAAACATATTCAATAAAATAGTAAATTCACCTGAAATTACATATATTAAACAATCCACATTAAATTCTACGTCTTCAATGATTAAATAACTAATGGTTTTACAATAAGTACCAACACCACATTCGAAACAACGCTCTGATTACAAGATGTAATCAGATTACTTTAAATAACACCACATTATAAACTTAAAAACATTACCTTTAATAAAAAACCGTCAAGTAAAATGTTTCAACCATCCATCTTAACATCTCCAAAAAAACGTTTAACCTTATCAACTCGAGAGTCTCGCCACAGTATGGACATGGCATCTGACCTTGATCTGATGACAATTTGACAAGAAATTATAGTGCGTATTAAGTTTTAGTACATCTAGACAATGCCTATACAAGCCATCACAAACCTTTAAAATTTACAAAGAATACAAAAATTCAATAGCATTGGTTTTTTTATGCAAAATGTAAATTGGTTAGTAATTGCTAGAACAATCAAACATGTTTGGGTTTAGATTCTCAAAATTTAAACGATATGCTTATGGGAAAATATGCAAATTTTCCTACATTCTAAGCATTTCTGTAAATCAAAATTTCGATGTTATGTTTACCAATGTCAGTTTCAGAGCGTTACTTTCAAACCTGCTCTTAACCGCGCAAAGAAAATGTGTTGTTCATATGACATACATTCAAGGTCAAGTGCTAAGTTTATACTGTTGGGAGACTCTCTCGTCGATCGAACGTCTCTACCCATGCGCGCATTATAACATCTATTCTGACATAACGGAATGCGTTCAGATACCTGCAAATGGTTACTGAGCTATTGTAACAAATATTTTCAAATGTTGAAATGTACACTATAATATTTTCAATAATTAACCACCTCTGAGAAATTGACTTAGAAACACTACGAAACACTACAAGTTCTTGAATGAAATAAAGGACACCAAAGAAGAGAAGGACTACGCAAATTATTTTCGAGTGAAAGATGCTTGCTTTGATCACTTATTGGAAATGGTTAAGCCATATTTGACGAAACAAGATACGATTATGAGGAAGTCAATAAGCGCTGAAGAAAAACGGGCTGTAACCTTATGATATTTCGCTACTAGAAGAAACGTTAAAGATTTAAGATTTTCTGTAATAATGTCACCAGCCGCTATCAGGGAAGCTATAATGGACACATGTCAAGCATTACTTTACGTTCTTCAGTCTTACGTAAAGGTAGGTGAAACAAAAAACTACATTCTGTACATAGTTGTTTTATATTTTGCCAAGTAGAAAAACTTTAACAAATATATCAAATACAAGATTAAACTAAGTAAAAAGTGACATGAGGTATTTATTGGTTCCCGTAAATTCAGAAAATAATGTAGCAATAGTGGAATAAGTAGAATGAAAGAGTGTAGAAGGAGATGAAAGAGGTGTAAATACGTAGTTAGGAGATTGCTGAGATGAGTACGAAGATGAGGAAATCGTAGTTAGAAGACGGCGCAGTTGAAGACATATTTATTTGAACTGAATATCTATTTCCTAATTCCGCTTCAAATAGCATATCGTTAATTGCTTTTTTACCGTATAATCTTTGAGTTGGATCAAGTCGGTCTAAAGTTTTTTCCCAAACAAATGCAATCGAGTTGCTGGGAGTGCTATCGCTCTTGGGTTCAGATAAATATGCACATGGCCGATCTAATAACTCGTTTTGCTTAGCTAGCATACTTTTCTTCACTTTCGTCGCAGGTCGTGGAGGCGACATGACTGCATTGACAGAAGAAATAGAAGAAATGCTTCCATGCGATTCCGTTTCTTCTTTTGTTTGTGGGTATATTAGATCTGCATTAGGTCCTTCTAAATTTTCGTTTCCATCAGTATCGAGAATCTGTAACATAATATACATTTATGTTACAGATGCCACTGACAGAGCAAAAATGGAAAGAGATTGCTTCTGGTTTTTGGGAAAGGTGTCGGTTTTGGAATTGCTCAAGAGCTTTGGATCGTAAACACGTTGCAATACCAAAACAGGCAGATTCAGGAGCGCTATATTGCAACTATAAAGGACACTTCAGCATAGTTTTCATGGCAATAGTAAATTCTGAGAAGGAATTTATTATGGTAGATGTTGGTGCTAGTGTGCGAATACCCGATGACGGTGTGTTATTCTACACTAAATTCTTGGAGCTGTATCAAAAGGGTGATTTAAATATTCCAAATTCATCGCCACTGCCAAACACAGAAGCAGCATTTCTTGGAGGGCACCTGCCCTGATTTAAACCAAATGTCATATAGATTTAGAATAGATATAAAAGTCATGGCATGTTTCAATATTGTATCTGCAACTTTCAAAGTAGTAACTCTTGCATTTGTTCTACCCAAAACATTAAAGTATTGTTATAGTCCATTCGCTATAAGTTTAGGATGCGCAATTCTAGGTATTTATTTGTATACAGTTGCCAACACTTTATTACTATATTTGACGTCATCTTAAAGTTATTTTGAATGAACTATAATACTGCTACTGCATCAAGTTGCGCAAAAAATTAATAATGTCTACTTTTGTTGTGTCAAAATTTTAGTATTATACACATGTCTAATAAAAATAAAACGTTCCTTTCGGAGAGTTGTAAGAATAATAAGCAATCCTTTGCAACTTGATAATTAATTTGTGTTTACTCGTAGCATGCCCATAATGAAATGCCCAATTTTAATTAAATTAAGAGTAAGCAAAATTGTATAAAATTAGAAATAAAGAAATTTCAGATATGACTTAAGCCATGATTAAAAAGGAAAACCTACGGACCGCTTTGAATTATAAACCTCAAAGCATTTTATGATACGAACATACCGATCCGCCATTTTAGAGCCCAAAGTAAACGGCAAATCTAAATGGTACTACATAACTTTATGCTTTATAATAAATAAAGGACATATTTAGTTATTGAAGCAAATCAGTGGTTGTTCACTATAATAATCATATTATTACTATAATATACAAACTTCTGGACTTGTTGGTTCAAGAAGCTATTACCATCTATAATTAGTACCAATTACTTATGACAATAATTAACTTTATATGTACACATTTTAAAAACTACAGTTGTAAGGTGTACACTCGGAACATATTTACATAAAAAATTATTATATACAAAAACTTAATCGGAGTTGCCTTCCTTTTACCACTTGGATGATACATTATAGAAAAATCATCTTTTAGTGTTTAGATAATTGATCGATAAACTATAACCTATCAATGATCCACAACACAGAAACTCGAAACAAATTTACCTACAACATTAGCATTAACGCAAGTTAAGGTCCGGGCCTTGGAAACTGCGTTTTTAAAAATCAATTTCAAAACTTCTTAACAAATTTATTTCAAACAGATATTAATTATGGAATTTTACCAAATTTAATTAAAATACTCTAAGTTCGAAAATAACTATTAAATGTACTATTTTTAGTAGCCTAAACAACTGCAATGTTAAAGCTGAATACTTTGACTGACTGCCGGGTCTTGGAGCTTCCGAGTTTTTTATAATGTCCCTACTCCCACACATGGCTGTGGGAACTTGAAGATCTTATGTCTGCTTATTCTTAACTCTATTGGTTACTACATTGTTGTAATCTTAATTTCTAGGTAATCACGGTATCTTGACCGTCTGTGACCTGTCATCTGCAGTGTCACTATCGTCTCGGATACAAAGTTTTGCATCCGTTCTCATGAACTGTATTACTTTGTTGCACTTCATTTAACATTTTCTTAACACTTTCTACTAATTTCTAATTATTTCTATTTCTTTATACATATATCAATTTGGTAATACATAACTCGCATTCAAAGGTAACTTCTTTCAGCAATATAAATAATCCTTTTTAACGGGTTAGATGGTTAGAATATGTACAGTTAGTCTAGGTGTGAGAAATAAAGCATTACCAAGAATTAAATCCGGGCGGCCTGGGTCGAAACAATACACCACAGCCGATACACCAAATGGTTACATTTTTAGTGTGTTTAATTTTGATTGTTATCTGCATATTTGTGTGGCGCTAGCTACAGCTAATTAAAAATCCTAGTTATTCCCAAGATGTATAAAGTAGTAAGGTGGTCTACAATAATTCAGGTCAGTTTCGGTTGCCATATTACGCGTCATAATGCCTGCCCATTGTTAAAGTCTACATTTGCGCTATGAAGTTGTTAATAGTTATTAACGTTTTTCTTCTGGAATATAATCAAGATGACTACTTTATACATCTTTAGGTGTTATAATCTTTTTTGTGTGAAAAATATAATATTCGCAGAACATTGTACATCAGTTTTAATATATTAATCAAGTGAACTGCATTCATTTAGTACATAAGCAAAGTGTGATTTAAACACTAATATTTTGCGATTACATTTTTAGATGTTGAAAATTACATACAGTTACTATTTAGATATAAAAAAATCATTATTCTGTTGCAGTTGCCAGGTGGCAAAATTTATAGTGTAGCTATTTGCGGAAGTTGTTCGAGTGGAAAAAGAGAACTTTTCTTTTCCTTTCTAAACAATTCAGAAATCTGTAGATAATGAAACAGGAAGTATTATAGGAAAGATAAATTTAGTACGGAAGATAAACATGTATGTACTAAGTGCTTTCACCTTCAAGATTGTGAAGATGAATTAAAATGTATAAAATCTATTTTTACATAATTGTTAATTTATATTAGCAGTACTGTCACTATTTCGTGTTCGTTGTCCGAACTAAGTTTTTATGCCATTTGATAATTTAATGATACCTAGATTTGATGATAATATGAAGTTATCATAATGATATTATAAATATACAAATATTTATTAATTAGCAAACACTAAACTGAAAATCAGTGTCAAATTTTAACAGCAACTAAAATTCACATAATAAAACATCTTTAATTAACACATGTTTCTCAATTTAGAGATTTTAAATCGAATTCTAGTCATTGCATATATAGAATTTATAATGAAAATTTTTAATTGGCAGGTGGGGGCGACGTTTTCTGTGCGATTGTTGATTGGCTAAGAGTTTGGAGGCCACCTTACTATTTTATCACCTTGTTTTTTTTCTATGGTAGCCTTCATTTTTCTTAATAGTGTATGAAATTGAAGATGGAGGTCAGAAATTTTGTTTATAGGTTTTAATTTTTGCATTTTGTAATTACTGTGATTACTTTTTAAAAGTTGTAAAGCAAGATAAATTTAATAAGCGATTAAACGTTATATGCCAATACCGGTTGTGCATGAATTGTTGTAGGTGTGGTTGTATTCTTGTGTTAATATACGCGAACTTAGGCAAATCACAAAATGAGTAAACGTCGACGTACAAGTTCTATTGCTAGTCGTCAGGAAGAAGATTCTCTTGATAGTATAGAAGCTGTTTCGATCGTGGGTCCTACACGTAAACGAAGAAAAAATTTGGATCCTGTAAGCAGTTATTTATTGCAATATTTTATGTCCAACTGGATATTTCCTTAATCTGCTAATGAGACAAACTTTATGCTCTTTATGCCCTGTATATTATGAAATACTTAAAAGTTTTTAATCGCATGTTACTATGTTAGTTTCAATTCAATTAATGGGTGCATCATATACACATTCTCACGATAAAATAAACTAAAAATCATTTCATTTTTCAAAGTGAAGTACAAGTTACTTATGTTTCGGTAGTTACAAAAACTCCTATTTATAATCCTACCGTAAATACCAGAAATGGAATATATGTTATAACATTGGATTCCAATTATAGATTAAAGTTCGTACAACTTTTTCAAACACATCCGTCAGAAAAATTTTTCATATGCACACCAGTGAAATATAATTTGTGTAGTAAGAAGTCTAACACACTGTTCTATTAATTTCTTACATAATTTCTCCCATGCAAGTTTCAAATTGTAGGCTATGACGAAAATTCGATTTGTGGGAATATCTTTTGACTCCCTTGTTGAGTTATTCTCTGACCGTCTTCGTATACACAATGTTTTATAATATAGGAACAGAACAATTCCAAGGATGGTACCAATAATACAATAAATTATATAATTATCAAAGAAATTTCGTATCTGTGTCTTTGTCTTAATTATGAACAGCCAATCCTGCGATATCGATTTTAAAGAATGTCATTGTGTAGATCCCTTTAGTTTCTTTGTAACATATGGTTTTCTTATTAACAATCATTGGGAATAATAATCTAGTTTGTATCAATTACAATGTATTCCATTGTTCTATTTTTCAAGATTGATTTATCGATATGTTAAATCCCAAGTTATGGAAACTCTCGTTATACCAATGTCTCAAAAAGCATAGCACAATACCAGCTTTTTATTAACCATTGCAAATACTTCAATTTTAGTCTTTCATCAACAATAATTTTACTAATAAAGCTTACTTCATGGGGTTAGTCATTGACTGTATTCATTGTACACGATTGCTGTAATCATTGCAATCATTTGTAACCGCATAATCAATTGTAATCACCTGTAATCACTTGTATTCACCTGTAATCACAAGTAAGCACCTGTAATTACTAGTATTCACTTGTTTTCGAACCGGCTTCGTATGTTAGTACTGCCATATTTTTTCTCATGACGTGATGCCTGGAGGTTAATGTGGAGTGTATAAATTAGTGTTCAAATCAAATATTTGCAAACATTTGTAGGTAAGTATGTTTATGGAGATTTATTTTAATTACTACTTATTTGCAATGTTAAATATGAAGGTACGGCTTACTTTAGGATGGAAGGTAGTTCTTCTTAATCTTTTTTGGGAATTAAACCACTCATAGTTTTTAAAATCATCTTTATTTACGTTTCGATCTATGACCTAGGATCCTTGTCAAAATAATAAAAACTTCAAGTTTGACATTTATGACATAAATTGAAGGTGACTTTGATTTATTGATGTTCGAAATATTTGTTTTGAGTACACTAGGCAAAAAATTTTAAAGTTTAAAAGAATGATTGCCTTCAATTTGTGTTGCGGCCTGGGACCGACTTTTTCAGGTAGCCAATACGCTTAACGTGAAATCAGCTGATTATTTTTTATTGGTGAATTTTATATAAATTCAATAACTTGGGGGATTGGAAAACATTTTTTAACATGTTTCTATTTATACAATTGAGAAGATGGTTATTAAAGAAGTGTGCGATTGCGTTACCGTAAGGTTTAAGCAGTTGTTTTTTTATATTTATTTTGAGGGGGAAATTCATTATGATTTATGCTACTTCTGTGGTAGATTTTAACATGGTTCTGAGGCGACCCTATGGCGGGTTTACACTTGTCAGATACCAATACTGTTCAACGGAGATTGTATATGGTTTTGAGGTAACCTTATTGCGGGTTTATACTTGTCAGATACCAACTATTAAATTCACATAAGTATGAATTAGAACAACATGGAAAACTTTCGTTTTTAAATATTCTAGTTTGCAAAAACGATACAACAATTAATACATCGGTATACAGAAAACCAACGCACACAAACAGATACTAAAACTTCGATTCAAACCACCCACACTATGTCAAACGAGGAATTATCAAAACCATGTATGATAGAGCAAAATTAATATCATCAAACGAAGAAATTTTAAAGAAAGAGAAAGGCCTAATCAGATGTACACTAATAGAAAACAAATATCCTAAAAGAATAATAGAGAAAGAAATGAATAAGAAACCTAAAAATAAAGAAAAAGAAAACAAAAACAACGATGCACACCACAACATGCTCTCAATACCATACATAAAAGGATTCTCCGAAAAATTCAAAGAATAGGAAACAAATTTAGAATTAAAACAGTATTTAGAATCAACAATACACTAAGGGCACAATAAACAAAACCCAAAAACGCAATACAAAGTTCAAAAAACTGCATCTACAAAATACCGTGCGAATGTAACAAGTTTTATATGGGGGAAAGCTCCAGACCATTTGAAGTTCGATTAAAAGAACATAAATCATATATAAAAAATAGAAAATTTGAAAAATCCATGATTTGCCAACACGCATGGGACTCCAGTCATAAAATAAAATGGGAGGACGCAAAAATTATTGACAAAGAAGAAAACCACCAAAAACGCAAAATCAAAGAAGCTGCTTATATAACCCTACATAAAAATAACTGCGTTGCAAACGAATCCGTGACTTTCAGTAAACAATGGATTCCATTACTAAAAAAAATAATAAATGAAAATCAAATGCCCACAATATCTAGGTAGCATTGCAAGTTTTTCCTGGGTTTTCCTTGCGATATTAACATGAAATACAGCCTACATACATGATTTCTATTTATACATACAATAACTAATTACATAACAATAAGGATATTAACAACCCCTGTAAAACAGCACTGGTTTCTGACAAGTATAAACCTGCAATAAGGTTACCTCAAAACCATATACAATCTCCGTTGAACAGTATTGGTACCTGACATGTGCAAACCTGCCATAGGGTCGCCTCAGATCCATATACAATTTTCAATGACCAATATTGGTATCTGACAAGTGTAAACCCGTCTTAGGGTCGCCTCAGAACCATATACAATCTTCATAGAACAACATTGGTATCTGACAAGTGTAAACCCGCCATAGGGTCGCCTCAGAACCATGTTGAAATCTACCAAAGAAGTAGCCTAAATCATAATGAATTTCCCCCTCAAAATAAATATAAAAAACGACTGCTTAAACCTTATGGTAACGCAATCGCACACTTCTTTAATAACTATCCTCTCAATTGTATAAATAGAAACATGTTAAAAAATGTTTTCCAATCCCCAAGTTATTGAATTTATATAAAATTTACCAATAAAAAATAATCAAGCATTTCACGTTAAGCGTATTGGCTACCTGAATAAGTCGGTCCCAGGCTGCATCACAAATTGAAGGCAATCATTCTTTTAAACTTTAAAAATTTTTGCCTACTGTACTCAAACCAAATATTTCGAACATCAATAAATCAAAGTCACCTTCAATTTATGTCATAAATGTCAAACTTGAAGTTTTTATTATTTGACAACGATCCTAGGTCATGGATCGAAACGTAAATAAAGATGATTTTAAAAACTATGAGTGGTTTAATTCTCAAAGAAGATTAAGAAGAATACTAAACAAACCACAACAAACATACAGGGAGTATGGAAGGTAGTTTTCGTTTTAAGAGTATAGCGTAATTGGTTGCTACAAAACGGATTCAGTCTTCAGGTTAATTTCATCACCTTAACTGCATACCTATCAATAGAAATCAACGTGCACACATTAGTCTTTTTAGCATAAAAACTGGTGGAAGGAAGTTTAGATTATCAAAACTTCGTACCGTGGTTCATGAGCAGCCAACCGTGTGAGCAATTTTTTTTATCTACAAGAAGTTTGACGTCAACTTTTTCTACTATCGTAAACTTTAGTTTAAAGGACATAATGTCAAGGATTTAAAGAAATACAGATATTACAAAATATTACTACTTACCTAAAACACCAGTATACATTTTCTAGGGAGGTAAACATCTGTTGGGTGCTGGTGCATCTTCCGAGCAACCTGAAATCATACAGGAGAATGAAATTGAGGAAGTTATATGCGTTCAAGCTTTAAATGCCACAAAAGATGAGTTAAGAAAAGTACGAATTGAAAATTTTTCGGACTTTTATTGGCAACAAATGTCGTATAAACAAAGATATTTCAAGTAATCAGGATATTGAAGACTCAGAAGATATAGAAATTAACTCTGACATTGATGAAGAAAGTAACTTTCCTTCTCAATCTCAATATCAAAGAACATTGAAAGCAGAACAGAAAAGTTTATTCAAGACAAAATTGGCGAAGGCGACAGTGACATCTCACTGAAGGACTATTCTCACTCCTCTGAATTTAAACAAATAGATGGGGACATTCAATTATCGCCATTTGTCCAAATCTCATCCAACAGTACGATAGTTTAAAAATCAGCTCTTTGCTGGCTTTTTAATGAAAACAAGAAAAAACTTAGTTCGGACAGGAGTATTAGAGTACAACAGGGAAGTCAGAATAATCTGAAAGAAAAGCCAAGTAAACTTGAAGTTCTTGTGGAAAAATACTGTGCTATACAGGGCGGTTCACGATTGTTGGCCTATTACACGTTTAAGGAGAACTATTTAACATAGCGTTTTGAATTTTTGGTCACTTATGTAAACGAACATGCTCTCTCGATTTAAAATATTTTCAACCGCAGTGTTGCCAATTCTAATAAAACGTAGTAGTAACTTTGTTATTTTAAATGAAATACCCTATACCTAATACCAGTTTTGATTCCTTATTAATTTTTGATTAACTTTTCTTAATACCTTCATATACTTTTTCAAGATTTTCATTATTTTTTGTTTTTTATTATGGAAACGTGACTCTAATTAAATGTTGATAAAGCTATGCTTCTAAACTCTATGGAACTCTAGCTTAGGTTGGGGTTAGTGAAGGCCCAAAGGCACCAAATCCTGTAGCCAAATCCTCCAGTAAACATACAGGGCGATCCAGGCGCAATTGTTCCTTACTTTATTAAAAAATTATAAAATGTTTGGATTTTTAGATGGAACACCCTCTATATTATTTGCAATTCAGATAGCTGCTAAACTTTACTATTTTTCTATGTATACTGTTCCTATACCTAACTCTACTAATTTTGGACTTATAATTTTATCAAATTGATTTTTTTTTATCAAGCAGTCAATGGAAATTTGACATTCTGCTACTGGTTATTTTGTATCATTGTTACTTTGTGCTTCTTAGTGTTGCATACGTATAAAGTAAGTTAGACCTCGCATAAAATGGCAGAAAATGTTCTTATGAATTTATTTATGTTACATGGAAAATGTGGTAAAATTATGTTGCGCTTGTCGAAAATTCAATGACATGTATCCAGATTTACCAGCAATGAATAATAAGAAATTTAGACGACTACAGAAAAATTTTATAAATTTTGGTTCATCTTTAAAAACTTCTAGACAGGCTCCCAGACCCGTTATAACAGTTTTTTTTGACCACTGCAAAGCACCAATAAATTATTAGTTAAATACATCTTTTTGTCTGTTCCATTAAACCAGTAAGCATCGTCAATTAAATAAATATCCGTATTGGGATCATGTGGTCTAACCACAATACAGAGATGCTAGTTTGGTTGCTAACATCAGGCGTTAATTATTTGTTCAAATGTTTCAATGCCAAACACCTTTCGTATTTTGTGCGCAACGTGTCAATGGTCACTTTAGCTAGAACACTTGGCACGAAGGTACCATGGAGAACCTGAGAGTTCTAGCGAGTAATTTGCGTGTGGCTTTACGCCTTTGTGAAACTTGAGTGTAATAAACACTTGACA
This sequence comes from Platerodrilus igneus, assembly GCA_036346225.1. Classification (NCBI taxonomy): domain Eukaryota; kingdom Metazoa; phylum Arthropoda; class Insecta; order Coleoptera; family Lycidae; genus Platerodrilus; species Platerodrilus igneus. The sequence continues at coordinate 1,296,043 of JARFIW010000507.1, read as the reverse complement.
TAGTGTTTTTTAATAATGGTAAGCAATTAGATATAATCTCCTAGACAAACTAAATAATTTTGTTGTAGCGCTCTTTTGAAAATTCTTTTGCAAACTCTTTTGAAAATTCTTTTGAAAACTCTTTTGAATGTTCTTTTAGATACTCTTTGTATATTCCTTCGTTGGTATGATTCCGTTTTATCTGGTTTTATAAAAATTAGCCCGTTTAAATTTTGTGTTACAAGATTATATGGATCCTTTCTTTGCATTTACGATTATCGGGTTTACAGTTCAATTACTTCAATGTAGCGATAAGAAAATATTGGTCAAGCATGAGCGTCCTTTAACTTTACTATTAATAGTTGGATTTAATGAAATGTTCTGCGATGAAACTGTATGTTTTAAATTTTAATGAAATGTTCTGCAATGTAGATAGCAATTTTTTGGTTTCAATCTAACGTCCAATAATTAACAATAATGCTCTTTTTGAAATTGCTAGTATGAATTTACAAGTAACTATGGATAACTACACGAAGATAATTATTTTGGTAACGATCTAAATATAGTAGTACATCGAAGTTTTGCATATTTGTGATAACTGTTGTAATGGATTTTAGTTTGTCCCGTTGTTGCATATAGGAAATACGCTTTAAGCTCATATGGTCAGGTACAAGAATCACGCAGCTGGTTATTTTCAGTACAACACGTGAAGGCGACGTCACTTGTTTGTCCAGGGACCGTATGTATAAACATCTGCTCTAACACGATGTAACGCTGGCACACAAACAAAAAACTTGTTGAAACGAGGTAAGAGATTTATATTATTCTTACATCACGTTCGCACTTGGCGAACTTTGATTCAAGGCTACACCAGAAAAACAACTTTGTGAAGACCTATAACTATTATTTTGTTTAAGAAACTAGAAAGGACTTTGATAAATTTTTATTACCAATATAAATGCAGTGTAATAACAGTTATTATTATTAATGAAATTAAGCAACTCCATTGAGTTCTGATTAAAGTTTCATCTATGTATAACTTTAGTTACAGCTTTTGAACATTGAATTATTAGACATTTTTGATATTTTCATATACATTTGTAAACCGAATGGCAGATCTGGTATTTTTGGTATTGATTTGAGTTAATTTTTGTAGTAAAAAGAAACGCTTAAAGTTCTTGATATTTCATTCAAATTCATAGTTCTACCTCAGAGTAGAAGAAATTATATTAACCTTTTTAAACGTAAATTTTGTACATACAATTTTTATGACGTAACAACTTTTAATTAAAGAATTACCATTTAATTCTCTTAATTAATTGTTTTATTTTGAACAACTGAGTTCAGAAATAGTGTAACCAGGTCAATGAACAAAAGGCTTAAATACCTTCGAGGTAATGATAGTTGTAGCTCCGATTTAACAAAGAAGCTTTAATTGCTCTTTCAGAATTCGATGCCTAATATTTGTGTTTATAAAATTGTGTGCATAATTAATTCTTTTTAGCTATATTTTTTATGAGGTAGCAAGAGTATACCTCTGGTTCCTCACTTTGTTAATTTAATTTAATTTTCTTTACAACACCTGCCTAAGCAGTTAATACGATATTCCTCTCTAAGGACTTCCAAGTCCCTCTTAGGGAAACCCTGTGTTTAAAATTTTATGACTTGGTGGCGCCCCCCCTAAACCCTTATTTTAGTATGAATCAAGCCCTAGTAAGCAAATAATGTTTTGTAAAAAGATGAAAAATGCTCACCTGACATTTTTCAAGCAGTCGGCCGTGTCGGGATTTGAACCCAGGACCTTGGGATCCGTAGTCTTACACTTACTACATTGATCCACGGTGACGCCTAATGCTTCTTATACAGCGAATATTGGCTAAAAATAATATGCACGATTACAAGTTTATAAAAGTACAAGCAGTTAAACCTGGGAATTGTCTACAAGGAATTGAGCTCTGTGAATGTTTACTAATGCATATTCAAGAAGATCCACATTTTTAAGAAAAATTATTTGAACTGACGAGTCAAAATTCTCCCGTGAAGTCATTTATAATAGAAAAACAATCATTTTTGGACTAGTGAAAATCCGCACCTTACGAGAGATTCTGCATTTCAAGAAAGATTCAGTTTCAATGTATTTTCTTTAATAATGGACAATGAAATTCGATATTTAATTTACGACAAAAAGTTAATTTCTCAAAATATGTAGAAATTATAATTACAGTAGTTGAAGATTTTACAGATACTCATATATTGGCTAAATACCGCAGCAGCACATTGCACAGCTAAAGTAAGCTGCAAGCTATACAACATTTTTAAGATCGATGGTTCAGATGCTTGGGACTCTGGAATTGGTCTCCGAGATCTCCCGACTTAACTCCGTTGGATTTTTATCTTTGGGGTACAATAAAAGATATTGTGTACAAAACACCTGTAAATACTAGAGAAGAGTTGGAAAATCAGGTGAAAAGCTTTTCAGTCCCTAAAACATGCAGAACTTAGAAAAGCTACCACAGAAGGCGTGTATAACCAAATTTTAAAATGTTTGGAGGAAAATGGTCATCATTTTGAACAATTACTGCAATAAATTATTTATTAGATAAGGGTTTTAGCACCATCTTGTACATAGTTTTTCGTTTAGCATTAATGCATTTTTATGGTTATTTAGTTGCCTTTATTTGATTTAATTAAATAATATTGGTTATAAATCACAAACTAGTCGATTTAGGTGTAGGAACAGTATACATAGCAAAATAGTAAATTTCAGCAGCTATCTGAATTGCAAGTAGTATACAGGGTGTTCTATTTAAAAATCCGAACATTTAATAATTTTTTTATTAAGTAAGGAACAAGATATACAGGGTGAGTTTTTAGTGGGGCAACGGCCGATAACTTCATTATTATAAAAGCTACGTAAACCAAATTTGGCATAATATATATATATATATATATATATATATATATATATATATATTCAATCTGGTGAAATTCTATATATTTTGATACAACAAAATTATTTTTAGTGATGACATGAGTTTTTTTTAAATGACATGATAGGGTTTTTGCTGAAATTTATAGAGAATTTTATTCTCTTTTCAGATACAGTAAATTTTCATACTGTTACATTACAATTTTTTTGAGAAAAACATCAAAAACAATTTGCATCTAACAAGCTTTGCAATTGATGATTAATTAGTAGGCTTATAAAATATAGAATTTTTTTATTCTTACAATTCTTGTCTTATTAGAGAAAGTGAAATAAGAAAGAAAACGGTACTATAATTCTACCAAATAACCAAATAATTAAATAGATTAATATGCTGTCTATTCAGTTCATTACAACGTATAAATCCATTTAATTGTTAGGTTATTTGGTAGATTTGTAATACCGTATTCTTTCTTATTTTACTTTCAATAATAAAACAAGAATTGTTAGAATAAAAAATTCTATTTTTATAAGCCTAGTAATTAATTGCTACATGCAAATTGTTTTTGACGTTTTTCTCAAAAAAATTATAGTGTAACAGTATGAAAATTTTTCTTATGAGAAAACTATATTTACACATAATATTTTTATTTTGAACTGGGCACTAACTGGCTACGAAATCATCTTGTTGGATATTTATATAAATAACCAGCTATTTTATAACACTAGTTGTGAATTTGTTTAAGTTTCGCATTTTGCTAATGGTTGACAGTTTGAATCGCACTTAATACTGCGTTGTTGAAACCCTCATTAAAGTATCGCAACTTTTAAGTCAATGTTAATTTATCTCTTAGTCCTATTATTTATTTAAATAACGTTCAATGAAAAAAGTTCTACCCTTGAGTTAAATCTTTAGAATGTTTGCAAAAATATTTAAAATAAATAAAAATTTTCAGCGTTAGATTTTAGTTTTTATTTATTGTGTATAACATGTGCAAGAAGGGGATCACTATAAAAAATTAACCTACAACTCTCTGTAATCACCTGTAACCGCATGTAATCAATTGTAATCACCTGTATTCAGCTGTAATCATATGTATTCCTGTAATCATTGTACAAATTTTTTGCAATAACCCACCCCTCGGCTTACTTTTAAAATCAATATACCTCAACCCCTTTGCTAATTTCGTCCAATAAAATAATTGTTTCTGCTTTAATTAATATCCTACTACAGAAATGTAATATATTTTTATTTTGGAGGATTTTCAGAAAACAATCAATATATCCATTTCTTGCTTGCTTTTCAACACGTCGTTCTAACTCAATACAAAATGCTATATTAATGGAGTGGTAAACTCACCAAGTCCTAACACATTTTTGATCGGTCACAACAACGATAATTACATGAATTCGTAAATTGAAATCCTTTTAATTTGCCCGTGTAAGCGTAAGTTCATATACATTTAGTCACACGCCACGTTTTACCTGCGGGAAATCTGTTCTCATCTTAAAACTGCTGTTCTTTTTACCCTTTCAACTGCCACTCATCCCACCATCCACTATTTACAAGTATTATCAACATTTTGACGGTTTCCAGTTAACGACTCTTGGATAATTAATTAATTTTTTCTGTCAGATGTAATTATTGTCATCTAATTCGCCCCCTCTTTCTTATGTTCAGTTGGAAGTTTTGTCATGGCATGTACAGTCTTTCCATTGGATTTATGGAATGAATCTCGGGAAAGTATTTGTGATATCATGTGATTTACTTAAGTTAATGTTTGTGTTTCCTTCTGTCTTCATAATATAAAATGAGTACATGGTGTTGCATTGCATTGAATTGATTGAGTTAATTCTGCAACCTAATATTTGTGAATGTCACTATTCAGCGCCTGGGTTTCTGCACTGTCTGAACATGCTTAAAGTGTGTGGGATTTTCTTTGTATTGCAACTATGTAACATTAATTGTAATTCATTTTTACTAAAATTTGTATAAGGCTCTCTTATATTTGAAATAATTATGATAGAAATATGCCTATTGATAATTTCATGATTATTTACTTATTATCTAACGTTTTCTTAAAATGACATGAATCCACTATGAAATACTGAAATAAATATTTTGTTTATTTGTTTTGTGATGTATATTAATTTATGAATCTTAGTTCTGTTTTAATGTGTATCTAACAGAGATAAAATAATACTTTTGTGGTTTTTAAGTTTATGATTATAGTGGATCTAATAATTTATTGAAATGTTTTGCTTACTGAACGCTACTGTTAATGAAATCAGAATATACAGGTAATATCAATATTAAATTGTCCATTCAAGATTAATTTTCCTCTTTTTGTATTCGGTTAGATAGACTCAAATTGATGCAACTGCCTTTTAGTTGTTAATTTGAAAACATTATTCCTGTAGTTATGGAACTCCTTTAATTATGCACTTCTAACAAAAGTAAATTAATACCCAACATTGTTTTAGTCTGTTATTTATTATTATTTTATCATCCTAAGAAATGTTTGCAGGTATAAAATATTTGCGCATTGCTGTAGTTTGTAGATTTGAAATGGTAGTGTAATGTTGGCTTATTTGCAATTGTTTGCAGTTTACGCCAACGGTTACTAACATATATGCCCTGGACTTGCTAATCCATGCCTTGAATCAAAATGTATTACTCACTGCTCTTGCTTCAGCTAATATTTTATATGTGCCATTTATACAGTTATTAATTATTCCACATTATTCTACAGTGAATCACTACAACTTTTGTGCTAATTGCAGAAAAAGTTGAACAGTTATTATTTTTAGTAACAAACAAATTTTTCTAGCATTACGAATGTAGTTCAAGTATAGTGAACGAAAATTAATGTGTTGGTTATTTTACAAAGAGAAAAGTCAATGACGGTTTCGCTGTGATTGAAGCTCATCTGATTGGCAGATTTCTCTCTGCAAAACAACCAATGAAGTTCTTGGTTTATACACGAATAATGGTGTAAGAATAAATACAAAGCATTACTCATCCGTCCTCTATAACTGAATTAATTTTTTTTTCTGTGACGGGAAAAAAATTTGACATTTAATATTTCTTGACAGTTAACAAAATGTCACTTTTTATGAATGTACTTTTTTCCCCGGGAAAAAATGAGTACTTTTTTTATCGGGTATGTGCAAATAAGTAAGAACACGAAGATATTTAATTTAAAGCCAGGTCCACACTTGTAACATTCGGGTGTAACTTAACATCGTATCATAACTTCATCACGTTCAAAACAACCAATATAAACAACTTCAGTAAGCAATTTTTGAAACCACTCGCAGAATTAAATTGACAGATATTTGATTTCTTTAAAAGTTTCCTTAGCAACGCAAGTCTAACTGTCCCTATAAGTACAACAGCCTACTTGTTTGAAACTTCAAATTTGACATAGATTGATTTTTTGACTTTAATATATTGTAAAAATTTTTTCAATATTAAATCATCGTTATGCCTGTCACAGAAAAAATAGTGTATTATACACGGGTAAAAATGTAAGAATTTAACTCTTGGTGTTTTGGCTCCCTCCGCTTTGCTTCGGGAGACAAACACACCTCGAGCTAAAATCTAGTACTTTTTTCCCTTGTATAATGAATAACTATAGTAATTATTTTAATGGTTTTTCTTAAAAATGTAATTGTTTTGCAAAATTCTGAGTAGTTAACAGTTTTATTTGGATCTGCCCTGTTAATTTTCACATGTGTACCAATTCTGCAGAAAACGTTGTGTTATTTTTAGAAAAATTCCGAAGTTTGCTACAAATTACATATATTATTTTGATAAATACGTGCTTTTGAGCACTTTTTATTTTTTTAAAAATTTGATACGACTAGTTAATTAAAACTTTCCATTACTTAAATAACTATCAATCAAGACACACATTTTTCAGATGGAATTATGCCAACACCTGTATGAAACCATTAGAAGTTTTAAAAAGGAAGATGGGACCCTTTTGTGTGATGCATTTATTAGAGTTCCTAAACGTAGACAGGAACCCGCTTATTATGAAGTAGTTAGCAATCCAATTGATCTGCTTAAGGTTCAACAGAAACTTAAAACTGAAGAATATGAAGATATTGAAGACATGCAGAGTGATATTGAATTAATTATAAGTAATAGTAAAGCATTTTACAAGAAAAGTTCACAAGAGTATCGTGATGCGTGTGATTTATGGGAATTATTTTTAGTGCACAAATCGAAGTAAGTAAATAGTTAATTGTTACTCATATGTTTAAAGAACTTTTAAGAAAACGAGGTTATAGTTATATCGGAGCTATACCTAATGTTAGAAATAGACCTACGTTAACCTTCAATTTATTAACGGAAAAAACCATCAATGTAAATAAACATGTCTATTAAACTCAAAAACACAAAACACATTATTTTAAATAGTAAAATGCTAAACTGAACTTTGACAGACTGCAAAAAAAAACCGAGAGTTATTACCAATTATTACATTCCCCGTTTGACATCAATTATTACGTTAACCTCGTGCGTAATTTATTACGTCCTAGATTTAGTCACAAATTATTGTCTTCAAACAGTTAAGGATTCACTTGCTAAGGAAGACATTAAAAACTAAACAAAGGGTTAACCTTGAATAATAACTGTAATCAAGACCTCCTCCACTAGTGGTTTCCAGCCAGAAATTACCGCTTCAGGTTGATCAGGGTTTCATAGGCCCGTTTTTTCATATTCTACGCCTCTAGGGAGCACAAAGGATATTATTAAGATAATTGAAGGAACAGTAGAGAAATTTAGAGGAAGACTTTGCTGCACTTAATGCGCACTCGCGTTTAACATATCAATACTGTCCAGTAATTAGGAATAACGTATTAAGTTTACAACGCTCCTTTCATGAACTCGTTGTTGTCCCCACCATAAAACGTTTCTCCTTCGACCTGGGAACTGCGTGTTTGGAAAAACATCAATAAATTAGGGGTTCTTCACCTCTGGTTCGTGAGCAGTTGTAACCACAAACTTCAAACGTAATAACTTAATTAAGAATGTGAGAAAGCTTTCTCTTTTTGGATTAAACATCCTCTCTTCCTAATATTAAAAGCAAACTTTGTGCGGCCAGAAGGCACAACACTGTAGATAAGAATTCACTAACTTCCTTTTTTAAAAATATACAAAGTAAATAAGTGTTTTTTATATTGCTCTCCACGAAGTATATTTTATAGGCCTTTTCATCTTTCTTCCTTTCTTCGTAAAAATTTTTACTTCAACAGCATCAATGTTTTATTGCACTACATATCTTTCAGAATTTTCGTTGCGGTGCTTCCATAAGTTACTTCTTTTAGCATTTTCGAAAAAATGTTTGCCTTCTCATACATATACATTAATTCGTTTATCATCGTTTCAGTTGCTGTCTCTATTCAGATGAATCTAATTTTGTCATCCTTTCCTGCTATTAGTTCTTGTATAATTGCGAGTAGTCAATCATGTCGTTTACTATTATCACTGACAATCATTACCACATCACCAACTGTTAGTTCATATTTTGTTTTAAGTGTTTTGCAATGTTGCCATAACTGTTCTAGAAACTCATTTCGAAATTACTACCTTAGCGCCAAACTAACTCTTTGTCGATAACAAACCGTCCTTTGTATTGCTTGGGCATCCACAGCATCAGAATAAGAAAACACTGCTATTCTTGATGTCTTGTTAAAAACAAGCTGGTGTTATAGGTATTATCTCAACATCATCTAATAGGAAAGTAAGAGGCCTTGGGTTTATTACGATCTCACATTCACAAAACAGTCTGAAGTTCTTCATATGTCAGCGACGCTTGTCCCAATGTTTTTCTAAGGAGTTTATTCATTATTCTAAAGAGTCTCTCTCACCATGGAGCAGATATTGGGTTGAGTTGAGAGAAAAAATTCAGCCAAATTTTTTTTCCAATCCAATTTTTCCAGTGCATTCTCGGTACCTTTAATGTTTTCATTGTCACTATAAATGACAGAAGGTCTACTTCTTTTAGAAATAAAATGCTTAAGAGCTTGCATAAAATCGCTACTATTCACTGATGCTATCAATTCTAAATGTACGACACGAAAAATGGCACAAGTGAAGAGACACATAGCCATGCTTTACGTCCCTCATGAAGAACAACGGACCTGATTGTATCCAATCCGGTAATGCCGAAGGCTGGAGCTTCACACACTTTATCTTTAGGAAACAAAACCAGCATCGTTTCCAAGAGTTTTGACTTGTATCTGGAACATGCTATGCATCCCTTTAAAAAAGTATCTAACTGATTTTCTTGCTTTGATTAACCAATACTCTTATTGTAAAATGCTTAGGATCATTTGTACTCCTGCATGACAAGATATCCTATGCTTTTCAAACATTATTCTTCTCACAACTGGATGATTACTAGGTAGTAGTACAGGACATTTAAATTTAGGGCAGTAGTTTCTCTCAGAAAGTCTGGTCGTTACTCATAAAATTACTTTGTGAACAAAAAAGACTATAGACTTATCTTTCACATCTTGTGTATAAATTTTATATTACGTACTCAATAGTATTTTGCATTTTTTTGTATGTCAGTTCTCCTCGTTCTTTACCGTTATGAACAACAATTATAAACAAATCTTCGGATCTGCCTTATCATATGAGACAACCAGCTGGTTAAATTTCGAAAAATATCTATAGTATGAATCATCTAATTTTTCACCTTGAACTAATAACAAACTATCATTTTTCATCTTTTCTTAGTTGATTTGAATTTTACCATTCTTCAGTAATGGGTCTTCGAAGCCACACTAGACCATCCCAAAAATTTTAACCTCAGTAGATCGTTTGGTAAACAAACACCCTCTACTGACAAATCAGCAGAGTTCATAACCTCAGGAATATATTTCCAGAAATCAGGTGAACTCAAGATTCTTATCTATTCTACCCTGTTTCTAACAAACATGTTTCATTGTTTCTGTCTTGGTATACAAGAAATCACCGTTGATAAATAAATCACTCTAATAGAAAGTAGCAATGTCTGTTACTCAGTTATCGTTTTTGTCAATCTAGCACCTATGCTAAAAGCTCTAATCTAGGTATTTTATTCTGTTCACACCAAGACTCAGAGTATCTGTCCTACTACACAAGCTTAAATCCAAAACTGAAGTACTGTCAACGTCTCATAAAATTTTGCAGTGGAAAATTTTCAATGAATTCATTAATAAATTGGGTAACCTCTTCCAACCTACTAACTCCTGACAAACAGTTATCTTTGTAGAAATCATTTATAAACTTTAATACCATCCACCGAGAAAATTTAGATTTTCCACATTCTATGATTTGTAACTTGCTACACAAAAGGAGTTTAATCACTGCTGTTAACAGGACTGAGCTACAAGACACGCCAAAATCAACACGGCAATGGCGAAATGTTTTAATATAACACCATATAGCATCCTGCTATAAAAACCTCTATCTTTTTCTTGGTCTATTTTCAGAAAAGCTCTACTGATGTTTCTGCTAACACCCATCTTTTCTAATCTAAAGCGCAACAATGTTGAGGATATCTGCTCTATAAGATTAGGGCCTTTTCTAAGTAATTATTAGGAGAAGGGGACCATTTTGCTTTAGCTGAAAATTGAAAACCTGGGAACTGGTGTTGAACTATTGTTTTAACAGCTCTATGTGGCAAATAGTGACCTTCATTTTCATTATTAGTTTCTAACATTTCTATAACACTTTATTTCTGCGAATCTTCTAAAACACTTATATTTTTCATACAACCCATCTTTCTTCAACTGTACCAAATTCTGCTCTAACATGTTGTACCGTGTCAGCAATAATCTACCTGATTATTCTGGAAACGACGAATATGGATAGTCATGGAGAGCAAGAAGAAACACTGCCGAATTTAACAGTGACGGTTAGTATATCCTCTCAAGCACTGCCATGCCTTCTACTTAGCTAAAAAAGTATTTAAAAAATACTTCGACAAAACTTGACAACTTTTTATTTTGACAAGAGGTTTCTAACTTTTTATTAGTAGTTCCTGGTCAACACTTTAGTAAGGAACTACAGACAATATTATTCTAACAGCCAAAGGTGGTTTCCAACATTCTCTTACCGGAGAAAGTATTTAAACAATAAATTTCTCACAAAGTAAAAGGAAACATTTCAGTCAAAACTCACTTATTAAAAATTATATGGTTTTATAGCTATTGACCTTACAAATGTGCCTACTGCTTTAGATAGTGAATTCAACATTGGTTGCACTGTCATATCGATTTTTTGTACGTTCCATCGTTTCTCAACGCGTTTATCTATTTCAAAATCGTCGCTGTTCTAAAGGATAAACTCTGCACATGCCATAACATTTTACCTCTGGCCGTTTGTATTTGAACTAGACGAATATGGTCATCTTTGCCAGGAAATATTTCAGTAACACGACCCAAAGACCAATCCAAACACTTATCGTTATCACTTCCTACAATGATCCCACATTTTTCTCTTAATATACTTAATAACCCTAAGTTCCAACATGATAAGCTTTTGCATGCTTAAAAAAATTAAATTTTGCTCAACGAATGTTCGGATGGCAACACTATGGGATAACAATAGAATTTAGTATCTGCTCTTGCAGTCACATGTGATTTAAATCAAAGTACACTTTTTTGTCATGAAAGGTCTGAAATGTTTGTATGGTTTTGTCGAATTTATTTTTGAAGTATTCTTGTTGAACTAATTGAAAAGTAAACATTTCAGCTGCATTTAGTTCATGGGCGATTAAATTATCACCACGTTTAAAATTAGTAGGATTTAAATTGTGTACAAAATGGAAACTCCACACAAGCATCTGTACCATCCTATTATAATTAGAAAAATAGTTTAAATGTCATTGTTTCGAATTCTCTTCACAAACATCGAGTAGGACTATCACCACCTTTCTTTCCGTTCTGAGGTTATTTCACTCTTATTGAATACAAGATTTTCTTAATTCATGTGTTAGGATCCTTATAAAGCCATGATGCCCACGATCTCAAACTATCACCAACTTTTATTTTTCATTCTGAGGTTATTTCATTCTCATCAAATACAAGATTTTCCATAATCCATGCGTTAGGATCCTTATAAAGCGATGAGTGGCCTACCCATTATCTCGATTGTAGTAATTGTTTTGGCGAATATCCACGAGAAGGAAGATCTGCATAATTATGGGATACTGGAATGTATCTCCACCTTCAACCGAAGTTGAAGCAAATATGTCGGTTACTCTGTTCCAGACAAACACTGCCCACTTCTCCTTCCTCTGTAATTCGGAAATCACTGTAGTGGAATCACCACAATTTTAAAAATTTTTAATCACATTGTTTTTCTAACCCCTATAGATGCTGCCAAAAGCTATAATCTAGGAACAGTTATTTTCTTGAGAAGAGCTACCCTAGATTTAGAGCCAACAAATAATCATAAACCGTGTGACGTTTCTTAGAATATAGTCACATTTCATTTTAATAGTTTTTGTATTGGTAAAGTTCACCACTAGCATTAAGTTATTTCTTTTAAGAAATATAATTTTTAGGTTACTATAATATTGATCTAAGGTAAAATTATTTTGTATCGTATGATCCATATTCAAAGGTTGTGAATTCATATGTCAGTTTCTGAAGGTTAGAGATAATGTCATCATTGTAATTAGTACAGTTGTTTTCATTAAGAAGGCATTATGATGGCACCAGATGATCTCATTGTCTGAGCGCAGATACATATCCACGATATATAACTTTAGGTAGATATATAGTTAGATAGGAGAAAACGACACGAGATATGTTCATTTTTATATGCCTAGTTCATCTGTCCGAAGTTTGCCGAGGATGCCTTGAATGATTTAGAAAGAGTAGATCCGTTTATCATAGAGCACTTTCTACAATTCAAACTATCAACATGCCGTTTTGGTAGATCAAGTACCTTGAGAGAGATTATTGAACAAGACTGAGTAGTATGAGGGCAAATTGGTTCCCAAATCGACAACTCTTGTGTTGGAAGTAACCATATTGTGGTGGACAAAGTCAATATCAGCATATCGTGAAACAAAACTGACAGTACATAAAAACTTGCTACTTTTTATGAAATATACAAAGTATACACACCTAGGGTATAGGAAAAAGTCAGATACCATAGGCACAACTGGGGGTTAACTCAATTTTTTTAAAGTGACAGTATCCCTTATGGAGGAACGGACCACAATAAGCTTCATTTTAATGAAGATTAGGTAGTGCCACTTCACAAACATAAACACTCACTCCTGGCCAACACCTTTTACATTAATTTTTAAAAAATTTGCATTCTGTGGTCTGGCTGGAGAAATTTGTAGTTTTTGTGAGGTAAGTACCCAGTATGAAATATTACTTTTGAAGTATATATTCTATGATACTTGTCTTGTTTAAAAAATTTATGGCTTACATTCGATTAATTTGTTTGTTATTTTTTTAAAGAAAAAAAACACCTAACAATTTGAACTGAAGAAGAACACTAAACATGATGAAGTGGCTGGAATCATTCGTGACAGAGTCATGAATTGCTGTACCAAAAGTAATTCAACAGTGTGAACTGGAACTTCTGAACTTTGACAAGCACACTTGAAAAACAATTTTGGTTTGATACATTAAGAACGGAAATGTAAAGTTCAGTTCAATGTTGAAAACAGCGAGAGGCAATCCCTTCCAATCTACAACTCTTCAATAAACAAAATTTGATTCTACAGAAAACAGGGACAGTTCATGCTAAGGAAATTTCTCAGTCATAATTGGTTTACATCCATTTAAAGGTGCATTTTACATATGCTGTTTTCTTTATTCTAAATCGTATCATAGATTCTTTCCAAATCAAGAAAATGGATTAAACCAGTAGAAAACACTTGAAAGGTTACATGTGCATGAAAATGTCAAAAAGTCAGAATATGCTTCATCCAATCGAAAACAAATGGAGAGAAATTTAATTCCAAACAGACTATTGGCATGGAATTTTAATCGCAAATTGAAAAGAAAAAGCCGAACTATTATACCTCGACAAGAATTCTCTGTCGTATAAAATTCATTGAATCTCCAGATTTAGCTTTGGTACGTACACAGAAGTTTACTTGGGTAAGATGATTATAGTTCCGATGTTGGATTTTTTTTTATTTTTTGCAACTATTGGATAATTTAGACCTCTCTCATTAAAGAACATGATATATGGGAAAGACTGTGCTGAATCCAAATTTCTAGACAATTCTTCCACTTGTGGACACTTGCTGTGTACCAGAGTTTACTCACAAGCGTTTGTAGAGGCAAGCACTATGGTATAATGTTTAACTGGACTCCTGATTAAGCAGATGTAGGTAGTGATGTATTTGGATCATTCTGGAAAAAATTTCGTTAAAGAGCTTTTACTTGGTTTTACCCAGATAAGCCAGAAGGATGCTAAGTACTTAGTTCAAGTTGTCCTCCACTGTCTAGAAAAAGGTAAAATGGAAGTAGAAGATTGACAATCACAGCACCATGACAACGCTGTTATGATGGTTTGATCCAGATTTAGTGTCAAACAAAGAATAACTTGGTAAGTGTACCTAGGAATCAATGGTGGTTACATCTATTATGTTTTCAATCGTTTGATGCACTTACAAAAAACTGACATCACATTGGCGACAATGCTGGGGTAACAGAAAAGGAAATAAATTTAGTTATGAAGGTCATGGTCGGTCGACCTTCTTAGCAGAGAAATAGCTGAAAGATTCAGTCAGCATGACATTGATATAACGTTTGGGTTTGTCTTTGAGGTTAAGAACCGTGTCGTGGTGTGGATAGCGAATTAAAGCAAAAATGTGAAAGTTTTTGTGAATTGTAGAGCTCTGATGTTGATGAACAGTGTTCTAGAAAGATATTTGGAGTGCATAATGCTATTGTCTAGTCTTACCAACAAAGATACCAGTCCTAAAGAGCTTCTCAAGTCCACTGGTCAGTATGGGGATTTGAGTTTCTCTTCAGATAATACTAACCATTGCAGTTTCCATTCTAGCTGCAAATGATCTTGCAATTAAGTGAAACTAATTCTTGATTATTTAATGGCATCGATAGGACACTGCAAAACTTATTGATCGTGCTCTATCCGGCATCTAAACTTAAACAACCGAGAAAACTGAGTAAATCATAAATCAGTATACATCAGTAAAAGCAAGCAAAGTGTATGCATAGTTTTAATATTGTATCATTAAAGTGTCCTGTTGTGTTATTAATTTAATTTAATATGAAAAGGAATAATTTATTACTTATGTGTCTTATGAAATTAAATACGAAACTGTTTTTGTGATTTTTGTAGTTTTTTTTTTTGGTAAATAATACTTGTTTGTTTAGAAGTTTTTCAAATATTTTTCAAAAGTACAAAGAATACAAGTGCTTGGATTGCATACCAAAGACGCTGCATATTTTTAGACTATGGCACCCTTAATGTGAATCGTTCTTGAATTTTTTTCTAAAGCATAGTGTAAATATTTAAAAATTTATTGCCCATAACTATGGTTCTTTAAGGTTATATATTTAATTAAAGCTTGTGTAACGTTAAATGTTTATCCTTCATAATATATTTTAAGGTTGTTGGATATTAAAGATTTTGAAGATGAAACAAAAGGTAAAAGTACATACAAAGTTAGTAAATATTCCAGAAAAAGTGCAATTGGAGATCTATCTAGTAGACAAGAAGCTGATCACTCAGAAGATACTTCAGAAACATCCACTAACCCCGATGATGATAACCCATATGAAGAACTTTTTACTGCAGTTATGACTGCGTCAGACATTGACAACAGAGTTTTACATACTGCTTTTCAAGTATTACCATCTAAAAAGAAGTATCCTGAGTATTTTGAGGTTATCGAAAGTCCAATTGATCTACGTACTATTGCCATTAAGATCCAAAATAACGAATATAATAATCTTAGTGAAATGGAGCAGGATTTATTGCTTATGGTGAAAAATGCTTGCCTATTTAATGAACCTGGATCTCAAATTTACAGAGATGCCAAAACATTTAAAAAGGTTTGTTATTAATTTTATTTTTATAATAAACAAATACTTTTGCAGATAATATCGAGTAAAAAAATTGAAATAGAGCATGGGAAATTTTCTGGTACTAAAAGCAGTGAGCGTATTCGTAATAAACGTTTACGTTTACCCACAACATTGTCTGCAGTTACTGCTGCTTTAAATGAAGAAGAGTCAGATATTGAAGAACCAGAAGAACCCATGGAAGAAGAGGTAAATCTGTCTATCATTCCAGTTCATTGTAATGTTATAAATTTACTTAGGAGGATCTAGTCGATTCTGAAAATCCCCAGTGGCAACTATTTCAATCAGTGCAAAGTGTTACAAATAGTTCTGGAACTCCTTTAAACGAACCATTTTGGAGGTTACCTTCAAGACGATTTTATCCAGATTATTATAGAGAAATAAAAAATCCAGTTTCGTTAACACAAATACGGCGAAAGCTTTTAAAGTCCTCATATGGAACTGTTAGTGAAGTAGCAGGAGATTTGAACGTTATGTTTGAAAATGCCAAAAAGTATAATTTGCCCACTTCAAAGCTATACAAGGTTAGATATCAGATTTAATTTATGTGGTTTATAGGTATTATATCTTTTACAGTTAGTAAGATTTTATGAACAGTTTAGTAGGATCACTAGTATGTTTAATGCATGTGTATTTATAACATCTATTTTTATTTATATGCTTTTGCTTCCTTCATAATATTTCTATTTGTAAATTCTTTTGTATCTTCTCGGACAATAGTTATACATTTACTATTAAAGAAAGTACATGGTAAGCTAACATCAAATAGACTTCGTATTTTGTAAATTGATTTAAGTCAGTTTGCATGTAATAGGGTACAAAGGTTACATCATTTAAGTATAGTTTTTCATGTTGTTATTTGCATTTATGATCATTTATGCAATGTCATTTAGAAATTTTTGATACGAACCTGCACTTTTAAAAAGCAATTTCAGGTAACCTTTTCTGTGTGCTTATAACTTTATAAAAAAAAATCAATCGTTAAAATAAAATACTGTTAATTATTTATTACTTTACAAAACACTTAATCTTACACAATTGGAAAAAGAACAACGGTATTAATTTTTCAAGAGGTTCTAATAGTTTTTCATCAGTTTGTAGAGATATGTAGTAATTTGTAGTTCTATCTAGTATATTATTTTGTTCATTTAGAGTGCAGTGCTCTAAAAATACATAAAAACATGTGGCGTTGAAAAAATTAAGCATCACTTGTTATAATTTCTTATTTTATGATTTTGTTTTAGCTAGTACTTTGAGTTAGTTAAATTATGCTAGTTACTGTAAAAGCTATGAAGTAATGTTTAAACGTTGATAAGAATGATTGCTAACGTACTGTGTACTATGCCAGAGAAGTTGCATAAAAGCAGAGCAAATATATTTAAAAAAATATCTAGTGAAACCAACCTCATAAAATCACATGCCAGTCAATTTAATAGAATATAGTGCATTAAGAAAGTTGTAAGTCTTGCAAAAATCTGACGAAAAAAGATAAATACCGTTCTATTGGATGTTACAAAAAATTCAGAAATTTATACTCTACAAATCATTGGGGTACTCCATTCCACTGCTCGTTTTATTTTATAAAACGAAAAATGAATCTAGTTAAATTTAGGAAATGTCATGGACTTTACCCAAGGAATTCAACAAGACTCAGAGTTCTGTATACCTTGTTGTTTGTCTTTTACATGCATACAAATTCTCGTATCTAAAGCATTTTGTTATCTTTCGTAATAGTCCACTCAAATGATAAGATGTGACAGCTCATTATTCATAGTTAATTATTTTACATTTCGATCCTTCTTTGCGTGATAGAACTAGTCCATGGTTAATAAATTTAATTGGTTTCGTTATATAGCTTGTATGTATGTAAAACTTCGATTAGCAAATATTCGCATCAAATTTGTTTTTATTTATATATAAGCTATATAATGAAACCATTTAAATTTATTAACCATGGACTAGTTCTATCTGGCTCGAAGTGCCAAAATGTAAATTAATTAACTATGAATAATGAGGTGGCACGTCATATCATTTGAGTGGACTGTATTGCGAAAGATAACAAAACGCAAGCTTTAGATACAAGAATCCATGTTGTACATAGTGTGTTATCCCCTTCATTGTTGCTGCAATGCCCACAGGGGAGTCTTGAATACACTGCTTACAAGGCATTATTGTTCTTTGTTTGTATAGGTTGCCTGGTAACTCGAAACAACCGTTCCGGTGCTAGGTCGGAAAAAGAGTCGTCGACAAACTTGACAAAACTACTTTCGCATGTGTTACACTACAAGAGGTGCAAGTGCAGTGCACAGTTTTGTTCCACAATATAGTTTTGAGTTTGAATTAATACGAAACACTTGTATTGTGAAAATAATCAGAATTTATTGTACAAAATCATACAGTCGGACAAAAGTCGAAGCTAATAATTAAATTTTCAACGAAAAAAATGCTCATTATTAGGTTAAAGAATTTATAGAGTTGCAGGCTAGATTATGAGTAATACAAATAACAGGTCCACTTTTAAATTCTAAACATTGCCAAAATTTATTGGGAAATGAAATAGAAGACTGTGTTATCTGTGCCCGGAAAGTGATTGAGAACTTCTCGAACATTATAAACTTTAAGTAATTCATAATTACTTTGTCATAATGATTTAACAAAAGTATTTTTTTAAACATTTAAATGGGCGAATGTAGTATTAATTTAGCATGCATTTAGTTTGTTATGTTACGTTATATAATTAACAGTATTTTACTTTAGCGTTTTTATTTTATAAAGTCGCAAATACATGGCAAAAATTAATTTAAAGTACTTTTTCAAATGCAGGCAGGTATCAAAAATTTTTAATCATAGTCCATAAATGATAGTAAACGCAATTAGACTCACAAGTGCGATACATTGCTTAATTGGTAATAAAATTACTGTGTTTTCAATAAATTAGAAGTTTTTAAAAGTTGTTAACAATCGTACAAAATACGTCCTATTGAAAAACTAACTGCGGCCATCTAAAGTCTGTAAAAAGTTGCTAACGAGAAGAGTTGTTATTTCTGCACTTGCATTGGTAATAAAATAGAATATAAAATTGAAATTCACATGTTCAATTTTTTTCAATATTTTAAAAACACATTGTTTAGAATTGTATACTTTATATTTGAAATGTGCGGGTTTTAAATCCCCACTATCAGTTTTAGGGGTGCTGTATTAACCGTTCACTTTCAACATCACTTCCATTCTTTTTTTTTTGATGGAGTTGAATGTGTTAAGTTTAACATGTAGCAGCACAAGATGTGTTCTCCTAAAAATTTATTTGTTTTTTGTATTTAAAGATCATAGTAAACGTTGTAACTAGTTATATTTACAACTGTGTACAATGGTAATTCAATTAGTAAAGTTTCCTTAAGTTTGATGAACGACTGATGTTATTTATTTGTCAACATTCTATGGATAGATTAATGGTGGATCTATTTACGATATTTATTCATTCAAGCTACAGTCCATTTAAATGTATGTGCATTGAACCAGTGCACCCTTTAATCACATCCACACATCACATTGTTTTTTTACTACGTTGGTTTGCTAATTCCACAATCTTTTTTTCATTTAACCGAACTTGTATTTCTTGTTATTATTCCCATTGTGAGAATCTTTATCTTGGTCATGGTATATACTTTTCATACCTGGCAGGAAGACTCTTTAATTTATTTATAACTAATTGACTATTCTGTATTATAAATAAATAGAGTAAATTATCATCGAAAACATTTGTAGCATGTCTGAAGAATATGTACCTTATAATAATAATTGATATAAATTTGTTCTGGAATGGTATTTTCTTGAAATGTTTGCTTCAGTTTTTCGTAATCCATAGTAATATAAGTTAAAAAAACGGCTGATAGTTTCATCTTCATTTGATTGTGCCTGCAGACAATTATATAGGTTTGTCCTTATCACTAATATAAAAAATTAATTTATTTCTCGATAGGTTGTAGTATTCCATCAGGATCGCTATTCAATGTTCGGTATTGTGTTAAGGTAGGTTCCTTGCTCTCTGGTTGTCCGTTGACCAATCAGATTGTAGGAATAGTTTGAATAGCCACATTCTATTTTTTAGTGGAAAAGTGGGTTGAAGTTGAACAATTTTCATATGTTGCTCTGTTGACCTTGTAAAGCCGTCATTTATTGTGTATGAGTATATAGGTTGTTACAAGTTTTAACAAAACAACCAGAATTCTTTTGTGTACTGCTTGGAGTGATAATCTGTTAGCATCGTAGCTCGAAACATTTTCATGCTTTGCGGCAGTGGTTTGAAAAACAAGTAATTCAAATTTATTTATTTTTGATTTATTTGACAGATGTATATAGCCGACAGATAGCAAAAATTGTTTGTTTCGCATTTATCCATTAACAGACCAATAGAAACGTACCAATGGAGAGCAGGGATCCTAGCCCTTGTAGAATGGCAAAATTTGAAATTATTAGCGAACTTGTTATTTTAACATACATGGAACTTTGTTAAGAAAAATTAAAAATAACAGTGGTCAAAGATTTGAACCTTGAAGTATGCTTGATTTTGCTGCAATTTATCAAAAGTATTCCAACAATATTTTTTGGCAAGTTTTGTTGTGTGTTAGCTTTAAGTACAATTAAAAAAATGTTAAACCAGTTGATGTTAAGTCTATGTGATGTACAAGTTGATTTATAACATCGCGGAAAACTTCTCCCGATGTGTCTGATAATGTTTTCTAATAGAACTGCAGCCGTAGGCTTCAAAAGACGAGTATCCTATTATGGTTTATTTAAGGATTTTGCGATAGAAATTCACTTGAAGCGTCAAGAGAGTGTCAACGCCAATTTCCATAGATGATAACTGCATCACAAAATGTTTGCTAAGGCGTTTTAAAGAATTACAGAAACAGGAACGTCAGAATTTTGTATATTGAGCATTGCATTACTAGGTTTTATACCGTTACCACTTCCAATACAAGTAAATGCTGCCTGGGAGATACTTAATAGTGAATATTATTGTGTCAATGGTGTTTATATGAACCCATTACCAATGCCAATTTTATTTCAAATATAACCATTTTTACAAAGGACAGCATATTGAACATCTCTGGTCTTTAGAATATCTACCTGCAATTAGGCGGTGTTGTTGTTACCTGCAATGATTCCATGTCAATATTTGGGGTGGAATGAATATTTAACAATGCCTTGCTTAACCAGCACATAATGAAAGATTGATTGAATGACAATACAATTTTTGAATTGTTAGAAGACAGCACCTCCCTCTCTAGTTGCATCAGTATATGTGGATTCAGTATGACGGTGCACCTCCTCATCGAGGAAGAGTAACGAAACTGCGTTAAATGTTCGTTTTCTAGAAAATGGATTTACTATGGAGGAACAGTTTACAAATTGCCATATCATCATACTTAAACCCACTACACCTTTATCTTTAGAAAAATACGAAGCAACTTGTGTACGACATAATAACCCAGGAGCAGTTGCTGGAACAAATGAAAAAGATATGACTGCTGTGCTGACTCAAATCTATGATTCACTCTTCTGACATTGTCTTACTTGCATTTGTGTCGAAGGAGGACACTCACTTACAGCTTAACCACGGGTATTCTTTCTTCTTGCTTTAAATTAGTATGTTATTGTCATCTTAAATTTGTACACATACAACATGTAATAAACATTGAAGGGCTACAGTTTCGTAAAAAGCTTATCGGATACATGCTTATTTGAAGTTTTTATTTGAATTACTCAAAGGTATCACCTGGTGGTCTTTCACCCGTCATAAATTGGTCTGTATTTTGTGAGCAATATGTTATGATTTACCATATACAATTTCCTTTTTTAATGTATATAGACAATGCCTATTTATGCTCTCAGTTCAGTCATTTTCCAATTTGCATCTGCTACTGTAGGAGTAACCATGGTATTGGCATTTCATTATTTTTTGAAATTTCGGAATTAGGTGTATTATAATCTGAACTTGATGGCATTAATTGTATATCAATATCAACAGGACTCTTAGTCAATGACAATTCAGAAAACACGAACATTGTGCTTGTAGTTTGCAATGATTTCTAAAGGATACTTTTCATTCGGCAGAAATATATTAAATAGTTATTAGAATATTTTAATGTTGGTTTAATTATAACTAAATTCTGTCACGACCTTTCATACAAAACCTGAGCTAAAGAATTATTAGGATTTTTATTATTTCTAAGCAATAGGCATTTTCTTTTTGGTGATTTATTGGGCTCGTTTCTCATTTAAGCTGCTTAAATAGTATTTTCATTGCTTGCTGTGATATTGAAATATATGAATTATATCAATTAATTCTTGTCTGGTTCTTATAATTTAGGTATGTATACAGATAATTCTGGTATATCGTTTAGTGGATTGTTCTGCTACTTGAAGGAAGTATTAGTCTTGCAATATTCAGAAATATATTTTCATTAATGTAAAAAGAGGTACTCTGCTATAAATCGCAATTGTATTGGAATTGTGTGAAGAACAATACTATCGCCAGAATTTGTTTTTGATAATACTAAGCCATTGATATGTGTACTATTTAATTATTAAAAAATTGTTAATAGCTACAACAAACCTATTGGTATTAATTATTTTACTACAAGAATATAGAGTATAATTCTTAAATATTTTAATAGAATGATTATGTATTGGATTTCTTAACTAAATCCTTTTTACTGCGCATATTTTCTTATTTATTAAAACGGCGAAAATTATAAAAGATTTGTAACATCTTTGTACTGAATTTATTTTTGAATATTTATAAGGCTTTCGATAATGTTGTTGAACTTTAAACTATTAATTATAAAATCGCTTATGCGTAGTGGGAGATAATTACGATTAATTTTGGCAAATCGGTATTTTCCCTATTTGTCGTACTCCTATGAAAAGTTGTGTAAAACAGTCTGTAATAACCAATATTCCTAATTTGATATTGGTTAATAAAATACATTCATGTAAAATTACTTTATTATTTTTTCTTAAAATTGTAGGGATAGATTTGACGGAAACTACACAATACACTAAAAATGCCGTACTGCAAACATTTATTCATAAAGTACCAAAAGCACATAAAAAACATAAGCATCAGACCAAAACCATCTGGAAGTCTTTTTTCCCGCTAACCTCATCACGAACATAAATAAATTAAGTATTATAGATATAGTGCACCAAAGTACTCTAAAGTAATCAGGGTTGCCGCAAAATTGCATAGACATCTGATATGCATGTTTTGCCATAGAACATGCTGTATATATAGTTATTTGGATATTTTTGTACACTATAAATTAATAATACCATCATTTGCTAAAGTATAAACGTTGCAAAGCTATTGATAGGGTCTTTTCAAATTTCGTTATTTTCCAACCGATTTAATCAGAATTATTTACTTTGAAGGCAAAGTGCAGTGCACTTTTGTGGCATTGGGTTTACAATTATTATTAAGCATTTGCTTTGTTGTTATCTTTTGTATTGTGGTTATTTCTTATACAAAACTTTATTGAACTTGGACTTAAAATAAATTGCTCATATATGTAAAAATCTTTTAAAAGACTATATTAAAATGGCGATCAATTTTCTATGTAGGACAATGCAAACTTACCTCGTAACTGTAATCGGTTCAAAAGTGAATCAAACAGTTAAACACCATTGTTCATCATTATACACTATAGGAAGTATTACAAGTTTTACAGATTTCTTTTTCCAACAGTTTGTTATGCTTAAATGAGGCATTAAATTATTAAATTCAGAATTTTCTAAAAAGGGTGGGAATTCCGTAATAAATTAAAGGTGTACCAGGTAACTATAGTGGCACGGGATTGGCGCACTATATAAACAACTAAAAAACTGTAAGAAAAACTGACAGTGTAACAATTTTTTAATAAAAAAAAGTATTTGCCGAAGTATTTATTTTCAATCCTTAATAAACTTTCATATTCATTGCAAATTTTAGTTCCAGTAGGGAAATAATAAACAATTGGTTATGTTGTATTCATTTTATTGTAAGCTTAAGTTTCATACTTTACTGTAGTAATAGATTATATGCTTCAGGTGCATAGCACTAGTCCAAAATCTTGTTGAAACAGTTGTCTAAACTATAAGGTTGTTGCTTAAAATAGACGTTTAACATTAGCTATTGTAGGTAAATACTGTATTATTCTCAAATATCTCAAGGTTTCCGTGTTATTTTATAAACACCATTGGTGGTGCGTCCTAGTTTTGTTAAACATATGTCTTTTCCATAGTTCTGTGTATATAGGATTTCCTGGAATGAATAATTTTATATACCGCTCTGATAGATTTGTCACTTCTATCATGTGTTCTGAGATGTTTGTAGTTGAAGCTGAATGGTTGATGGTAAAATTTAGTTTAAGAATTCGGATAGTGATTTAAAATCCATTTTTTTAGCGCAAAAAATAATTGATTGAAACCTAATACAGTTTATACCTTTACATATGTTTGTCTGAAGCATTATGAATTGTTAAAAGAGATTATAAGGAAATAAATGGCCGAATCGATTACCTTTTTATACCACTTCATCACTTCATGGTAAGATTAAAGATTATAAACATTATGGCTCCACCAAGTTAGTATCCTGTTACACATAAGATGAGTTCCATCAGTGATTATTCATAACTCGCCATTGAGGGTATGATTTATTCTGTTGCCGAATTCACTAAAGAATTTATGAAAACTGATTGTGTTAAGCAATTTCCTTTAAGGCTTGAGGCGTTAATACACTCGTTGGTTCAACTAGATACAAAAGTACTGCAATTTTATTTCATAGGATTTTTCATAAAAGAGAAATCGTAATCAAAATTTGAATTCTTTAGACTTAGATATTTTATTGAAAGAAAAGTTAAAGTGGATTGCTGTTCAAAATTTGTAACAATTAGTTGGTTCTAGTTTAAGCTTTCTTTTGTTTGTCTTTCTCATTTGTGAGAGGTCGGACTAAAAAAGTTTTTTTAAAAAAGATGTCTGTGTGTGATGATTTGCAAGGATGTTGTCTAGTATGAAAATAGAAAAACAAATCAACCCTCCGATTATATAATTTAAAATTTAGGCAATTCATTTATGGAAAAACCTGAAATTAAATATGTAAGTGGTATGCCAGTATCTGACAAATCATAACTAAGGTAATAAATTTGTAAATCTGTAATTTACAAATTTAAATCGTGTACACAACTATACATAAATTGAAAGTTAGGTTTATGTATAGTAGTGTACGCGATTTAAATTTGTAAATTTTCCAATTATCATCATCGATTTCGGTGGCGTAATTGGTAAATGCATGGTCCTACAAAGGCTAAGATACAGGTTCAAGTCCTGTCCAAGACTTTATATTTTTCATCTTTTAATTACTAGCTCGATTTGAAATGATCGTTTGGGCTTTGCATAGATACCTATGATCTTATTAACTATATATACATTATATATATTTTTTGTTTCCCAAAGAGTATAGTTGGGAAATTATCTAAATGATTCTCATATATAGTAACATTATATTTATCCAAGAGTTTTAATAAAGAATAAGAATTAATAAACACTAAAGGGTTTTATGTATCTGCTTTTTAAAATTAATTAATATTTGTTAGATACAGTGGCGTCCAACTTAAAATTGCATTTTCTTTTATTCAATTAAGCTAATTCAGCCCTGACCCATCTCTAACTCTCCATTGGGGCAATAGCCAAGTTAGCCGAGGCATATAATTTTTTTAGATGTTATATCTTTAAAGTGTAAAACTGTGTAGCAGCGGGTGGACGTTTTTTACTCTTAATGTCCAGCTAAACAGGTTTCATAAATACACACCACCACAAAACAAAAGAATAATTTATAACTATCTATTAAACTTACAACTGAGTGCCAATTTAAATAAGGACACTTATTTCACCAGCCTGAATCTACATTGAAAAATAATTATTTAATTTTTCACCAAAAGAGTATGGAGCTAAACTGTCACCATCTTAAACTTCCAGTTGCTAATTTCTAGCCATTGGGGTTTTTCAATTTTTCTTATCTATTATAACCTTTGACGTGTTTTGCAGTGGCTGTCCAACTTTTGTCAATTTTTTCCACTTTTAATGCATTTTTGGGATGGGGGGGGGGTTATGCCATTGTATAGTCTTTCTATTGAGCTTGTATTGAAACACATGAAAAATGTGTGACCCCCTATGATTTACTTATGTTAATGTCATGTGCTTAGTGTTACCTCATGTCTAGCAGATAAATGAATATATTGAAACATTTTACATTGTATTGTATTTGATTAAATTATCTGTAACCTGGTATTTTTGAGTTTTACTAAATAAGTGTCTATATTATAATGATATTATTATTATCTTGTTCAGAGGTTACTTTGTATTATAATTATACGCATATTCCTGCAACGTTAATTTTTCCTAATTCTACTAAAATTTGTAAAAGGCTTTATATTTGGGATAATTATGGTATAGAACGTGCATATTAATAATTTCACTCTTATTTACTAAAAATTATTCTAAAAGCTTTCTGGAAATAACATGACCACACTATGAAAATTTACTGTTATAAATATCCTGTTATCTACTAACTGGGGTAATTATTCATGCTTACATCTTTGTATTTGACTTCATAATACGCAATATAGAAATATGTTTCCTCTTTTGCAGTTTTTTTAAAATAATTTATGAACCTGAGATGTTTAAATATGTATTACACAGAAATAAAACTATGCTTTTGTGGCTTTATGGTCTAAATTCTTTTTAATGGAACTAAAAATTTATTGAAATGTCATGCTAATGAACACACTTTTCATGAAATTAGAATATTCAAGATACAATCATATTTATTTTATCCGTTTATGATTAATTTTCTCCCTTTTCACATGGTTTCTATTTAATGTATTGACAACGCGTTACATATTGCTTATAAGTAAAGAGAATTGATCTATTGCCATTAAATAGATCTTAGAAAGTTGATCTAAGAATGTGTAATTGGTTTTATTATATTGCTACATATTAACATTAAACCATTACTCATTTATTATACGTCACATAACCTATATATTACATATATATATATATATATATATATATATATATATATATATACAATTAGTTAAAAGTGACAACCAGCAGTGTATACAATTAATACTAACAGGTTATTTGGTCTTCAGTAATAAAACTCTTATTTGTTTTTACCGAGTTTTCGATTTATTTAAAATCTTCTTCGGGGTGCTGTAAAGTAACTGTGACTGTCATTAACATAAGAATTCTAAAATATTACTTACAAAAACTGGAGTTAAGATACTGTCATGGCTTTGATAATTATCATTAAAACTTAAAATAAATAAATTAAATAAAACATTTGATAAAGTACAGAAACAACTATTCACGTTTATCACAATACGTTACAAATTAAAATAAAATTTGGCTTTTAAATTCCATTGAGAATTTATATTTTAAAAGCCAAATTTTATTTTAATTTGTAACGTGTATTGTGATAGACGTTAATAGTTGTTTCTTGTACTTTTATCAAATGTTTTATTTAATTTATTTATTTTAAGTTTTAATGATAATTATCAAAGCCATGACAGTATTTTAACTCCAGTTTTTGTAAGTAATATTTTAGAATTCTTATGTTAATGACAGTCACAGTTACTTTACAGCACCCTGAAGAAGATTTTAAATAAATCGAAAGCTCGGTAAAAAACAAAAGAGTTTTATTACTAGAAGACCAAATAACCTGTATATATATATATATATATATATATATATATATAAAGCACAAGTTATTTGCAGTCCGCAATAAGAAATTGTGTAGAACAATATATAAAATAAGATGTATCTGTAAACAAACTCTTATGAAAATAATAAAAGCTTATTGACAAGTACAAATCGGGCTAGTAGTTATATAGCCAGTAATAAAACAATAACTTTATTACTTCACAGGGAAGGAAACATCCACTGACCGACGGTTTTGGCTTTGTTAAGCCTCATCAGAGCGAATGATAGGGTTGGAAACTAATTCGCTCTGATGAGGCTTAACAAAGCCGAAACCGTCGGACAGTGGATGTTTCCTTCCCTGTGAAGTAATAAAGCTATTGTTTTGTTAATGGTTATATAACTACTAGCCCGATTTGGATTTGTCAATAAGCTTTTATTATTTTCATAAGAGTTTGTTTACAGATACATCTTATATATATATATATATATATATATATATATATATATATATAATCGGTGAAAATATTTTGACTGTCTGTAGACTATCCAATTAGACGACGAAAATTTTTATTTATTTAAATAGCTTTTGAAATTAGTGATCGTTTGCATGTAGTATTTTATAAAAACATATCATGCCAGAATTTAAACCTACTCTTTTTTATTTGTAACAGATACAATAGTGATGTAGTCAGGGGCATCAAAAATAAACTTTTAGTACTGAACAATGTATTATAGTTAAGTATTTAGTTCTTATAGTTGTCAGGTTAGAAAAATATAGTATATGATTAGTGGTAAAGCAATACATTTGCTATTATGCAAGATGATTTATGATGGATCTTGATTAGAAGCATCTTAAGTACTGTTTTGATGTTATTATGGCTGCTAGTTATACAGAATCTTAACGGTAACTATTGTGGGATATTATATTTTATTTTTACAAATTGTAGGGTTAAAAAATATATCTTTAGTGCTAGCCAATTCGCACTCTGTACATTACGGTTTTGAAGTGTTCTATTTTTTTAAAATTTCTAAGAACTTCTTTCAAAAATATTTTTTAAACGGTCACATCATTTAGTTTGGTTCAGCTTTACTTACTGCAATAAAAACGTTTTACATTATTTGAAACTACCTGAAGTTATGAATCTTTTTTTTAGGGTAGTTTTTGGCCATTGAATCCTCATGCAAGTTAAACATCTCAAGTGAAGATTTTCTTAAATAATTTTTTATTATACAAATTGGATACCTTATATTTAACATTTTTTGACAATATGTATACTTATACCTACATTAAGTAGTTTCAAAATATTTTAATTTGCTTGTAGGTTCTCAGATAGATAGGTGCACTTTTAAAAAATCGCCATATGGGTGGGTACTAGTTTTTATTATTGTTTGTTTAATCAGTATTGCAAATACAAATTGCCAGATCTTGTTTTAATACAAAGAGCTTCATCTTTTACTGCTAAATATTTACGTATATTAAAAGTAAAAGTAAACAACAAATATTAATAAAAAAACAATAGTTGTTTAATGAAAAAAAAATAAAATTGATATTAAACAAATTGTTTAAACTGTGTTTATTAATCTAAGCACTGAAGCGCTATCGAATTCACAGTTTAATTGCTTATTTTTTGAATTTTTATTTCAGGTTGATATTTGAAAAAGCCTCTCATTCTTATGAATTCTTTTGTGTTTTAAATGTGGATCATTCATTCTTATAACATCCTTGGTTCTCATATTATGGTCAACTTATTTCGAACAGTAGATTTATGTTTGTCATTATTCCTAGTATCAACAAGAAATGAAACGTTCAATTTTAAATTGTTCAGAAAATTTATTAAAACATTTACTAAAATTTTGTATTGCATTTGTTATCCAACAGAACATTTGATTGCAAATTTTTCATGAAAAGAATGGATCTTCTGTGCATTGTAGTGGGATATTTTTATAAAATTCAATTCCTACAGAAAAGGCTCTCAGATGTACACCATGTTTCAGTATCTTAATTGTCAAGAAATGGTTTTTTGTACTGATGCCTTTAGACCTTCGAGTTGCAAAAAAGTTTGATTTAATTTCTTCTGAATTGAGTTCTTTCAGATGATTGCAGATATGGACGTTTTCCTTGAAGTAAGCAGTTGCCATTATTGATTTTATTATATTGTAAGTAAACTTAAGACATTCTTATTCGTGGAATATTTGCTATGAGGATTTAATGAGCAGAAAATTTTTGTTTGTCACTTAATAAAATCGAAAGTGTTCTAAATAGACGACTGTGCATAATTACGTTTTAGTTATTCTATTTTGTATGCAGTTCCTATATGCAAAACCTGATGTTGTTTAAACTGTGTGTTTTTTATAAACGAGCTATGTGAATAAATATAGGTGTTTTGTACTTATTTGCTTTCCAACGATGTCCCAGTTGTACAAGGTGTGTTCCAAAGTAAACAAGACTTTTTCAAAGTAGCACATTCTAGCGGCTACCGAGTTGGAAAATACATTCTCCATTGATGTTCTGTCAAATCTGCATGATAATTGGACATGTACAAAACAACTTATTGTGTTGTGACCGGTGCAAAAATGAACATCGAACAAAGACCCCACATTAAGTACTGTTTTAAACTTGGTAAAACTTTTACCGAGACGTTTCAATTAATGAAACATGTTTATGATAATGAGTGTTTATCTCATAGCAGAGTCCACGAGTGGTATATATTCGTTAAGGATGGTCGTGAAAACATAAATGATGACAAACATATTGGGTAGTCGAGATTTGTGATAACCACAGATGCCACCAAAACTGAGGGTGAATTCGTCAAAGATCAACCTAACTCTTCATTGAAAGTGATGAAAATGGGATCGAATATTTCTAATACATCAATTTATCGCATTTTGACCAAATTTGGGCTTTCAAAAGGTGTGTTCACTCTTTGTTTCATGCAAATTGGCTGATGACAAAAAATTAAGCAGAATTTAACACTTTAAGGACATCATCAAGAATTCAAAAAAAGACCGAAATTTTTAGTACAATATTGTAACTGATGATGGAACATGGTGCATTCAATACGATCTAGAAACGAAGCGCCAAGGTGCAGAATAGAAGCGCCCAGATGAACCTAATCTGAAAAAGAAGCAATTTGGAGAAGTTAAAAGTGAAGGCAATGTTGATTTTGTATCTACCATTCGAAGGGAATAATTCATACAGAATTCATTTAATATAGTCAGATGGTTAATTCTGTTTTATCTTGCTGTTTTGAAGGGTTTGATGTAGTGTATTCATCAAATTCGGTCAGAATATTATGAAGAAGGAAGTTGATGCTGGTTGCATGATAATGCACTATTTCAGTGATCTACACTTGCGACTCATTGTTTGATCAAAAATCGCATTTTAACAATCAACCACTTGCATTTGTTGCTGAAAAGAGAGTATTAATGCCAGAGTTATGGCCATCCAGAGGGTTTGCATCTACATACGACTTAAAAACACTTCTTGACCATATAAATGCTGGATAAAGTCTCAGAGAGACCATTTTGAATAAAATGAATGAATTTTATCAAAAATAGGTCTTTTTGTTCTTGTTTTGGAAAAGTCCTATTTTCTTTGAAATTCACCTTGTAGTTATAGAGCTTTATTTGGAAAAATGTATTCGTTATTGAAAAGAAAGTGTTCATAGCAGAGTGAAGGCCATCCAGAAGGCTTGAAACGATATTTTTATGGACATCTTTACAGGTAACCTAAAACACTTGCGTTTTTGACCATGTAGAATGCCAAAAAAATGTCGTTTTCATTTTGAAAAAACAGTATTTACTTTGCTACGTACAGTGACGTGGTCAAAAAAAACACGGAAGAAGAAAGAAAGAGAAATTGACCGGGCTTAATCGGCGAGTGGGCGGGGTATTATACCTAAAAAAAAATGAAGGGAGGCCTGAAATAAAAATATACTCACTCATGCACAATCAAACATTTACAAACTAAAAACCTCTAATTTAAAAAACAAAATTATATACAAAACAACATAGTACCAAAAATGAACAATTCGTAGGTACACAATATACATATTTACAAATAAAAAAAAGAATCATTTTTAACATGGTGAGCTGCAGTTTTTAGGTCACCCCCTATATTAATCTTCAAGCAAGAAAAAGGAACAAAATTACCCCACTAAAAATCACAGTTCGAAATCAGCATTGTAAATACGGAATTCTATGCATAAAATTATCCTAATAAAGAAATCAGTAAACATTATAATATCCTCGCACATACAAACAACCAGTCATTTTACCACCTACAAGATAATGCACTCGTAGACCCGTGTACATATGTTGTTTCCAACAACTACCGGGTACCCATATAATAAACACTCACCCTCGAGTCACCACTGTCGGATTGGCTCCTACCGTCTGTAAAAAATGGGGCGAAACAGAGGTGCGCGTGATCCCGCCTTGGGATGATCCTCCCATCACAAGGGACGACCATTCATTGTGGCTTTAAGGGCCACCGGAAGGTGCTATAGTAATTATAAATAAAATTAATTTAATGTCGTCGAAAAGTACAATTTTATAAAACCCATAAATACGCACCATGCTGTAAGGAGTGCTCGAACTTTTCATACAGAAAAACGGAAACAATCAACCATTCTACACGTGTTTTCGTTGTGTGGGTTGAAAAGCAAATGAATATTAGTTTCGTTTCATTAATGACCAGAGCTCAAAGTAATATTAATGTTAAGGAAATAAAACTGGCAAAACACAGTTTATTGGGATAATACGCGGCTTTATTTCGATGAAGCTTTTAATGGAAAACACATAAGAATCAATTATCAGATACCTAGAGCCTGTTGTCGCCTGTTTAATTTTAGCATAAACTTTACGTTGAGGAATTCTTAGAAGGAGTATTTATTATTAATTAGGCTCTAGGATGTAACAATAGGAATCGAATTTATACAAATAGATAAATGAATTAACACGTGAAAAGGTTATTTTAATTTACTGAATTAATTTTCGTTTTTAACGCCCAAGGGATTTGAGCTGAAAATTATTAGATCGCGTATTTCTTATTAACAGAAAAAAAATGTACGTGTTGTTCAAAATAAACGTAACAACTTTGAAATGCACCTTGAGGTTGTAGAGCTTTCACAAATAGAAATAAAAAATGAATACAGAGAAATTATTTTTTCAAATTTTAATAGATATTGGTAAAATAGTTTTTAAAATTTTAACTAATACTTATATAGAATTCAAAAACAATAATCAGATACGTAAATGGAGAATAAAATATTGCAATTTTGTTTTTATACAAAAATTAAATTAATGAAACTTTTGATGTCTATTTTGCTACTACATTACCAATAAGTTGTTGAGAAATTCGAAAATATTTTTATTCGAAAACCAAACATAATGTGAAAAAGTGTAAGCTAAGATGCAAAATTATTAAACCATCATCAAAATTGTCTGCTTATGTCCAATGTGATGATATGATATCAATAACTTTAGCGTATTTCTTAAACTTCAATCTGAAATGTCTTGGATATCCTTTATTACGAGGGCCATTTTTTTTCAACCTCCGATCGTTCCGTGCAGACGTTACGCGGGTAGCATAAAGGGGGCATATGCTGCAGGTGACTGCGCAGCTCTAGCACTACACACACCGCCATTGTTGACATTCAGACGTCAGTCGGCGTTGTGCTATAGCCACGTATACATGTCTGCTATTATTGATGCTCATGCCAAGTGTGAAGTGCGAAGTGTGATTCGTTTTCTACAGGCTGAAGGCCATAGTGCTGCAGAAATCCATCGAAGAATGAGTCGTGTGTATGGGGAAAACTTCATGAGTGATGGTGTTGTGCGTGAATGGTGTCGAAAGTTTAAAGATGGCCGTAATGATGTGCATGATGAAGGGGGCCAAGGCCGCAAATCTGTTGTTTCAGATGACCTGGTTCAACGTGTTGACAGAATGGATAAAGAATACCGCAGATTTACCATTACTGCTTTGTCTACAGAATTTTAAGAAGTTTCAAGGTCTGTTTTGTACTCTATTGTTACTGAACGGTTAGGCTACAAAAAACTTTGTGCACGTTGGGTCCCAAAAATGCTGACGGACGGCCACAAAACTCGACGAATGGCATCAGCGTTGGAGTTCCTTGAGCATTATCATGATGAAGGAGACAACTTTTTGAAATCAATCGTGACTGGGGATGAAACCTGGATTCAATATGACACACCGGAAACAAAACGACAATCACGACAATGGATTCAACTTCACCAAACAAATCAAAGAAATTCAAACAAACTTTCAACAACAGAAAGACCATGGCTACTGTGTTTTGGGACCAACAAGGTGTGTTGCTTGTGGAGTTTATGGAGCCCGGAACCACAATCACTGCAGCTGTTTATTGTGAAACTTTACGACAGTTGCGTAGAGCCATTCAGAACAAACGAAGAGGAAACTGACCGCTGGAGTTGTTCTGATCCACGACAATGCCCGTCCACACACTGCTGGAGCAACTCAACGGCTTCTCGAACCATTTGGATGGGACATTTTCGATCATCCGCCATACAGTCCTGACTTAGCACCAAGCGATTTTCATTTTTTTCCTGACCTGAAGACGTGGCTTGGTGGGAAGCGCTTTCAAACCAATGAGGACCTTCAAACCAACGTCAAGGACTACTTGAATTCATTGGCGGCAACTTTCTTTGAACAGGGTATTGAAAAGCTTGTCCATAGATATGACAAATGTCTTAATCTCTTTGGTGATTATGTCGAAAAGTAACCATAAGTGTACCAATCTTTTGGTAATAAAATTATTGTTGTATATGAACTTGTCTTTTATTTATAGCCTATCAGAGTTTGAAAAAAAAATGGCCCTCGTAATTTATTGTGCATCTGCAGAATATAATGCATTTCCAATATGTACTGTTTAAATGGTATTTACTCATGACACTCGTCTAGTCAGCAAAAGCTTTTTGCTAAAAAGCATTACATATTTAGGAAGCAATATTGTTAAATATATGATACCTATTAATCGTTATTGCTGAAACTAATAAAGTCGCTTCTATAACAAACAATTAGAATTTTAGCAAATGGTTTATTGAGAAAAGGCTTTAACAAAATTTTATTAATCAAAACTCATTTTAGTGAAAGCGATTTTTCCATAACACATTTTACTAGAACTGTTTGTATACTTACCAAAATCAGTTTAGGTTTTTCGAAAACCGGGTACTTATTTCTAATGCCAAAAACTTATCCTTGTTTAAGAAAGCTTTTAAGACAAATATTAGTCTATGTTTTACTCTTTATATATAACTGTTGTGATTACATTTATGATGAATAGGATTATAATTTGAAAATTTTCATACATGAACTGGAAATTTACTTTATTGTAAAAACTTCATACCTGTATGCTACTCATTAGATAAAGTATAATTAAAGCATGGTCGGTAAGCATTTTAAACAGTTATATTTATTTTTACAAAATAAAGCTAAAATGACTTAAAAACCATATAATTAATGTAGGTATAACAATAGAAGAATTAAATAGCAAACAGTAAATGTAGTTGTTTGAAAATAAGATTTAGGTTCAGAATATTTTAATGCACAAAGGTTTACCTTTTGACATAGAATTAGAATTTATGAAGAAACTGGCATGTCGTATATAATAAAGAAGTTAACTCAGTCATAGATAATAATATCGTAAATCCACCTATAAAATTTCAGATGCAAAATAAAATTATTACTTAAGATACTTTTAATAGATAGCCATCATAAATCAATCCTGTATATTTTTGAAGCTTATGTGTAATATTATACATTTATATAATTTTAATTTGGCACAGTTGGTCTATTTAAGTATAGATATTCTTATTCTATAATATGTACTAATATTTGGTTTTATTAGGATGCTGTTAAACTTCAAAAAGTGATGCAACTGAAAGTTCAAGAGCTACTTGATATTGATCAGGTAACACACAGAGTCACTAACAAATATCGAAAGGTAGGCTACGCACTGCTAATAAGCTGCGGTGTGGTATTATTTAATTAATTAATTGCATGAGGTGTGCATAGTTAAGGCTTGTGTTATGTTATTTGGGCTTTGCAAGTTACCTTTTAGAGTAATTTTTTGTTTTATATTTTAGAAAGTATTTTACAGGTGGTATTTTTATGTAGGAAATAGTTTGTAATCTAATTGACATCGTAATATCCTTAAATCAGTATTGTGCTGATTTTTCTTTATAAAAATTTTTAGAATTTTACTTTAGAAAAAAAGTAAACCATATTAGCTTTTATGATTATTTGTTTGTGTCAGAGATCAAAATAATAACTTTCTACTTACAGTATGTTCGATCAAGCTGCTAATGCCAAATTGTTTAACGAATAAATCTTCTTTTGTTTAGGACTTTATTTCGTAGGTTGATTGCCATTCCATGGCATAACAACGTATCACCAGTGTTCTATAATGCCGACAAGCGAATATTTTATTGCCACCAAAACAATGTATGTTATGACCACTGATTGTTATTGTTCACTGTGATAACTCACCCGACGCACTTAAGCAGCTGTATGTTTTATTTTTAAGTGCAACGTGCAATGTGATAGTCATGGTGTTTTAAGAACGAACGACGACGACGTAGTGACCATAAATTAACGCCTGTCTTTTGTAAGGTTAAAACAGGAATACAAGGGATATGTTTGACTTGGTTCGGGTTGAATCGTTTTGTATAATGATAAATGTGTAAAAGCCAGGGTGGCACTTAGCAATTTATGCAATATGTGATATTTGATTTATATTACAAATTGAACTAAATGTAAAAGGCATTGACATACCGCCTATCAAAATAAGAGTGGAAACATTTATTTTCTATAAATGAACAAAACAAATGAAATGTTTAAATATACATGGAAACTAACATATTAACAAACAAAAGAAAATGCAGATAATGAATTACAAACTCTTTTCTAAAGGGAGAGGACAAAGCTTAACTAAAGGCCGCTTGATGAGGTTATTAGGCGTACGTACCAATGTGACACGTGAAATACCGTCTATACCTGGGTACAGCGCCTCAATTTGACTCAACTGCCATGACAATGGAGGTGTTTGATCATCTTTGATGAGTACTACCATATTCCAATTCTTATTAATGACAAGGCTGAATGCCACTTGACCCTTTGTTGCAATGTATGCCATTTCTTCCAAAACGACTGTTGCAAGCGCTGTATAAGCTGCCAATGGTTAAGATGGGACAATTTGGTGTCTGAGAGGTCTGCATCCGTGATAACGGATACGGGTTCAACATTGAGAAAATGATGGAGTCAAATATGAAAAATCTGTTGAATCACTACTGAATGAACAGAGTGGTATCGAGTTCAAGATGGCTTCAATCTGTACTAAAACAGTGAGAAACTCTTCATACGATAGCCTTTAATCACCGATTTACCTAGTCAGGTGAGACTTCACTGATTTAATGCCAGCTTCCCACAAACCACCAAAGTGAGGGAAAAATGGAGGATGAAATGCAAATTTGATACATTCTGATTCTGCTGGCTGCTTTTGTCATTTGCGATAGTTCCTTAGCCGCTCCAACAAAATTAGTCCCACAGTTGCTGTGGAGCTGCACACATTGGCCTCTGCGTGCTATGAACCGACGTAGTGCTGTGATAAATGATTCTGTTCTCAAGCTAGATGCTAGCGCTAAATGTATAGCCTTAGTACTAAAACAGACAAACAAACAAATGTGCCTTTAACATTTTAGCACCTCTGACGCGGCTCAGAAATGGAAAATGGACTACCATAATCTACACCAGTATGAAAGAATGCCTTACCCGGCATGACTCTAGTGACAGGAAGGTCGCCCATGGGAGGAACAAATGTAACAGGTTTTGTACGAAAGCAACGAATGCAGGTTTTCAAACAATTCTGAATGGCCCGTTTGGCAGACAATATCCAAAAATTTTGGACTAATAAAAATGTTTAGTGCGAACACCTGGGTGAAGATATTTCTTGTGACAATCAACAATTATAAGTTCTGTTAAACGATGCGAATGTGGAAGCAAAATAGGAAATTTTGCATCATGTGACAAATCTAAATTTCTTAATCGACTGCATACTCTGAGCAAACCACGGCTGTCAAGAAAAGGACTAAGACGACAAAGTTGTTTGATACATAATTTACCATTACAATATTTTGTATGTCTTGATCAAAAGCTTCATGTTGCATTCTTTTGACCAACAAATGAAGTGCGTCCTGCTATTATTGTAATGATATATCTTCCATCAATTTTGAACGAGATCTTTTAGGAACTTGTAAATTGTGGATAAAATGCCGAACATGTGTAATAATCCTCAGTATCTTTTGTAGATCGGGCCATTTTGTTAACAACGAATCTAAAAAATTGTCTACAACAACAGTATTTAAGAAAGTGTACATTTTTTAACATCCATCTGTGACGAATTAACGACTAGGCTCAAGGTTGTTTAACGGCCATTGGTCTTCAGGTCCATTTCGAATGGACCTGCACCTTGCCGAAGTTCTTTATTACTAGAACAGGTGAAATGGCTTGCGTGTTCTAATGAGCTAAAGAGCCAAACTACAGGTCCAACCAAAGTAGTAGGGTCGTTAGTGAGGAACCAGACTAAGACAGGTCCCCGAAAGAGGGCAGCGGCTTTTTCGGTACTTAGATTGGCAGAGACCATAGGGGTCGGTATGGCAGTCTAAGACACACTACCGCGATGTGGAAGGCAACGGGAAACCACCACATTACCTCCCAAGTACACAGCGTACCTAAATTATAATAAAATGATGGCATTCTCTGGGGTAAAAGATTCCGGAGTTAAAATAGTCCCCCATTTGGATCTCCGGGAGGGGACTACTTTGGAGGATGCGATCGGAAAGTTAAGAATAAGAGTCGGGAACATTTTGCGAGTCGGAGCGTGGAATGTTAGAATTATGAAGCAAGTGGGTAAGCTAGAGAATCTAAAAATCGAAACGAATAGGTTATCATTAGACATAGTAGGGATCAGCGAAGTTCGGTGGCCAGAGGCGGGGAATTTTTGGAGTGGTGACTTCAGGGTAATTCATACAGGAGCCGAGGAAGGAAATTTGGGCGTGGGGATAGTTATGCGGAAAAAGATAGGATACTGTGTAGAAAATTACTTACAAAAGAATGAAAGAGTACTCATGGTTGGATTAGAATCTAAACCGGTAAACACAGTAATAATACAAGTATACATGCCCACCTCTAGCTACAGTGACGAAGAGGTAGAAGCGATCTACAAAGATATCGAAGACATATTAAGACACGTAAAAGGACATGAAAATTTAATAATTACGGGGGATTTTAATGCAGTGGTAGGTGAGGGTAGGGAAGGAGCGATAGTAGGTTTATTTGGTTTAGGCGCTAGAAATGATAGAGGAAATAGGCTGGTAGAATTTTGCGACAAGAACAATTTAATCATTACAAACACATTATTTCAACATCATGCTAGAAGACGATATACGTGGAAGATGCCAGGAGATATAGGAAGATATCAAATAGATTACATTCTTGTTAGACAACGGTTTAGGAATCAAGTAAAAGACTGTAGAAGCTACCCAGAAGCAGATATAGACACTGACCACAACATCGTAATTATGAAGGCCGCACTTAAATTTAAAAATTTGAAAAAAAGAAACGGAAAAAGGCACTTGGACCTACAGAAACTAAAAGAGAAAGATATTCAAGAAAGATTCGAAAAAAGGTCAAATGAATTGCTCAAAGATATCGGGAAAATATATGATACTAAGGAAGTAGAAACAGAATGGAATAAATAACATTAAATCCAGCCTCGACATGGCGGCCAGAGATATTCTGGGGTATACACAAAAAGTAAATAAAAAACCATGGATAACAAAGGATATCCTGAATTTAACAGAAGAAAGACGAAAATACAAAAATAAATCAGACGAAACAGGAAAACAGAGATACAAAGCCATAAAATGGGAAATTATTCGAAAATGCAGGAAAGCTAAAAAACAATGGATTGATGAAAAATGCAAAGAGGTACAAACTAAGATGGAAGTAGGAAAGATAGATGAAGCATACAAACTAATTAGAATCAATTTTAGGGATATAGAACCGTATAGCAAAAATATAAGGGACGCGGGAGGAAATGTCATTATAGAAAATGTAGAGAAAGTGGGTAGATGGCAAGAATATATAGGGAATTTATATGCAGAAGAAGAACTAACTGCATTAGAAAAGGAATCAGACATTGTAAATGATGACTTGGGATATCCTATCCTTAGAGATGAATTTGAAATAGCATTAAAGGGTCTGAAAAATGGTAAGGTGGCCGGGTACAGATAAGGTGCAAGCGGAGACTCTAAAAACCGCTGGTCAAGCAGTAACAGAACGTCTCTTCCAACTTGTAAGCTATATGTATGAGACAGGTGGGATACCCAAAGATTTCAAAGATAACATCATAGTAACTATACCACAAAAGAAAGGCGCAGATAGATGTGAAAATTTTCGAACAATAAGCTTGGCAGCACACGTATCAAAAATATTAACTAAAATTGTACAAAGACGAATGGAAAAACGGGCTGAAGAAATACTAAGAGAAGACCAATTTGGGTTTAGGCGAAACAGGGGAACACGGGAGGCTATCTTAGCTCTGAGGGTGATAATGGAGAAAACAATAGAAAAAGGGTTTCGTGTATATAGGGTTTGTAGATCTGGAAAAAGCATTTGACAATGTAAAATGGAAAAAAATGTTCGAAATACTCAAAAAGATTGGAATGAGTTATAGGGATAGACGGATAGTACATAGCTTATACAAAGAGCAAACAGGAGTAATAGAATTAGAGCAGGAACGTAGAGAAGTAAACATCAGGAAAGGGGTGAGACAGGGATGTTCCCTATCCCCACTAATTTTTAACTTGTACATTGAAGAGGCAATGAATACTGTCAAATGCAGGAAGACATTTGGAATTACTGTGCAGGGACAAAAAATTTATATGCTTAGATTTGCAGATGATATAGCGGTATTAGCATCTAGCAAGGAAGAGTTAGAAGCTGCTCTCAATGAAATGGAAACGGTTCTAACAGAGAGATACGGTATGAAAATTAACAAAACTAAAACTATAGTACTAGTATGCAAAGGAGGGAAAAATAAATCAAAAACAAGAATACAAATATGTAACACGAACTTACAAGAGGTTAAGGATTTCTGCTACCTAGGAAGCCAAATAACGCAAGATGGGAAAAGCACAAAAGATATAAAACAAAGATTAGCACGAGGTCGTGCTACATTTAACAAGAAAAAGCAACTACTGTGCTCAAAGACCACAAACATAGAAACAAAGAAAAGATTGCTCAAAACATATGTGTGGAGCACAGCACTGTATGGCTGTGAAGCCTGGACAGTGGGAGAAGCGGACAAGAAAAAGGTAGAAGCCTTTGAAATGTGGTGCTACAGACCAGTGTTCTAAAATGCCGATAAGTGAATGTTTTATTGCCACTGAAAACAATGTATGTTATGACCACTGATAGTTATTGTTCACTGCGATAATTCACTCCATGCACTTAAGCAACTGTGTGTTTTGTTTTAAGTGCAGTGTGCAGTGTGATATTCACGGTGTTTTAAGAATGAACGATGACGACGTAGTGACCATGAATTAACGTCTGTTTTTTTTGTAAGGTTAAACCAGGAATACAAGGGATGTGTTTGATTTGGTTCGGGTTGGATCGTTTTGGATAATGATAAATGTGTAAAAGTCAGGGTGGCACTTAGCAATTTATGGAATAAGTGATATTTGATTTATGTTACAAATTAAACTAGATGTAAAAGGCATTAATATAATTTGTATTTATTTAAAAATTTGATCTTTTATATTTACGTGTAAGAATTTTGTAAATAATATGAACGTGGTTTTGCACTTTCTTCCATTATTTTTTTAATCAAATAATGTTCTGTATTTGGCGACCGGTGTCAAGTTATAAAGGACCTTGCAAGTTTTATAATTTTTTTTTAAATTTTGGAAAATTCTAGTAAGTTTTTAAAATCAAATTTGGAGATAGTAAAATTAATATTAAAAATTTCTATTTGCATTAAACAAGCAATTTTAGTTTTTATAAGAAATGGAAGTACTTATTTTACAGTAATTATTTGTGTCCATTAAAAATTTAATTTCCAAGAAGTCGAATTTGTTGAGAATGTACTCTGTATTAAGTCATTCTTATTAGAAAGCACACATCGGCAAGATGAGTAAAGAAACTTCATGTAGAAGCTTAAGCAAATGCATAACTATAAATCAACTAGAAGCTATTGAACTGTTGTAGTCCAGCTAGAAAAGAAATGGTAGTTAAAATATCTTAATATGAAGTATTTAGTTTTACTAAAGCAACTGAAACGAGGATGAGTCACAATTTTAGCTGAAAGCAATATTTGCTGTATATGAAAAGTTGACATTTTTATAATAGATTGGCATCTAAGTTCCAGTAGGGAAGAAAATATGAGACTACCTTTAATTTAAACATATAATATATTACACCCAAAGCAAGAGGATTACAAAGGCATTGAACTCTAAAGAACTCACTCTTCATTTAAAACTTTTTATGTACTTGTTTACAGTTTAAGCAAATTAGAAAAATTCCTTCAAAGCGGTGGATTTTATTAACATTCTAAAATTATTGATTGCTTTTGAATATTAATAAAGCTTTGCTTTTTGCTTAGTTGTTTAATAAAATTTTACTTCATAAAATTATCCTATAAGTTTATAAACATATAATTAGAACTGCTAAATAAATTTGAAAAATGGGATTTTCAATTTTTAAAGTAAAATAGTGAGTCGATAACAAATATAGACTACATATCATCTTCATCTGAAATTACTTAAAATTTAGCATTTTCGGTCTTGCTATAAAAATTGTAAATATTGTTACAACAGTATACATACTAAAGTTAAAAATATTTGAAGTTATACTGTTCTAATAATATGGTACTTTTGTGAGCTATTTTGCAGTATTGTTGATATGCTTTTTATTTTCTTGAATAAAACAGCATCTACACTAAAGAGTTTTAACTACATTGTAATGTGGACTATAATCTCAAGTTGTGATTATCTTAAACATATGTCGATTAACTCTGCTCAAATCTGTCCCATTTTTCAAATTTTATACATACTCGTATAAAGAGTAGCATACTGTCGGCATTAGCTGGACAATTTTGTTTTACAATATTGTTGTTTCCAGTTTTTGTAAAGTGCTGTTTTCTATTACAAACATTCTGAATATTAAAAATAGTTGACATTTTTAGAATTATGTGGAGTATTTCTTTTTGTTGCTAATTTTATTAGCATAATATTACAGTTAATGAGTCTGGTGGAATTATCCACTTTATAGCTTAAAGTCTATTTGTAACGAACATAGTTTTCTAACTTTGGAAAATGTGATGGTATTATCGAATTGTGCAGATGATTAACTAATTTATCTTATTGCAGTACTTGCTTATAATTTTAAAACATTTGTCAGCTAATGTAATAGTCACCTGGTTACAATAGCTTAGCTGTTTGTCTTTTGTCAATCTGCACCCGATTTAAATGTCGTATTTGAAATGTAGAATCACAATTCTAAAAACAATTTTGTGCTGACTTTCTACTGGATGTTTAAAACAGAAACGTTTTATATCTTTAAAATGTTTTATTTTCGTGACTAAAGCAAAGTATTTTTATTTTTATTTTGCTAGTAGTTTGGTATCATAGAGTCATTAATAACTTCTTGATAGAAGTGCTTCAATTTGTCTGGTTGATATTAGCCAAACAGGTAATGCATGTTGTAGATGTTTATAAGAACTCAGTATAGTTTGAAAATATAAATGTACTTTTCATCACATATATTCAAAAGCATTTGTTTATAATATTTAATAAGCCGATGTGTACAGTTCAAGAGGCCATGTTTGAAGCATTTTTCTATCAAGGCATTTCAAAAAATTCATTTTCATCTTTAGGTAATCAATGGAATGATGTTTGTTTGTGCTAATTCTGTATTTGTAGGTGTGATTGTTTTTGCATGTAGTTGTTCTGTTGGTGGTATTTGTGATTGTTCTGTTGTCTATGTGTAGGTCTTGGTTTATAGTATGTTCAGAATTTCGAATGTGCTGGTTCAATTAGTTTAACTTATGGGTGTTCATTATGTTTATATATATATATATATATATATATATATATATATATATATTCACACACGTCTTTAATAGCCATC
Organism: Platerodrilus igneus; assembly: GCA_036346225.1. Lineage (NCBI taxonomy): Eukaryota > Metazoa > Arthropoda > Insecta > Coleoptera > Lycidae > Platerodrilus > Platerodrilus igneus. The sequence continues at coordinate 1,252,073 of JARFIW010000507.1, read as the reverse complement.
TTCTCAACCGTATAAATAGAAACATGTTAAAAATGTTTTCCGATCCTCAAGTTATTGAATTTATATGAAATTTAACTATGTTAAAATTAATCAGCTGATTTCACGTTAAGCGTATTGGCTATCTCAAAGTCGCTCCCAGAGTGCACAAATTGAAGGCACTCATTCTTCTAAACTTTAAAATTTTCATCTAATGTATTCAAACTAAATATATCAAATTATTAAGGTTTAATCATGCACATTTGGTACTTTCTACAAGTTATAAAGTTATTAACACTTACGGTTCATGGCCTCTGGCAATGGAACTCTTCTCAGAGTAGTGATAATCCAGTCTTCTGCAGATTGTATAACGTTGTTGCTTTCCAATAGTAGCTGAGTGCCCTATAAGGAAAAGATAAAAAGAGATGAATGAGAAATTCGAGCACTACATCAAAACAGGCGGTACGGCACTTTCCTAAAAAACACAGTCGATTTCGCGAAGTCCAGCACTAAAGTGTCTACGTAATTACACGTCCCAGAACTTAGTCTTTTACAGGATATTCAAACTGGCCGATGTCTTACATTCAATTAGAATAGAGAACATCATCACTTCAAGAGCACATGTTCACATCGTTTTCCCCAAAGCAATAAAAATCCCAGAGAGTATCTTAACACATTTATGCCTGTCAAAATCATTTTATTCTTACAATATAAATAATAATTTATACAATATTCAGGGCTGGATATAGGAAACAAATGGAATTCCTTTACTTTGATACAAAATATACTAGATCAAATAGATATAATAGATGGAAACTTGAATATTCAGTATAAAAATGCATGTTACAAGTTAATTCACTTAATACCTAACAATTTCTCATTTGACATTCAATTATTTCAAATATTGGCTTTCAAAAATGTTTGTGAAATTTTTAACATTGTCGTTGTTAAGATTTTTTGTAAGTTTTTCTTTGTATGCTACTATTCTAATACATATTAAAACGATTAAAGTGCCACTGACACAAGAATTGTACCATTCTAGACTGTTTACATGTTATGCACTGCCTATTTATGTTCTTGTCTATTGGCCACCTACTTAATAAGATTTCAGCATAAATAAATGGTTTCAGTAAATTCTCAAGTGTTCTTACTGCAATTATTTATTAATTGATCCTTTGAAGGCACAAGTTGAGCTTTGCTAATTTAATTAAATTCTTCATTTTATAAATGTCTGGTCCTGCAGATTATTTTACAAAAGGTTCTAATGATTCCAGTTATCGCTGTTTATTCAAAATGCAAATTTGCTTGTTATTATTTAATTAATTAGGATTAGAAATGTGCATGCACTACAAACAAATGGTCATACTTTTGGGTACCTTCAGTTACAATAGTGATAGAATAGTCCAGGTCCAATACCAGAAAATGTATCTTGAATGAACGCATCCCTTTCCAAAAATTTGAATAAATTTGGGACTTTATAAGCCAAATATAAATGATTCACTACTAAATTCATAGAAAATATCAATAATTCCAACCCTTTAGATAAAATACATACTACTTTCTGAAGCTTATTGACAGTTTTTTAACCTATAATTTTAAAAGTACTATGGTCAAAGCTACTCTGCATAGGAAGTTATTTTGCAAACTTGTATTTCTTGCAAGTTTTCTTGGCAAATATTACAACAAAATTACTGTCGTTGCTTTAATAAAATTAGAAAAGTACGTCATCCTACCACATGTTTTTGGCGATGAGTTAAGCATAATTTACAAGGAGATGTCGATCTGTTGTATAAAATATTATGGAATGGTTGAGCTTATTTCACAAATACTGGATGATTTCACCGTAACTTCTGTTGTAGATGGCATACTGAAAACAACCATTTACACTGCAATACAAACATTTGGTAACGGTTTGTGGTTACTGTGTGGTTAGTAGTGTTGATGTAAAGTGGTCAATTCATTTTTCTTTGATGGAAACATTACAGGTCAAACATTTCTTTACTTTTTCGATAATCAATTTCTTGAATATTTATATAATTTTTCAATTTAAAAAGTTGTGACTTTTAATATTTCCAGTGAAATGGAGCCATTGACTTATTGTGGACCTACTAGCTAATTTCAAACCAAAAAATTGAATTGGAGATCATTGTTCTAAAAATTGGTTATCTAGCTTTACAGACTACTTTTGTATTTTTGTCTGGGAATAGATTGTTACTTTTTAAAATTGGGTTAATTACTTTTTTCGTAATTCCTTGGTTGTTCTCGTTCATTTTACGCAACTGAATTATATTTTATATAATTTCATTACAATTTAATGTTCCATGGACTCATTATCTATTAAAAGACTAGTTATTCGATACGTTTAGAACCGTGTAGTTTTGAACCTGCTTCACGTTATTAAATACGTAACTAGTGTCGATTGAGTTTTATTTAAAAATTAAATTTGATCCGTTTTTGGAATTTGCCCTTACCACTTTAGTGGTAGCATTCTTTTGGTGAAATCAAATTAGTTAGAATTCTACCCCATTCGCTTTGGATACTGCTATGTTTCTGGATCTGTGAAGGAAATCATTTCTCATTGTTGTCTTAAATGGTAACTGTTTTGATATTGGGATACCCACGAACATGGTAAATAGTCTGTATTTTAATTTGCATTTTGGTAATTCGTTTTGTTTTTACGTCTTCTTGACGATTGTCGCATTTTGTGATCACCCTTTATTTCACTTTCCTTGTAGTAGTAATTATTTTGGAAGAACGATCTGGGCATTATTATTACTAATAATTTTGGTATAGCAGTTAGGTACATACAGAACCTGTTCTCCTACAAAGACCATGCGGTCAACAGCTAGTGAGATTTTGTATTTCGTTTATAACTATATGTTTTTGTACTAGTTTGTATTTAAATATTGTATTTGAAGCTACACGGTCACACCTTACGCTGCATATTAATTTACTTAATTGAAATTTTAAATTGGAAGCATCTTGTTATTTTTAAATTGTGACTGTAACCAACTTTCAGTTATTTATAGCCACATAAAAATGAAAGGATTATTTATACTCGCATCTTTATAAGTTAGAGGTTGGCAACCAAACCACAACATTCTATTTAAAAATATTACTATAAACAGTTATTTGTTTTTATTTTACAGCTGTTTATTACTAGAGTCTGCATTGTTTTTATTAAGTGTGTTGGTTATTATTTTGTTTTATGATCATTCTTACCTTGCCTCTTAAAATTATCGTTATTGATTAATATGTACAAAATTAAATGTTAATGGCATTTTATGTTTTGCAATATTTACAGGATGTATTTACAGTTATGTTAACCTATCTTGGTGCAAATTTATTGAACTTTGAATATATCGCTTGCTACACTAAAAGTGTGATTTATAAGAATATTTCTCTTACAGGTAAAGTAGTTACTGTTTATGTGTAGGTATTGGAATAGATGCTGCAGTGACTTTTCAATTATCAGCAGAAATCAATCGTATTAAATGGGATGATGCTTATTGGCCTGTGTTTATAATTACAGGTTTATTTAAGATTTTTTGTTTTGAACTTCCTCCACAACCTCTGACTGACAGCCAGAATACTAGTTACTAATAATTTCTGCAATTTGATTCAATATCGCCATGGTTCCATTGTCGTCTCTTTTGAGTGATTGTAAAATAAAGAGTATTGTTTCAGCATTCAAGATGAGAGGAAGATATCTTAAACATTTCTAGTTAAAAATAATGGAACATACAACAATGGCATCTACATTCTTTTAGCCTGGGAACAACTTATGCGGTTTTCATACCATAAATCATGAGTTAATGTCCTGGAATCCGTGGGCAGGTATAATCGTGGAACTATACACATAAAAATTAAATTAAGGATGGGAAAGGAAAACTTTCCCAGACTGGGTTCAAGAATCCTCTAAATTTAAATATTAATATAATATGTAAAGCCAAAAACGCACAATGGCTTAGAAAATGTTATCAAAATTGTATTAGCTGAATACAGCGATTCATTATGTAACAAGACTACCATCATCATCATTAGATCTTCAGTCCTGGAACTGGTTAGACGCGTACCATCATTGTTTCCTATTCTGAACTAACCTACACAGTCTGCATCTATCACTATCTGGTCTAGGTCTTCATCTACCTCCTTTTTCTTATCTCTGCTTGTAATATATCCCATACTATTTCCCAAAAATGCCTTAGAAATTATTCTGCCCTTCTATTTCGTCTATTTTTTTCCACGGATATCTTTGTTCCCCTACATTTCTATAACCTATTTGTTATTAACTTTGTCTGTCCAAGCTATCATCCTCATACATCTGAAGCACAGCATTCTAAAAGGCTGCTACCATTTTTCTGTCTGCTTTTCTTACTGCCCGTATTTCATTGGCATACTGTGCTGTGCTCCACATATATGCTTTCAACAATTTTCTTCTTGTGTCTATGTTTGTTGTCTTTCATCATAGGCACTGTTCTTTCTCGTTAGATGCAGTTCGGTCCCCTTCTATTGTTTTACAATTATATACCCTATTTCTCCGACACTCAGTGGTTGAGAAGGGGGGGTAAGCAACCTGTGGCTGCCAAGTTCCCCCAGCACTTAAACATTTGCCGATTTAATATTTTTTCAATATATCTTTTCGCACATTCAACATTAGTTGCAGATATTTCACAACCAACACCTGTAGTTGTTTATAATAATGATCAGATTTATCTGCACTTATTTTTTCGTCATTAGGTTTTCCGTTTCAAAACTGGTTGGACACGTACCTGCACTTATTTATATTCTGAGCTAGTCTACACAATTCTCTGAAATACTCACACAGCCTGTATTCAGCTTGGTTCCTCTTCTATTGTTTTCTAATTTTATGCCTTATTTCATCAAGATTCAGTGAAGGAGGTTAAGCAGCCTGTGGATGCCAAGATCCTCCAACACTTAGACATTTGCCGAGTTAATAGTTTTCCAGTTTATCCTTTCACACAATTAACATTATTCGAGAATATTGCCCAACCATATTTGTAGTTGCTTATAATAATCATCATGTTTAAGTACAGTTACTTTTTTGTCATTAATTTATCCATCTTGGGACTGGTTGGATGCGTACCTCCATTGATTTCTATTCTGAGCTAGCCTACACATTTCCCTGAAATTCATACAGCCTACACCTTTCACTATCTGTGTGCAGTAGTCCAACCTAGGTCTACCTCTACTTTTTTTTTATATCTCTGCTTCTAATATATTTTGCACTATTCCCTCATGCCGTAGTATGTGGCCTATCATCCTATCTCTCCTGTTTTTACCGTTTTCCACATATTTCTTTCTTGCCTTAGCATTTTTAGTACCTCTTCGTTCTAAACTTTGTCTGTCCACGATATCTTCATCATATGTATGTAGCACCACATTTCAAAGACTTGTACCTTTTTCTTATCCGCTTCTTCTACTGTCCAGGCTTTACAGCCGTACAGTGCTGTGCTCCACACATATGTTTTAAATAATCTTTTTGTTGTTTCTATGTTTGTTGTCTTTGAACACAGTAGTTGCTTTTTCTTGTTAAATGTAGCATGAGCTTGTGCTATTCTTTGTTTTGTATCTTTTGCACTTTTCCCATCTTGCATTATTTGGCTTCCTAGGTAGCAGAAATCTTTAACTACCATAGTGAACGTTTATTTTAAAGTGGGATAGAATTATTTTCTTGGTTTTTTTGTTAAAATTATACGATGCTATTGGCTATTTGTTGTAATATACATAAAAATTGCTTAAACAATATAATTTCGATATGGCATAAGCTACAGGCAGGAACATTTCAATGTTCTGTTAGAAAAATTACATACATTCATATTTGGAAAAATGGCTAAAACGAAGATAGTGATTTTTAGATTTTTATGCATATTTCAACATGTAAATTTTATCTAATTTCAACTTTGGTGTATTTTTACATTTTACGAGTTTCCAATAGTAGGTGAAATAGAAAATCAGAAACTTTTTTATTATTGTAACTTGCATTGGAATGAAAAGCATATATTAATTGCACTGTGCTTTTTTTTGTTTAAAAATTGTATATTTTGAAAGGTCACGTCATTTTAAAATTGCACTATGTTTTAAGGTGTGTTTGTTTTTAAGTTGCTGCATAATTGCTGTTAATTGTGATTCTTAATTAAATACACACTTTTATATGGGATTTTATGAGTTCTTAACTAAGAACAATACTGATTTCAAGAATTTATTTATTCATTTTATTTCATAATAAAATTGGCCATGCTTAGCTTTCTTATAACGAACAAAGCAACATAATAATTGTTTGCAGGATACTGACAGTGACTTGGATTCAGAAACACCTCGTAAAAAACCTGGCCGTGTTGGACGTCCTCCAAAAGACTCTGTACCACTCAAAAGGCGTCTTCATGCAGTAGCCAAAATACTCTTGGATTATACGGTAAGTAATGACTGTGATACATTTATACATTGGATTAATGAGTAAATGATTCTAAATTATTTTTTTCATCTTTGCAGTTTTACAAAGGCAAACATTACTTTATTTAATTATTTATTTATTCGCTTATATAGTAATCCCATTTTTTACAGAACTGCAACAAGTCAAATGATGTGAAATATAATTAGAATGGTATATGTGGATATGTTGTTGAATTTTTAATAAAATACTCTCAGAATCATAATTTATAGAAGGTCCTTTAAAAAATTTGACTTAGTTATTGTCATAAGAAAATGAAGTGTCAGTAATAAAAATCGATAAGCCAACATCGGAGAACATTAAAACTTGCAATAAATATGCATCCTTGTTTTTACCATAAGATACGCATCATAATCGCAAAAATTTAAAATCAGAAACTTGAAAATTTATTATTTTCTAAATAATACAAAAATAAAATTCATATCAAAAATTGAAAACACTAACTTTTGATTGTGCAATTTGTCCCCGAATTTGTATCTCTTACTATTTCAGAAATTCTATAGTTACCCTTCTTTTTGGACACTTGTTATATACAGTGATGCTTGTTAGAAAAGAGTTTAGGACCCACATTTTTTTAATGTTTAACGAAATTTGCTTGTTAAAGGATTTGAAATTTTTGTACATAGTAGTACACCACTTGATACTACTTCCTGCTTTTTCATACAATCAATCGCAATCACACATGAACATAAAATATGAATGAACATAACTATTTATTTTAGTAAAAAAACTTTGGCCTATTTAGATAACTTTTCAAAATTAAGTATGGGTCAATCTTCTTAAAGTCGCTGTGTTGCTTCAACTTTTTCCTTGTATCGATTATTTGTATATAACTCAACAGCATGAGTTCGTTATTGCATTATCGATTCATAATAGGAATTAATTTATAACAGTGTGAATTGCTTTGTGAATATTATTTGTATTTTTTACTTAACTTTAAAAGTTTTTTGTGAGTGCGGCCTTTCATATTTTGAATTATTTGCTGGCCCAAAGGTTATGATATGTAGAAATTCTAATTTATCATTTGCTAAATTTGCAATCTAACATTGTCTATAACCAGAGGCTTTTCAAAATGCACTCGTCGCACAATAAAACAAATTATTTTTGAGCGTGTTTTCTTTCAACACAAGTTCTATTTTTAACGAAAATGTTTAATTGGCATCCCGAATTCACCAAGTTCGAATTATTAGAAAATTATGACCAGTTGTTTAGCTTAGAAGGAAAACGTATTTTTCTTTTTCATGAGTTTCTTTCTGCTAAACTTGTCACGGGTAAAAGGAGCATTACATATAAAGTTTGATTTGCTCTGAAACGGCGGGGGACCCCATAACTATATAAGCGTGCGTTGGCTAACTACAGTATTCAGAAGTGGGTTCCTATGAAAAGAAATTATAAAAGAGCATAGAAAAATTTGCAATAAATAATAATAAAATGACGAATGCAATAACTACGCTACATTAATCACTTACCCTGAAAAGCTTTTTCTGTATTCTTAATTGAAGGACATAAAATCGTCTAGTCACAACAATCCCTTTTGATATTATTCCATATACGGAAGATGGCTACTTCATATAGGCCGCCTATGCTTCTGTTTTTTTAAATTCAATTATATTATACTTTGCCGTTCTCTAAAATACCTTTAAAACACTTATTAAAATTTTGGTCAAATTAAATAAAATGCTTCTTCCAAATACGATTCCATTATTGGGGTAGCTGAATATCTTTTACAAAGGCGTCTGTTTACCTAGATTTTAGATAAATTCAAATAAAAATTCAATTTAAATTCCTTAACCCAACTCTGGCTAGATATTGCTAACAAATCCTAGAAAGACCTTGAATATCATTAATCAGTAATACTATCACTCCAAATATTTCAGTTTCCATGTTAAATTATATGACATTTATAAATTCCAAATGCTAGAAATATTGTTAATTACAAATATATAAAACAGTTAAGTACTAGCTTTTTCGTCATCTGTTCATTATTCATTCCCAAATATTTTAATATCAATATACACTAGTAGTGCCGCTATTTAGTCCAATAAAATATTTACTTTTACTTTAATTCCTTATTACAGAAATACACAGCAATGACTTCTTCAATCCACATGTACCTAATTATTAAATCTAAACATAAAGGCTTATAATTACTCACAGTTGTATTTCAATTCTTTTGGTCTGAGAATGTCCAGAGACCTTCAGCGTTTCAATTTCAGCTAACACAACTCCCCTAATTCAACACAATCCACTTATTTGAGCTATCCTTAAAGGTAGTCTTTTTATTACAGTATACGAGTTTGCAAAATCTCATACACGATTAACCTCCTTGCTAAATCAGCCAGCAGTCCTATTAAAGCTCGCCTATCATTTAAATTTACCCTTATGGAGAAGGTCACATTACATACTTGAATCTGGTTTTGTTCAACGTAACCTTTAGCTAGACTTTATCAACTCCTAACCACGTGGTCAGTTTCGCCGTATTTTGTCCTTGTATGAGTGCATTTTTGATGTTTTCTTATTACCGGTTCACGATTAATTAATTTATGTCTTAGATGTAATTATTGTGATTTAATTCCTCTTCTTTTTTACGTTTAATCGGTGTTTTTGTCTTGGTACAGTCTTCCTATTGGGTTTTTGATAAATCCCAGGAAAATGCTTGTGGTATCATGTGATTTACTTAGGTTAATGTTCGTGTTGCCTTCTGTCTTCTCTACTCATCGTCTGGGTTTTTACATTGTGTCAACATTAAAGAGTGTCTGGGGTTTTCTTTATATTGCAACTATTTAACATTGAATCTAATGTGTTTAGCTACATTTTGTAAAAAGCTCTTCTATATTTGAGATTGATATTAATGAATTACGTATTATTTACTTCATAATGCTAAAGCTTTCTAAAAAGACACTATTTCACTATGAAAATTTATTGAAATAAATATTTTGTTTACCCTTTTTGTGATTTAAAATAATGTATGAACCTAAGTTCAGTTCCAATGCGTATTTAACAGAGATAAAATGATGCTTTTGTGGTTTTAAAGTTTATGATTTTAATAGAATAAACAATTTACCAAAATACATTGCTCACTGAACAGTGCTATATATGAAATCATAATATACAAATTGGTTGCACTTTTTTTTTACAATTATTTGAAGAAAGGAATAAAATAAAAAAGTGGTTTAAAATTGGTTTGCATTTAGCATGCTTTGTTTTTTTATTGGAGACTGAATTTATATTATGTTTTTAACTAGATATTTTTTATTAATAGTGTGAAGATGGTAGAAAACCTATATTGGGCTTTATGGAAAAACCTTCTAAGAAATTATATCCTGATTACTATGATGTTATACAAGATCCAATAGATTTTTTAGAAATCGAAAGCAAAATCCGAGGTGAACAATATTCAAATGACAACGATTGCATTACTGATTTTAAACTTATGTTTGCCAATTGTCGTCAATATAACGAAGAAAATTCACCAATTTATGATGATGCAAATATTTTAGAAAAATTATTATGTGATAAACTTGGACAAGTAATGCAAGTTGTTGAAAAAGAGAAGAGATCTAGGGTGTATGTAACGATAGAAAATATAATTTTTAGTATAGGTCGGTTATATTTTTAGGGTCAGGCCAAAAAAGATTTTAACGCCCACCGAGAAGAACTGCAAAACTCTATTTGAAGCTGTTAGAGATTATAAGGAACCCAAGGCTAATCGACAATTGTCTGCTATTTTTATGAAACTACCTTCTAAAAGTGTAAGTTTGTAATTTTATTTTTCATACATTTACCTTTAGTCACTTTTGTTTTATTTTATTTTTCACATTTAGTGTTTTTTTTGCTTGAATAAATTTTTAGAAATCATATCAACTTCAACAATAATCAAATATATGTTAAATATTCATCTATAAAAATTTTTAACATGGATTATTTTCTTCCGATACTAAAACTTTGATCATGAAAGTGATCCATTCCTAAAACTTTTCGAATATTCAAGTTATTTAACAATTAATATTAAAGAAGCAATATAATTCTTTGTATATAAAGAAATAAACTATATTATGTAACTAATCTATGAAAACATACACGCGAGAATACTTTAGAATATTCCTTTTCATTTTTCTCATACAACACAACCAGCATATAAGGTTTGTCTTGAGAATATAACCAGAAGATGAAGTTATATGAGCTATTCTCTGTGGTAATACACAAATAAAGGTGTTAAATATAACCACTTGTTACAAAAGAGAGGAATATTTTTACTAGTCCCTAATGACTATCTAGACTTCTTATGCTAATACTGTTCATAAGATTGTATCCAAATTTTCCCGAATTACTTGGTAATTGAACAGAATTCTAAACTTCCATTGAAACAGTTCAAATTATTTCTACCCTTGATTTTATTAAGTGTGACTGAACTAAATTTCCAAATACTTATTAACCATCAAACTAGCATCATTAAAAGGTGGCATAGCACTGGTGCACTCTTAAAAGCGATATCCGAAATGACTACAATTTATGGTTGCATGCATGCGGATGGGTGGTTGGGTGGACATGCTGGTGGATTGTAATGTACACGCACACATGCACGTGTGTGCACGCATGTGCGTGTGCAGGCATGTTTGCATGTGCACTTGCGTGCATGTGTGTGGATTACCTACCACAAGCAGTTTATTAGCAATAACCTTGTGAATTCTTAAACAATAATAATATTCAAACACTTGAATATATAATTTCTTTAATGCTTTACATATTTAAATATTAGAAACGTGGAATATGTGAGTAGAGTACTTACGAATTAAATATTTAATATCTGACAAAATTATGTCACCATTAAGCTAGAAGCGCGTTAGCTTCTGTCAACCAAGTTTCCCCATTAACATTAGGTGTAGTACTTTCTTAGAAGGTCTGCCGATGTTATAGTGGATAAATATATTGTTACACTATTCTGAGCAGCGAAAAAAGAAGAGTAAATCGTCCAGATGGATACCGCATCAAAACAAGAGGAATCCAAAGAATTAATGTTGTACTAGCTGAAAATGTCGTAGAGAGGGGTGGGTCACACAGAAAGAAAAATAGGAAACCTCGGGAAATAGATTTATTACAAACCTTTAATTAACAAACATGGTATCAAAAGTAATATTTATAAAAACCAAAACGAACATTTATGTAATATCCTGTTAAAACATGATTTAAACGAAAACGTCAACTCGCATATAACACAACATTCCTCCAAAATATACATAAATTATAAATTAGGGATTATTTCCCAGTCACATGAATTCTTAAAATATAAATAACAAGTACTATACTTATATAATGTTTCTAGCCCTAAATAATTACAAGAAGAAAATTAGACATAACATATAACGTAATACGAAGCTGTTTACTTGCTACTTGTCAAAATGCATTTCTGAAAAGTAATAACATAACTCTAAACTGAAGGTAAGTTTTATAGATAACCAAGTACTAAACTTGTCTTAGCTTATAAATAGTAAACAAGTTGTTGACGCTAGCATTTCTTAAATCTTAAGTTGAAGTAAGTAAATTGTTTCAACACGAGCTTATCTTAATTGTAACTTGAAAAACAATCATGTAATCACTTTTTGAGAACATGAGTCTGTAATTTATTGTACCATAATCACAAGTAAGAAAAAACTAGAGCACTGGCGTGGTTATCAACAAAAAACAATATCAAATTAACTAGGTGTCATATAAAGTAAAAGAACATAGCATCCCCACCTTAAGTAAAATGCTGTGCCAAAGAGGAGTAGCTACATTCCGAGGAGACTATTCGCTCATCTGCAGTATGTACCTTATTGTACATCGCCAGCCTGCATCTAGTGCCATCGTAGCAGTTCTGAAAGTGTGTACTTACAACTGTTAACAGACGTGACACTTCTATGAAACAATTTCACTTCTTACAGAACATTGACTTTATAAAACAGAAACAAAGGAATACCTTTTAAAAGGGGGCGTCTTAAGTAATATCATGAGTTTTGAGGTCTCTCCACCTGAAAGGACACTGTAGAAGCTTCTCTTCCGTCGCACAACTTGTATATATAGGCGGAGATAAGTCATCTGATGGTAACGTGTTTCCCTTTTAAAAATATTTCCTATCGACCAAACAACTACCTGGAAAATATTCTCAAAACACCACCTGCAGATAAGTGCAATCTGTATATTGGTATATCTGCAATCCACATTGCAGAATTATATAGTTTAGTGTATAACGGATGGCCTACATCTTGTATAAAACCATCGAAATTTATTATTTCGATTAATAATACCTTGAAAAGTAAGCAGGTGGACAATTTTCATTGTTTGCAATCTGTGTCCGTAAACACATGTTTGATAACGGAATGGCACGTTTAAACTTGATAATAGTATTTTAGTAGTAATTATTTTGGTAGCCAACATTTTCCCACTTTGAAGCAAACCCATCTGGCAAGCATTTTTAACCTTGTTGTTCTCAAACCCACGTTTCATGCTAATACTTCAAGGTATTTCCAATCCTTATATTCATAATTTATTTAAAAGATGCAAGTGTTTAAACAAATTTCCCACTTATTCTAAAGCAAATGTTTTTATAAACAGCACCTTCTAAACTTATTTCAGCGAACCCATACTACAATGATTTTTAGTCTTTGATAACCAAAGCAAATTTCTCTATTTTGTAATAATAAAACCTTAGGTTTGGCATGTGATTAAAATAGAAGACATGCAATATTTTTAACTTTGTAATTAAATACTTAATAAAATTTTACAGGATGTTTAGACAAGTGATCGACTAAAGATTGAGAGGGTAACAAACCCATTACTCGCAAGCAAACTAACCGTGGAAACAATGCTGGATATGCAACCTTAAATTAACTATGTGCTAAACTGTTTGATTACAGGGATGGAACTTAACAAGATAATTTGCTATTTCCACATTAGTGGTCATAGACTAGTCATTATTATTAAATCTTGTCTGACAATGCCGTTTTCACTAAAATGTCAGATTTGAGGAAATTTTTGATAGTAGATTGTTTACTTTCGAGTATAGAGGGTGGATGGCAAATGTTTTGTATGTAATAATACGCCATAATTCCATTATAATTCAAAAACTTTATTGGTTGTTTTGCAAAGAGAAATGCACCAGTCTGATGAGCTGCAACCATAACGAAATCGGTCATTGGCTTTTCTCTATCTAAAATAACCAATAATTTAATTTTCTTTTACTACTCATCTAATAAGACAAAATTATGTCACCAAAATATGTCTTTAATTTTTTCCATTTTTAGTACAGGTAGGTCTCTTATTATTTTGAATGATTAGAAATTTGTCAACATTATCAATGAAGCTAATGAGTTTGATTCGAATTTTATCTTCATTTTGGAGTTTATACGGTGTTCACAACTTCATAGAAATATTTTAACTGATACTTAAGAATGGACCATGTATTGGTATTTATGTAAAAAAAATTTTTTTTTGAAAATCTAAACTTGAACCGGATTTTTCAGGGTACTTGATAGACGTAAAGAGTCTATCTACCAACATACTCTAATTGAAATTTGTTGCTGGGTGACCTCTCGTATAATTTTTATAGTATATGACAAGTAGGCGGCTCTGTGGCATAGTGGTATGTGTGTGACTACTACACCCAAGGTCCCGGGTTCGAATCCCAACACGGTCCGCTTGAAAAATGTTAGGCGAGCATTTTTCACAAAAATACACCCTCGTTCGGATGAGAGGTAAAATGGAGGTCCCGTGTGTGTGTGTTGTCACGCACGTTAAACATCCCTACCTTGGTTGGAACAGCAAGGGTTTGGCAAAATTCCAAATTTTTCCAGGTTAAAAAAAACTCGCTTCCTGACCAATGTAGTGCCTTTGGGTGGAGCATTGAAATATCACATGTAAGGTATATGACAAGTATCGTAAAAGTTTATGCTATGGTTTGCAGTTTAAAGTTTACAAACTCGCGATTGGTTGAGTTTTATTTTAGCGGTGGCTATGACGCCAAAGGGTTGTTTCAAATAATGTTACTTGTTAGTCATTAGTAAACTGTATTTTTTGAGTTTTAATTCAATGTGTGTTCTACTTTACAGGTAGGGAGCTTGTAAAATGCTACCTCCAAAAGCAAAATCTTTTATGTTTGCTACGAAAATTAATACTCACAGAAAACTAAAGTAGGTTAAAACTGTAACTGAATAAATATTAAACAAAGAATTTTGTTGTGTACCAACAACTACTTACTGTCATTTGATCCTTTTAAATTTATGACTGCGGTTATTGGGTATTTTCAACAGTGACACGAAAAAGAAATTGCAAACTCCAATCTGTGACATCCCAAATTTGTGGAGTTGTGATATCACCTGTTTTATGATTACTTATTTTAATTGCAAGTATCTAGTACTGCCTATAGTTAGGAATTCTTTTACAAGTCCAGTTGTTAATAATTGTTAAAGGTTTTTCAAACGGTGTTTAAAGTAGTATAAGCAGACACATTTCCTATTGATAATTAAGGAGCTTCTGCAATCTTCAGGGAAGGCCACCTTTGTTATTGGTGATCTGTTAACCTAAAAGTTGTTATTATTAGCAAATATTTAAGTATTATACTTACCTTATTTATAGTTCCTTTCCAGAGAGATTTATCACATCTATAATTCAGAATTCTGACTTGTTTTATTCTGTGTTTAATATATATTTTATGGCTAGATATTCTAGGGATTTTTAGTGTTTCACTATAGTACTCTTTTATCTTTGTTTTACCCAACGGTAAGATTATAATTCTTGTTTTTAACAGGGATTCTTGCGGGTTTTTTAGAGAACAGTTTTTCTGAGAGCCGGATGTAAAATTGTTAAGTGGCTAAAGAGGAATGCTAAATAATTATCTGATATAAGTAAAATATAAACAGATCATCCATTAAAGTTGTATGGGATTTTGATTAGCTAAATTTCCTCACAATTCCACGAAAGTTATATTTATGTTGGATAGCGACGTAGTTGAATTCGCCCACTTGCAATTGCCTCGCGGATATCTGATTATTCTATAAAAGATTTGGATTGTTCATCCTTCAAATTCGTAATTGAAATCAGCTTATAAAGGACCTACGAGCAACATCATTTTGGTACATTCATTATAACCTGCTACTGAAGAATTTCTACCCATTCATAATTATCCACAGTAGTCAAGCTCAGATTGAGATTGTAGTTGAATCATTTTCTATGGCTGATCACCGTTCAGGCTAAGTATTTAATTACTATAACCTTTACCAATAATTTCTTTTACTAACGTTAAACATTGCATTTATTTTGGAACTTAGGTCCATAAGTATTGCTATTGAAATAATTATTGTAAACATTGTACACCAAATGCATGCAAATGGACCACTTGAATGTTAAAAGTGATTACATATGTATATATAATAGTATTGAGATAATGAACACAAATGTATTCACTGCACCCGGTATTTCGTCACTGAATAAAATTGGGCTAATTGTGCTAAACATATTAGTTATTTATTCATACGTTTATATGTCCGCAGGGCCAAAGTACCCGCTGAGGTCTAGTCTCAATTCTCAGATACCACCTGGAATTATGACTGCTTTTCAGGATAAAGGGTAAGCTGACATTCATTTATGCCTGGTAACTGGTCAGATCTGGTATTGACTGTACTGTGTGCAGCAAACTGTAGTAGCAGTGATTGAAGCGATAATTATGTACTAGTGTTTGGAGCATTATCCACTTATGTTAGGTAGCGTTACAAACACACCTTATAAATCATTTGCCATTAGCTTGTAAAGTGGTGTTTTACAAGCTCACTACCTGTAAAGTAGAACACCTATTGTTTGTATCAAAACTCAAAAGTGCAGTTCACTGATGAGTAACAAATAAACATTATTTAAAGCGTTGGTCGGTGTCAATAGTATATCTTATAATAAAATACTGCAATTTGTGGATTTGTAACATTATACCGGAGGTTACCTGTCAAAGAATTTTAATTAGAGCATGCGATAGGTACCCTCCTTATTTTCATAGGTACCCTATAATCATCTGTTTCAATTTTTGTTATTAAAAAATGATTTTCTTTGCGTAAATATCTATCTATGCCCCATTCTTAAGCATCAGTTAAAATATTTTAATGAAGTTGTGAATCGCCGTGTATAATTATGGATTTGCATTTATTTGTACACTTCTAAACTAATCTTTTAACATGTTGACTTATATTTTTAACTGTAATTGGTTTTAAATATTTTATGTATTTATTTTGTTACCTCGTGAGTTGCAATTCTATTTTTAAAGTGAAGATTTCTGTAGTTGTTTAATGTTGCAGCAAATGTTTATTTTATTTTAGTTTACATTTGAAAATGAATACATTGGTATCGAAGTTATAGTCCTGAAATAAAAAAATTATTTCATCTGCATTTGTTTAATAGTTTAAAGAATGATTTTTTTACTTCAACTATTGAATGCTAAGTATCCACGTGTAAAATTATTTCAATTGCTTTAAATATGTTTCTTTAAGTATTGACAACTTGTTCAATTGGTTAAAAGATGCTCTGTGTTTCTCAACATATATTATTAACAACTTTCTTTTTCTTAATTTTTTTTTGTTTATTAAAATGTTAGTTACGTTTATTTTAATTGTGCAAATTTTGATTAAATTTAAATTTCAATATATGCCATTTTAAAAGAATAATTCAGTAATTTTTAGCAACTATAATTTTGAATTGTGTTTGTTAGTATGGAAATCTTATGTACTTAATATTTATAAACAATTAATACTAACAATTACTTAATTTTAGGATTATCCTGATTACTATGAAGTAATAAAAGATCCCATTGATTTGGAGAAAATTTCACAGAAAGCCAAAACAAATTCTTATGAAACTTTAGATGAATTAGTTAATGATTTGGTTTTGATGTTGGAAAATGCTTGCAAATATAACGAACCTGATTCACAAATTTACAAAGATGCACTAATGTTACAGCATTTTTGTATACAAACCAAACGACAATTAAAGGAAGATGACGATACCATTCCAGATGTTCCCACTGCTATACAAGATATTCTGTTGAATCTTTTCACTACTGTTTATAACCATCAAGACATTGATGAACGTTGCTATTCAGATTCAATGGCTGAGCTTCCAGAACATGATGAGATAAATGGAAAAAAGTAGAAATTATTATCATACAATCAATTATAAAATAAATTATGTTTTAGGGTACGAGGATTGTCTTTTGATTTAATTAAGAGGCGCCTTGATAAAGGATTGTACAAACGCTTAGATACATTCCAAGAAGATTTATTTGCTTGTTTAGAACGAGCACGGCATCTTTCTCTTTTTGATTCTCAAATATTTAAAGATTCAGTGGAACTACAGAAATATTATATTAAACAGCGTGATGAACTTTGTAAAAATGGAGAACTTCTACAATCTCCTGCTCTTAGCTTTACTATAGAACATTTATTTACTGCTGTGGAAACGGCACGGCAAGATAAAGAACACGAAGCCTTCGACGATGAAAACGAAACTCGTAGTTCTGAAGATTCATTTTTAAGAGACACCAGTTCAAATTCAGGAGAATCAATGACTGTTAATCAACAGACATTCAAAGTTGGAGAATTTGTATATCTTGATTCCAAGGAGAAAGGTGTTGATCCACATATACTTTTAATTGAACGTTTATGGACAAATAATGATGGGCAGAAAATGTTGTATGGAAATTATTATTTAAGACCAGCTGAAACATTCCATCTAACCACAAAAAAGTTTTTGGAAAAGGAAGTTTTTAAATCTGATACTCATATTGCACTCCCTTTAGAAGAAGTGCTGGATAGATGTTGTGTAATGAACATTAAATATTATTTCACTATGAGACCTGAAGGTATACTATTTTATTACTTTTTTATGTATAATATTATACTAACGTATTTTACAGATTATGATGAAAAAGATATTTATGTGTGTGAATCAAGATACAGCACTAGATGTAGAAGTTTTAAAAAAATCAAGATTTTTCCAGAGACTCCTGATCTTAAATTTGTGCAACGTGAAGCACCTTTGGAACCAAAACGAGTTATGTCTGTCTTTAGGGAACGTGTTGAAAAACATAAAGATGAGCTTGCAGAATTGCAAGAACAAGAGAATATTGTGGAGAAGGAGAAGCCTGTATGGTTTAAAATTAGGTTTCCATATTATGTGATTGGTCAATTTTAATATTTATGAATTAAAGAAGGCTTTGAATGTAACAAAACAAAAACTTAAGGTGTGAAAACTTCTTTACTGTTTTTCAAAATATACTCCACGATGATTGATACACTTTTGTATACATTGGAACCAATTTTCATAGAATTTTTTCCATTTCGATTGAGATATCTCTAAAACGGATTTTGAATGCATCAACCGCCTCTTCTGGTGTCAAAAATCGTCCATGCAGTTTGTTCCTCACGTGTGGGAATAAAAAGAAATCATTATGTGCTAAATCTGAACTATACGACGGATGACCAATCAATTCGATGTTTTGAGTGCTCAAATAGTCACTTGTTAGAACCGATGTGTCATGATGGAGAATGATTCGGCATCTTCATTTTATGTTTCTTATTTCTCCGAAAACTTGTGCCAAACAAATGGTTGTATACCAAGCAGAATTAACTGTTCCATGGTCTTTTAAAGCAACGGTCTTGACATGTCCATTTTTTCCAAAAAAACAGACAACAATTTTCTTCGAAGTGCTTCGAACGCTGACAATTTTTGTTGGATTGTGACATTAAGAAATCTGTAAGCTAGTCTTGCACATTTTAGGAGAATGTGAGATGATTGAGCTTAAACACTAAATCTAAACAGTATATTTTTCTAAACAAATTGAATTCGTTGCAACAATAAGGGAATAAATGTGTTGTTTTTTTTGTAAGAACGCGTGCGATTTTTATTATCTCTCTGGACAAGAGATTCTCAGCAAGCTTTGTGCCTATTGGATTGGAGAGAAGAATCACATTGTTTGCAAGTAAAGAATTTAGATTGATCACTGAATTTATTAAGTTATATTAAAAATATTGTTTTCTCTAGGAAGACTGTTAGGGGTTTAAATGACGTTACATTATTTTTTAGAATTGCTCTGAACTCTGTAACAATTTTAACTTTCAGTGGTGCAGGAGTAGATTCCCATGAAAAAAATGATAACAGTAATAAAATCTAGAATATAGAATGGCCAAAATATAAAAATACTACTTACCTTGAACGGTTTTGCTAACTGTTAAGATTAAAGGGTGCCAAACCACCATAACCTAGTAATAAACTAGCTGCATTTGCTATCTAGACGATGGTTTTTCAGGATAGCTCTTCTTGCTTCAGATTCCAAACTTGTCCTTTCAGCTATCTTTCTGTGCCCTACTAAAAAACACTCCGACTTTCTGCCCAATTAAGTAATTTTTGAAATAACAGCTTCTCCCAAATATAACTTCCTCATTGTGGTTAACTGGATATGCCCTCACCATCATCATGTTATTTTGCTTATAACTAATTGTAAATAAAATTCCATGTAACTTAGACCCTATTAATAATTAACTTCAAAATATAATCATTACATGCCCATAACTTTAAAAGAAAGAAAACCTATTCTAATCTCTTCTGGCCAGGCATTATTAACAGAACTATAGAAACCTTAAACTGAAAATAATACTACCGTTTATTGCTATACAATATTCTGTAAATTCCAATTACTTGGAAATGACGAACAACTGACTTAGAAGTACATAGCATAATACAAACTTGTTTTCACCATTCCGAGGTCCATTAAAAATATAAAGTTTGCACACAACAATTTACTAACCATATTTCTTTCAACTAAAGCTCGCGTTTCACTTTATACGCACATCTAGCATTTTAAGTGTCCAACTGCTTTTCTACTACTTATATCCTTGAATGTAAATAACTAATTCTGACATTCTACAAACCCATTATAATTATATTTACAAGTTAACCCGTACATAATCTTCAAACGTCAACAAAACACAATAAAGAACAGTGCTCACAATTGTGTGTTAAAGGTTTCCAGCTTAACTCCACCGATGGACTACTTTATTTCCTTGGCCCATTAGGACACCACACTCCTGTGATTCATCAAACATACATTGATGACTCAAACTTCACTTTCGCCCATTCACTTCACAACCGAGTCACTATTTGTATTCATGCAACACTTGTGTGTTTGAAAACTTCCTGGTTAATTCTTACATTGAACCTCAATCATTGCGACCGGCCTGAAGGTCATTGGCCTCTAACAACACATGTTTGTTATCCTTAAATCATTTTTTTTTGTCCACATCGAAGGGAATGTTGCTGAAAGCGGCCGTCTATGCGTCCATTGTTATTCATGCCTCATTTTGTACTCGTCTCGGTCGGCCACCTCTCCGAAGACTAACATCCTCTAATCAGCCACCTTGCTAAAGGCAAATAGCCTTTACATATGCATCCGTTGTTATCGACTCAAAATTTCATACTTTTTTAGTCGATCACCTCTCCGATGGCTAACAACCTCTGTATGTATGCGTCCGTTTTTATCGGGGCGCATCATTTTGTACCTGTCTTCCTCTCTGTATTAAGTTTATTCAAACTTTTTGAATTCCACACTTTGTTAAAATTCCATCTTCTCTTTACTAGCATTATGCTGTTAAAGCGTTTCTAGGATGAGTTTAATGTCTTTAGATCGTGTCAAAAATTATTGTTTCTAGGCTTTACAGTTAAAGCTGAAAGCTGGTCATTTCAATTAAAATTTATGGCATTTATGAGGTTGCGGTTATTAAGGTTTCGGAACTACATGTGAATCTAAACATTATTATTGTGGACAACAATGTCCCCATTTTTATCGGTGGTTTTTCTAAGTGATTATGAAGAATGTAAAATCCTTATCGTTATTGCTGTTTAATATTAAAATTTACTAAGTACTTCTTGGCGTATTTGCTTGTCCTAATTTAAATATCACCAATAAAATAGTCAATTTTTTATCTGTAAATTCACTATGATTTCTACACTGTTTAATTGAAAAGCTATTTTCCTATATACCATTATTACACAATTATAGCACTAATATTACAAGACTGCAATCTGCATCACTTGAGGTACAAAATAGAATCTGAGTTGCGATTTCTAACAAAATTGAAACTGCCTGAGTGAAGAGTGAATATCTAGATGTTTGGTGTACAACAATGGATCATTCATCTTAAAACTTTCCAGTTCAATTTAAAATAAAATTAAATATTTTCTGTAATTATGAAATAAAAATAATTTTCACTATATACTTAGTTTTTTTGCCTTGAAATCAGGGATACCTTCTTTGATGACCTATGTTTTCCAATGCCAGTTGAGGAATTCTTTGAGCAATATTTGATACGTGTTTATGACAACTCGCCGTACATTTATATGAGACCCATTTGGCAGTAACTGTAAAATATAAATTAAAATTATCAATTACATGTGTGGGAAACCAACTTTTATTATTGCCGAGTATGTAACATTTTCTTTTAGAATGTGGTTGCTTTTGCCAGTATGGAAATTGATGATGGTAACACGTATTATGAACAGTTCAATACTATTTGCAGTGGAGTAGTGAAGACTGGAGATTTCGTGTATGTATTGGCAGATGGGGGAAGGCAAACGATTGCACAGATTGATATTATTTGGGAAACCAAGGAGTAAGTTCTAACTATTTGTTTGTTATTCTTTAAGCATTTTTTATTCAGCGGTAAGTGTTATTTTCGAGGACCATGGTTTGTTACACCACCAGAGATACCTCGTTCTCCTAACAGAATGTTTTATAAACAAGAATTATTTTTATCGTCACTTGAAGATACAAATCCCATTGTTAGCGTTGTAGGCAAATGTTGTGTTCTTGACTACAACGATTATATTTCATGTATGATTATTTATTATAATATTAGTAATCAATAATTTACTAACTTTTAGCTCGCATAACTGAAATTCCTGAAAGTGATGTATATATTTGTTGCTCAATGTATGATGAAATAAATCAACAGGTTCGAAAACTACTTGTAGATGGTTTGAAAAAATATGCACACAGTTCTGCTGTTACCGAAGATGAAATATATTATTTCCCAAAATTGATAAATCCGTTGAAGGTAAGTTTTTAAAAATCTTTTGTGGTAAATATGTCTTTATACGCTTTTCTAGCTTTAACTGTAACTTTTTTTTAATATAGTTAGAAATTTATTTTACGGTATTTGTTAAATAACCTTGGAGATGAGCTTATTGATTCTATAATTAATCATATTGTACTATTAGACACACTTGCTCAGAGCCAGCAATATTATAAATTTAAAGCTGATCTAGTTGTTCAACAAAATGATGTTTGTCTATTAATTACTATAATTATTGTAACCTTACAGTGAAATATTGAGGACGTGCAAGAATCGAAGCTAAATTTCAGAATTATAGAAATTAATGATTTGCATGCATACTAATAGATTTCGAATATGTGTAGTATGATTGAAATTTATTTCCAATTCCATAACTAACGTAGTATTCAAGTTTACCGTTAAGTTGGGTATACTAGAGGCTTTATATTTTTGATATCATTACTGGTAAAATTAAAGATGGCTGATTTATTATTATTTTTATTCTTTTTGAATTTGTTTGTTTACAAATAAGTTTTTAAAATCAAAATTATTTTTTGCTGAGAATAAGTTTTAATTATGCTAGCCACTTGCTCCATTTACTCTATTTTTGTTATAAGCTTTGAACCAAAAGCTCAGACTACAAATTGCACACCAATATATTATTTTGATCTAAAATCGGCCAAATTTTGAACTTAGTTGTTAAGTTGGCTCCATAATCAAATAATCTGGATATGATCTTGGCACTTCGATTGGTCGTTGGACAACTTGACCCATTGATCTTCAATAGAAGAAAGGTAGTGAAGTCATAGGAATGCCCAAATATGAAGTTGAATTATATGCATATACAAATGACACACAACAATACAATCATGGCAAAATACAAGAAGAAAATGATGGAAAATGTTTCCAAGTTTTAAAACAATATGGGTAGGGGGTATATGGGTGCAAAGGGCAAATAAACTGTTTTCACACAATCATACAGAATGGACACCATTAGTAAACTGTACCCAGAATAAACAATGTTTGAGAAAACTTTATGATTGACTCTTGAAGACCATTTTTCAATTGGAATAGGTTGACTACTATAAGTGTAGAAGCCTGTTAAAAGCTGCTATTCTACTTCCCTCGATTCCTATTATTATACATTTGAAGTTCATTACATTGACCTTTTGTTATTTGTAGTCTGTTTGTTCCTAAGTATCTGTGTCACTAAAAATGGTATCTAGTTGTCCTTAAGTATCTATGCCGTCGAGGAAATAATGTTTCATTTCTTTGTGTTGATCAATCACGGGTCAGTATTTTTCATGCATTTTTGAAAATAACTGTGTTAGGAGCCCGTTGTTAGATTGGCATACTTCAGCCACTGCCGGAGATGTGGACATACACATTTCACTGTCAAGATTTTGTAGTTAATCATGACATGTGTTGCAAAAGTCGTTCAATTTCTGTTTATGGCATGAGGCAAAGCCACCTTCTACAGTCTTTTGCAGGAAATTTTTAGTGGAATTTTTTAAAGGGGTCTTTGGTAGGTCAGTGAGAAAACTTGGTCTTCGTTCTCTTGCAACATTCACACATCAACAGAAGTAGTTGGTTTAACAATTCTGGAAGTCTATACTTTATAATTTACAACATATTGAATTTATAGCAGGCTCTTTAGTGGTTATTATGTTTAATTTTTGGTTTGTGAGTTAACAAATATCACAGTTGTAGTTTTCGACGGGTATATTGTGCATATGAAACCATCTATCCTAACCACATAATACCCTTTAGGCGAATTATACCCCGTCTGACACAGTAAAACGATATACATCCTTCATGACTCTGATCAAGCGAATTACCTCCTGCATGAGCTCTGGTGTGTCGAGCTCAATTCTGTAATAAATATGGTTTGTTAACACCCCATATCCTAATGCTCCGCCTGAAGGTACTTTGGCCAGGAAGCGAGTTTTTTCTTACCTGGAAATTTTGAATGTTGCTAAACTCTTGCTATTCCAAGCAAGGTGGGTATCTTTAACCTGCGTAACAATACACATGGGACCTACATTTTACTTCTCACCCAAATGAGGGCTTTTTGTGACAAATGTTTGTCTAACATTTTTCAAGTGGTCCGTGTCAGGAATCAAACCCAACACCTTGGGCTTAGTAGTCGCAAACCATCTAAGCCACGGGGCCACCTAACACCTCATACTGTCAAGCAACAGTTTGTGCTACTTTCTTTGCAGGACCAGAAGACCTGGAGTTTAACTTGCAAGCCTGGTCTTTAACAAGGAATGAGCGTTATTTTCACCTAAGTAGCACGATTCCCTTATTTTGTTAGTCGATTCCTTTTGTTCCTTTTTCTGTAAGTTGTAGCCATGAATAGCAAGCTGCATCAAAATTACTTGTACCATGCCTTTGTTTTAATAATTTATAGTAACTAATTCAAAATAGGTTTTTTTTTGTGATTTAAGTAATCGCACTGTATGTGATCAGTTTACTTTGATAATTTACTACGTCAAAATTATTATCATTTATTATAGGGGGTAATTAACGATTGTTCACCACTTCACCGATTGTCTGTAAAGTAGTTATTTTGGTTGACATTACATGATCATATCTGGTGTTAGATCACCCATATTTGAATGTTAAGATATTAGTGCTTAAACCAGCTCTTCACTTTGCTGTAATTGTACCACTGGTTGTTACAATAAACGTTTAATATTATCTATTTGTAAATTTAACGCCTTTTGATGTTAGTAATTCAACTGTACCAAAGACCTAGTGTATTTTGTGTTAAATCACTTTGGTTGCATCTTTGTGTAGTGAATTGCATATGTGTTGTGTTCTATCTGCTCTTAAAAACTATGTATTAGTCAACGTTTTCAGTGACACGCATCATAAGTGTTGTATATAAAATCCTACCGTTTAGCTTTTAGTAAGTTAGAGATTGCTGGGCTGTTATTGCATTGCCATAATAGGACCTCAAGCTATTTGGCTGTTCAATATTTTTTTTTTCGTTTTTATGGAGAGAGTAGTTATTTAGTGCTTCAACGTGTCAGCCTCACAACTTGGGGATAATGTTGAGGTACCTTTGTATTTTTTTTATTTGATTTCTATTTCACTTTTGAAGCAACGCATTTTTGTTTGGGCTTACTGATTTTATTTATTAACAGTCTGTTGTGACCGGTGTTTGTAGGGCTTATCCCCAGAGTGTGGAAAGTTCTGTTGTCTCGTATCATTCCCACTTTCCTGGCTTCTATTAATTTACTGTAAGCCAGCTTGAGACTTGCTGCCAGAGCACTTAATGCATCACCTGTCTGAGCAACTTCTCCAATATCTGCAACATTTCTTTCGATCACAGGCTAAGGTGAAATATGTCAATATTCGTACAAATATAAAAACCATTAAATGAAAATAAATTATCACAAATTGTAGTCATCACTGAATACTCCACTTACCATTTTCAAATTCCGATTCACGTATTAACAAATTTTTCTGGCAGGCATTCTTTAAAAATTTACTAATAGAATATAACACCCAATTATGATATATTTAGTGCCATTCTCAACTGTTAAATCGTTCTACTTATACAACATGCACGTTTTATGTCTAAACATTTTTGGTTGGTTTTAGAAAATTTTAAAGATTTGATCACCAGAAGTCTTACCAATTTATTTTTATTTCCCCCAAACAGGTGGCCGGTTTCGTTTTAACCTTCTCTTCAATAGTTTGTCTTAATAACATACATGAAGACGTGCTTCTACATTCTTAACGTTTTGATGTTGGAAAATCAAACTGAAAGAATCACTCCATTACTACCTAAGAAGATAAAACCTGGGCACTAAAGGCACAAGATCGGTATAAATGGTAAAAATATTTGCTAATATAAGGTGCATATTTTAAATCACATAACCTTACTTTTTATAGAAATGTTAAATAAATTTTGCTTGCGATGTATTATATCTCCAAAGGCATGTGAAGCTATATTTATAGTATTTAATTTTGAGGATGTATTAAAAATGCATTACAATTTGCGGGAGAGTATCAAACTTAAACTCCTCAGTACCAAATTAATGTACTATAATCAGTACCGCATATGATATTAATATTCAATTCACTTTAAATGCTAGTGTTGTAACAGAAAATTTTGGAAGAGCATTCAGCCTACAAATCTAGAAAGTGGCATAAGAATGCAAAATCAAAATTGAAAATCTATTGTTTCATTAAGATATATAAAATATCAGTTCATTAATTTAAATTTTCAATTGCTGATTAACAGGACAATAACAATATTAATCCTAATAATGTAAATTTGTCAAATTCAACATATTAACAAGTAACTTGCAACAAGAAAAATGTATTTCTCTCTACCTGAACAAATTACAAATACTAGAGGTTGGTTATACGCCCTCCACTAATATTACAATTTCACTTTCCTTCTATCTTGTATAACAAAAGTACAATACATGTGCAAATGTTAGGTACTGGCATTGCATAATAATTCCCATAATTAAAATGTTGTGAATTTTCCTTAACAAATAGCATCATGCTATTAAACTATTACGTTCTCCCTTTACTTTATTAAATATAAGGTTAAATTAATTTAAATTTCTATGTAGGGATTTTAAAATTTAACACTTACAGTTCAGTCCTCGGCGTCCAGGTCATCTCGGGGTTATCAGTAGGGTCCTCTTTCCATATATTGCTGCTTTCAATACCAGTAGTGCCTTAGGTAGAAAGGTAGGTAGGTTGGAAAAATAAACGAGCATCTCATACACAAAACATAACCTTTTCAGTTGATTTCCAGTACTGAAGCAATCAATTTTGGTCCGTGTAAGGTCACCTGCACTGTTAAACCTTACTCAACACTCCGCAGGATTGGCTCATTCAAATTGGCTGTTGTCTTACAACCAATTGGAATAGAGAACCTCAACACTTCGGGTTCACAGCACATACCCTAGAGTATCTTAACGTATTTCTAGAATAAACATGGCCGGATTCAGGAAGCAAAAGGGAGTACTTTACTTTCATCATCATCATTAAGTCTTTGGTCCTGGAACTGGTTAGACGCGTACCTCCATTGTGTCCTATTCTGAGTTAACCTACACATTTCCCTAAAATTCCCACAGTCTGTATCTTTTACTATCTGCGTGCAATATTCTGATCTAGGTCTACATTTACCTCTCTATTCCTATACGGCTTATAACATAGTTTGCACTATTTTCCGAAAATGCCTTAAAACATACCCTGCCCTTCTATTTCTCCAACTTTTTTTTCTTCAGACAGATATCTTTATTCCCCTACTATTTCTATAACCTCTTTGTTATTAACTTTATCTGTCCATGTTGAAGCATAACATTTCAAAATTCTTCTTCCTTTTCCTGTCTGCTTCTCCTACTGTCCCTATTTCATAATTGTACAGTGCTGTGCGCCACACATATGCTTCCAACACTTTTGTCCTTGTTTCTATGTTTGTTATTCTTTGAACATAGCCTCTGCTCTTTCTTGTTAGATGCAGTTTGGATTCCCTTTTATTGTTTTGTAAATATATACCATATTCCACCAATTTCACCAGTGGATGTGAAGGGGGTTAAGCAGCCTGTGACTACCAAGATCCTCCAACACTTGAACATTTGCCGAATTAATAGTTTTCCAATAAATCCTTCTGCACAATCAAGAATAGTTGAAAATATTGCAAATCGCCAACTATAGTTGTTTATAATAACGATAAGATTTAAGTGCAATTATTTTTTGTCATAAGGTTTTCCATCTTCGAACTGGTTGGACGGTTACCTCCAGTGATTTGTATTCTGAGCTAGCCAACACAGTTCCTCGAAATTCCCACTGCCTGGATACAGCTCGTATCCTCTTCCATTGTTTTGTAAATATGTACCCTATTTCACTGATATACAGTGGTATGTGAAGGGGGTTAAGCAAACTGTGGCTACCAAGATTCCCTAACACTTAGACATTTGCCGAATTAGTAGTTTTTCAATAAATCTTTTTGCACGCTCAGCATTAGTTGAGAATATTGCAAAACCAACACCTGTATTTGTTTATGTACTTATCAGACTTAAGTGCAATTATTTTTCCGTCATTAGGTTTTCCGTCTTGGAACTGGTTGAACGCATACTTTCATTGATTTCTATTCTGAGCTTTACTTTCATACAAAACTAGTAGATGTAATGAATATAAGAAAGGGAAACTGATTATCCAATAATTGCAAAAGGCATGTTATGGGTTAATTCAGTTAACACGTAACAAAGTATATACAGGATACGATCATGTAACATAATTAATCTGTGAGTGACTCCATAGAATCTTTGAATGTGGTTTAAAACCCCATTAGAATGGAGGTTTCTGTAACTCCCCAGAAGTTACATCTTGTGGATACAACATAGAACAGCAGTGATGTCTATCTAGAATTTTTTTATATGTGATTAAGATAGATATTGGATCCCATCCCACTTGAACTTACAATGAATTTGCTTAAAACAGCCCAGTGAAGTAAAAAGAAAATGGTGCTGATTGATACAGAAGATATTTCATAATTAATTTACATACTTTATTCGGTATCGTATGTATTTGAGAATGCTGTAACGCAGTGTTTTGTAAAATACTAATAGATCAAGCTGTTTATTTTTGGAGAAGTATTCTTAACATTGAAAATAATAAATTGAAAACATTTACTTTATGTTTTAAGCTCATCTCTAAGATATTTGCATGATTAACATTTTATTTCTAAAGTATAACTTCCATTTATAATTGCCATTTTGGTTACACTTATGGAGTAATTTTAAAACAGTCGCTTACAAAAGATTAGTGTACATTTTACTCTTCTTTTGTTGTAGATTTTTGTATTTTAATGACTTAGCTTATTTAGTAATGATTTTACAAAAGCAACTTTTTGCTGTTAGCAAAGTGCGCATGAGTAGTTTGTTGTATACTTCAATTTCATATGCATGAATGTTATATTACGTCGTGTGTTTGGTATGAAACTGCTGTGTTACAGGTGGGCAGTGATGTTGCCCAATTACAGCCTGAATCGATCAAACCCGAAAGTGCCTCAGTAGTTAAAGTTGTGAGTAATATTTTAAATTATATTTTATGTGTTAATTTATGAATTTACTTGCTTATTTTATGTTGTCTTTAATGTTAGTGATTTTAGTATATAGAAAATTGTTTTTCTGGGTTGGTTTTGTCGTTGAAATATTTAGGTTGTACGTTGAGTTTTCTATTTAGTTGCTTTATTGTATTTTTTAGTTTTTCTCTAGTTTCCATATTTGTTGAGTAATACAGAAAATTGGAGTAGATGTCATTATATATTGAAATGCTGCTAAAAGGAATTTTTGATATGCTGATAGTTTACTTGCTTATGAACCATAAAAACTGCAAGTTTGTCTACTAGAAAATGTTGTAGAAGACCAAAATATTAAAAAAATTGTAGTATCTCTGGTAGATTCAAATCATTATTGGATTTTCATTGTAAATGAATGTTTTCGAATGTTCCATCAATTTTTTGAAACGACATTAAACGATATTTTTATCTAAAACCCTTCTTGAAGTGTATTGTTTTTTAACATTTTTGTCTGTTATACACAGTTTTGTAAGTTGCTATCACCAAACTACAAATAGTAATACAATTGATTTTTTAGTATTTACTCTCCAAGATATTCATATTATTCAATATCTCTACAAGTACTTTTAAATATCTATATAAGTACTATGAAATTCAGTTTTTTAGTTAAAAAAATAAATTGTTGCAAACATGCATTTTTGTTTAGAAGCCATAATTTTTATTACATTACATGATTTACACAATAATGTACCAAAAAGTTAATAACTGTGATATTTCCCTTAGTGACTGTACTGGTATTGTTTCTTTATATGGCTGTTCAATTACGATTCAATATAAAGTGATAGGTTACAAGCAGCTTTCAACACACTAATGTGATAAAGTAATGTAAATGGCAAGTTATTATACAATTATGTTTTAAACAAGACTAGACAATTGCATGTTTTTAATTCATGATTTTTCTTCTTTGTGTGTTCATTTGAATGAATCAATATATAGGCCACACTTTTAGAAGATTTAATTTTTAAACCCAAAACAGTAAGGTTCTTTAATATGGAATAATAAAATAATTGTTTAGACATTTTTAGTTACGTTTATTGTGCTTCTTGAAAATTCCTTGTTAATATTGTTTAACGAAGTTGTGGCATCATGGTACCTTATATTTTATAAATTTTTATTGCAACATTAGAACATGAATTGCTGGAATGAGATATAGGGTGTCTCCATGACAAACTTTGATTAAAGGTATCTCAAAAATCGCAAGTACTCAATGTTGAAGTTTTCAGGCAAAGCGAATTTAATTAAAAGCTTACCAAGGTCTGGTTATATCGAAAATATTGAGCTGTGTCTTTATTTCAAATGGCAATCTGTATTTTACTTCATATTTGAATAGTGTTGTAGCAAAGGATTAATTTTATATAATAAGGTGGCCAGATTTTTCAAATGCCAAAGCAGTACGTTTATACTGGTAAAGGTGAATGTAAAAAACAAACTTACTAGTGACGATTGAACAATTCTAGGGAAAATATTACAAACATTTATTAGTATTTAAATTTAATAACAATAAATTATTTTACATACATATATTTTTCATTTGAATAAATTTTTTTTTGGTAATATATCATTATCACGCAAGATATTTGAAAACTTCTCGCACGTGTGATTTAAATTTATTTTGACAGCTATTACTGCCGTCAAGGTTTCAATGTTTATTCTTGATTTTTCGCTTGCTCTAAAAATCATTAATCATCAAAAACACACGTTCAACAGTTGCATTCGTGCCTGGTAGAAACATTGCTGCTTCAATTAATAATTTAAAGTTTATAATAGAAATGTGTTCATTTTGCATGTGTTTACTTATTTCCACCCACTTCGTTAAAGAGTTCATTATTGTTTATGATTACGTTATGATTTTGTACCATGTACAGAACAGTTCTCGTAACCTCTTCCCATTCAATATTGTTTTTTTAATAGTACCTATTAAAACATATTTAATTGTTAAAATTTTCCGTCCATTTTATAAGATATTTAAGACAGTTTTTATAAAAACTTCTAATTTACTTAATAAATGTGATCTTAATTCCTGGTTTTTCTTCTTCAATCCGGTTGAGTTTTTGAGTCAAAATTATTGGAATAAAATCATCGTTATATCTTGCTTGTATTTGATCTATTAATCATCTAGAACAATTTTTACCTCTATAGCAGATACATTAGATTGTTCTATTTTTTCAACAGTTTTATGAAATATAGCTGCTTGACTATCTACAAAATATAATGTAATTTCTGATAAATCATTTAGAAAGAAATCTTTTAACATTTTAGGACATATATCGATGCTTAAAAAATAAGATGTAAAGGTTCGAATAATTAAAGAATGTGTTCAATTGCTGTAAGTGCTAACCACCTTACTTTTGAATATCTCAAAATTTTCTTATACTCTGTTTCTGCCTCTTCGCAAAATTTTTTGGAAGTAGCAACTCTGTAAATCGGTGGAAATATAAATAAATTTGAAAGATTATTCTTTCTACATCAATAACCATCAAACTCGATGCTGTATTTATTGTGCTTGATAATACGTGAGCGTTATAGCCAATTCTAATTATATTTTTATTCAGAAGCTGCATTAATCGTTTATGTACATTATTTCGACCGTTTCTACTGAACCTGCCAAAATTTGTGTTGGTGTTATTTGCAGGTAACCTTGGAACTTAAATTATAGGAATTGATTTTCTCTTGAATGTAAACAGATAAAAGTTCTGATGTTTCGAAGCTAAAATATTGGACCAAAATGGGATACATTTTTATTTCATTATGATTTGAAGCATCACACAGAATTGCAATAAAGTTCGTTTTATGTAAATCTCGTTGTAACCATTCAAATGTGTAAGATTGAAAAATATTGACCACTTTGTTCGTGCACAACAAAAATTACTATCACAAAGTTTATGCAATATTTTTGAGTTGCAGTTCATACTACGGAACCTATGATTGTGACAAATTGTATGATAGGCAAAGTACCTTCTGACACTGACAGTTTCTTATAATCCGACCCAAAAGTGACATTTCGCATGTAATCTGTAACTTTGGATGATGTAGCAGCTACATCAAGGCAAGATTTATTCTTATCGGAATTGCTGTGTTTTGTTATAGCTGCCCTACCACCGTTAGCGATACTAACCTCAGTCCGGCAAATTGTACATTTTACAAGGAGGTCGTCATTTTTCATTGCTTGAATAAGGAATGGGAATTCCATTTTTAAATTGTCGTTCAAGTGGTTTTTTCGTCTTTTGAACATCACTACAAGCAGCGCCTGCGAGTAAAAACTGAATAATAATAATTATGTAAGCAAGGAGCAATATAAAACTATTCGTACCTCCAAATTAAGGCACAGAAATAAAAGCACAAATTTTATAATTTACTGCGATTTTTATGTGCAGCAGCAGTTTCAATACAGCTAATACCTGAATCAACGGATTAGTAAATAAATACGTAAAACTTTTGTGTCATTTAAATTCAATGATACTAATGCACCCCACAATTCCTAGCGTTGCACTTGCACACGCATTGCTTGCTATGCTTTGTAGCCTACCAAAGACGAACCGGACTGAAAATCGGATTTGGATTTGATACATTGCAAAGCTCTCTCTACCATCACTGTTGTTGCGTGAAATAAAAATAAGTTGTATGCAAACGTGACCAATGCATTTTATAAATAGTAGTATTATAGGTAGAGAAAAATCAAGCTATCAATTTTTATTTATTAGTATAATGATACCCGGTCATTTGCTCAAAGCAGTACAATAAAGTACAACACACGGAAAACAGTACTAAGGAAGTAGGTGAAAAACGGGAAGTACAAATTATTTCAAAGCAGTACGCCTGGTCACTTTAATATAAAGGTGTATTTAATATTTTCAATTATTTTGCTTCCATGAAAAAAATTTTCTTAAGAAAGGGCGCACTTTGCAGAATCTGAAAAATTGGAACACCGTGCTTTAATTCATTGTCTATATACGTATCTTAATGGATTGTTTATCTCACCTAACAGGTGTAGTGAATTTATGTTTAGAAGGACATTCCATTTTGTAACTATCAAAAGACCAATATGAGTGCTCTGTTTCTCTAGCATAATCTTTGTGCATGTGGTGCTTATGATTTTTAGGAACTGCTTTGGAGAATCAATTGTTATACAATAGTAGCTGGCGGTGTTTGTCACTTCAATTTGCAGAATTTTTCTGAGCCTCCGACTTATCTATTGCAATAAGGCTATATTTATATAGGTACAGCATTTGTATTCTAATTTTTCTTGTATTTTAGCGGCCTTATCATTTTTTTCCGACTTACCTACTTTTGGTTTACCTATTTTATTGTTGGCCGTCCATCTGTCATTCTCTGAAAGAAGCAATAGTCGCATGACTGTTTATGGAACTCAATATTTTGTTGCGGCGATTAAGAATATATACCTGCATCTTTAAAGTCATATACCTACCTATTTATTTTAATGCACACTGTTTATCGCCTCACCAACTAATTTGGACTACATCATCAGTTGAACTTACGCATGCTTTTATTATCACTAAATCCAACTTTACAGTTAAACGATTTGTATTTACATTTTTGAAACATAAATGTATATCTACTATTTTTTTTGTGGGTATTAAAAATCTTTATTAATAACGTGGTCAACCTACAGTGTATTTATTATTTATGAGGTTTACTTTTCTGTTGAGGGCACATCGACGAATGCGTTCTAATTAAATTACGTAGATTATTCAATGTTTGCGCTTTGGTAACGGATGAATGTTATACATCTTGTCGCGTTTTAGCTTGTGTAATTATTATGTATAAATTTGCACACTTTTCGGTATCTCGTGCATGTATCGAGCCGTTCCTGTGTCTCTCTCTCCTTCTCTCTGTCTCTCTCTCATTGCCTATTTTTTTCTGTTTTTGTATTGTGCAATTTTAAATATATTATTTGTGGAATATTTTTATTTTGAGATACATATTATCATTACCTATTTTGATTTATACTACTTGGATATTAGTATATCATTTGTTATTCTTGTGCCGAACTTATATACTTGGCGCTGTATATTATATTTCTATATCTTGTGTTCTACATTTGACTTTTCAATGCTCCACCCGAAGGTACTACATTGGCCAGGAAGTGAGTCCTGAAAATTTTGAATGTTGTCAAACCTTTGCTATTCCAAATAAGGTAGTGATCTCTAACATGTGTGACAACATACACGGGATGTGCAGTCTATCTCTCATCTGAATGTGGGCGTATTTTTGTGAAAAATGCTCGTCTAACATTTTTCAAGTGGTCCGTGTCAATCCAACCTGGGACCTTGGGATCAGCAGTCATACGCGAACCTGTGTAATCCACGGAGCCACCTTTATCTTGTGGCCACGTATATTTACCATAAACACTGTAGTTCTTAGGGTGTCTGTATTAAATATTACAATTTTGCTACTCCTGCCCTGATGAGCCCCAAGTAGGGCGAAACGCGTCGACAGGATGACCTCGTGGCTGAATTTGAGTCACTTGCCAATAATTTCTTTTTACTTTGTATTAATTTAAGATTCATTAAACCTGCTTTTCTTATGCGTGTGTGCGTGCATGCACGCGTGTGTGCATGCATGCGTGGGTGCGTGCATGTATGGGTGCACATGTGTGTGTATATGTGTGTGTGCGTGCGTGCGTGCGTGAGCGCGCGCGCGCGTGCGTGCGTGCGTGTGTGTGCACGTGTGGGTGTGTTAAGTTTTTACTTCATAAGCCAAATTAATTGTTTGTCAGTTACGATTTCACATTGATTGGCAGTCATCATGATTAGGTCTTTAGTCTTAGAACTGGTTAGATTCATTGTTTTCTATTCTGAGCAATTCTACATTTTTCCCTGAAATTCCCCCAGCTTATATCTTTTGCTATCAATAGTCTAACCTAGGTCTACCAGTACCTCTTTTTTCCTTTCTCTGTTTCAATATATGTCGTGCTATTTCTTCATGCCTTAGTATGTGTCCTCTCATCCTATCTTTCCTATTTCTTCTTTTCCTACTATTTCTAATACCTCTTTGTTTTTAACTTTGTCTGTCTGTTCGTATCTCCTACTGTCCACGATTCACAGTCGTATAGTGTTGTGTTCCACACATATGCTTTTAGCAATGTTTTCCTTGTTTCTTTGTTTGTTTTCTTTGAATACAGTAGTTGCTTTTCTTGCTAAATGCAGCATGACCTTGTGTTAGTCCTTGTTTTATATATCTCTTTCACTTTTTCCACCTTATGTTGTTTGACTTCCTAGGCAGTTGAAATCCTTAACCACTTGTAGGTTTTCATTTCCTATTTGTATTCTGTTTTTTTATTTTTTTTACTCCTTTACATACTAGCACTTTAGTTTTATTTTGTTAATTTTCATACAGTATCTTTCTGTTAGTACTTTTCACGTTTCACTAAGG
Source organism: Platerodrilus igneus (assembly GCA_036346225.1). Lineage (NCBI taxonomy): Eukaryota > Metazoa > Arthropoda > Insecta > Coleoptera > Lycidae > Platerodrilus > Platerodrilus igneus. The sequence goes on along the minus strand of JARFIW010000507.1, from coordinate 1,215,997 downwards.
GCTGCTGCTCTTTTTTGCTAGATGTTAATACCGCTATATCATCTGTAAATCTAAGCATATCAATCGTTTGTCCTTATATAATAATTCCAAATGTCTTTCTCCATTTGACAGTATCCATTGTCTCTTTGATATACAAGTTAAAAATTAACCAGGATAGGACACACCCCTGTGCATTCCCTCTCCTAATATTTATTTCTGTACGTTTTTATTCTAATTCTATTACAGTTGTTTGCTCTTTGTATAAGTTATGTACTATCCATCCATCCTTATAACTCATTCTCATCTTTTTGAGTATTTTGAACATTTTTTTCCCATTTTACATTGTCGAATGCTTTTTCCAAATCTACAAACCGTATATATACGCTTTCTCCTTTTTTTATCGTTTTCCTCATTATCACCCTTAAAGGTAAAATGGTTTTTGGTGTTCCCTTGTTTGGCCTAAACCCAAATTGATCCTCTCCTAGTATTTCTTCAGCTTGTTTTTCCATCCGTGTTTGTACAATGCTAGTCAATATTTTAGACAATGTGATGTCAAGCTTATTGTTCGAAAATTTTCACATCTCTCCACACCTTTTTGTTTTGGTATAGTGACTATGATGTTCCTTTTGAAATCTTTGAATATCTCTATCCTGTCTTACATATATAGCTTATAAGTTGGAACAGACGCTCTGTTACTGCTTGTCTAGCGGCTTTTAGAGTTTCAGCTTTCATTTTATCTATACTCGGTGCTTTATTATTTTTCATATTTTTTAATGTTAATTAAAACGCATATATAGGATATTCCAATTTCAGTGTCTAATTCTCGTTATATACTTCTAGTGCGTGTTTTGCATATAAATTCCCTATATATTCTTGCTTTCTCTATATGTTCTATAATGATATTTCCTCCTGTGCCCCATATATTTTTGCTATACGCTTTATATCCCTAAAATTCATTATAATTATTTTGTATGCTTCGTCTATCTTTTTTATTTCCATTTTAGTTTCTATCTCTTTGCATTTTTCATCAATCCATTATTTTTATCTTCCTGCATTTGCAAATAATTTCCCATTTTATGGCTTTGTATCTCTGTTTCCCTGCTTCGTCTGGTCTGTTTTTCTTTTTCGCCTTTCTTCCATTAAATGTAAAATATCCTTTATTACCCATGGTTTCTTGCTTTCCTTTTGTTTATACTCCAGAATATCTCTGCCCACCATGTCTCAGCTGGATTTAATGTTATTCCTTTCTATTTCTACTTTCTTAGTACCAGAAATTTTCCCGATGTTTTTCAGCAATTCGTTTGACTTTTTCTCAAATCTTTTGTGGATATCTCTAACTTTTAGATTCTCAAAGTCAAAGTGCTTTGTTTCGTTCCTTTTTTCAAATTTTTAAATTTAAGTGTGGCTTTCATAATTACTCTGTTGTGGTCAGTGTTTATATCTGCTTCTGGATAGCTTATACAGTTCTTTACTTGATTCCTAAACAATTGTCGAGTAAGGATGTAATCTATTGGATATCTACCTATGCCTTGGCATCTTTCACACATATCGTATTCTAGCATGATGTTGAAATAATGTGTGTGATGGTTAAATTGTTTTTGTCACAAAATTCTACCAACCTATTTTCCCTGTTGTTTCGGGTGCCTAAACCAAATCTACTACTGCTCCTTTTCTACCCTCATCTACCACAGCATTAAAATCTTCCATAATTATTAAATTTTCATGTCCTTTTATGAATCTTAGTATGTCCTCGATATCTGTGTAGATTGCTTCTACCTCTTTCTCACTGTAGCTAGAGGTGGGCATGCTCACTTGTATTATTACTGTATTCATCGGTTTAGATTCTAATCTAACCTTGTAAGTATTTTTCTACACAGTGTCCTATTTTTTTCCACTTAACTATCCCCGTTTCCAAATTTCCTTCCAATGATCCTATATGAATTACCCTAAAATCTCTGCCTCAAAAGTCCCCCTCTCTGGCCACCAAACTTTGCTAATCCCTACTAGGTCTAATGCTAACCTATTCATTTCCATTTTCAGATTCTCTAGCTTACCTACTTGCTTCATGCTTCTGACATTCTACTCTCCAACTCGCAAAACGTTGTCGGTTTTTTTTTTAAACTTACCTATCACATCGTCTGAAGTAGTCTCCTCCTGGAGATCCGAATGGTGGACTATTTTAACTCTGAAATCTTTTACTCCAGAGGATGCTATCACTTTAAAAACAGTACGGTGTGTAGTAATAATAAAATTTAATTAAACATAATGTTGAAAAATGTATTTGGTTATAAACAGTGATGCATAGATGTTTTATATTATGCATCCTGAAAAAAGTCCATAGTTGTTAAGCCAGCAGTATAGTGAGATGTCCATAAGAAAGACTCATTACTAAGATTTTATCTATTTTCGAAAAGGTTATATAATAACTAAATGGCCATTCTAGGTTCATGTGCTTGTGCACAGTCTTGTTGATACCATGCTTACATCATTTCTTTTACTGACAAACTATCCAAAACTGGCATTACAATATCTCATAAAATAGCTGAAAGATTAGATATATAAACAAATTATTCTATTTTTATAAAAGCACAATACACATTTAGTTGCCAACATGATGTTTAAAGCCTCTTTGGTAATTCAGCTAATGTGTGCTGTTTCAAGAATATTCTGTGAAAGGATTTCTTATTCACCTACTTTATTAAAATATTTAAATATTACAAATCTGTACTTTGTTGCTATTTCTATAGTTAAATTATGCAATAATTGATTATTGGGAAGATACGGGAGTTTCTAAAAAGAGAAAATTTATGTAGTCAGATCACAAGAATGTTGCTTCTATGTCGCATTATTTTGTTGGCCTTTGATGGCTGCATCATCTTTCTTTTTTAACTATTTCTTTGAATATATTGATAATTGTTTGGGAGAAATGTTGTGTTTTTGTAGCTGCATGGTTATTATTTCGTAAATTTTCATACTAGTTGACTAATCTGGAACATCTTTTTTAGTTGTCACTGATAGAAATCTTCTCAATTTAAATAAAATATGCACAGTTTAACATAACGATTGCCATTGCATAATAAGTTAATGTTTTTAGTTTCCATATTAATTGACCTTACTCTATAAAATGGTTTGGCCTAAACTGAACATTTGCTGTTGTTTGTTTCTACACTGACAATTCTTGGATAAACTTGCAATGCAGCAATTAGTAGCTAAATATGCAACAAAGAAAATGCCAAAAAATGTACAATTTTTTGTGGAGATAAAAATACTGTTGGTACCTGGCATTAATGTATTTTTGCAGTATTGCTTATTTACCATAGATGGAGCAATGCCATTTAGCAGACACCTAGCCATGTTACAACGCGTCCGTTTTCCACTTATTTAATTCGATCTTAGAACACTTAGAATTCTTGTTCTGTCTATTCACAATACCTTATATTACATAAAGAGTCCCTAATATTAATCTTATATTACGTTAAAAGGTTAAAAATTATCAGTTTTCCTTGATTTATATTTAAAAACAGTTTATTCGTAACAAGTCTTTGTTTATGTTCCTGAGATAATTATCTTATTGGCCGATTTAAGTGAAACACTCAGTTTGACATAACTGTTGCAGTTTTGAAAGATCAAGAAATTGTCGGTTAAGCAGTTGATTGGTCGTTCCATTTTTTAACCTATTAATACATTTTACTTGTGCCTTGATATCTTTCTCTCTCGTTTTATCTGCCAAAAGGACATCTTAGTTTTAAAAAATTAAAATGGTGTCTTGTACCATGTGGTCCAGAATGGTAGGTAATTTCTTATAATTAAAACGAAATGTGTTCTTAAAAAAGATTATGGTAGGATATTTGCCTGAAGCAGTTTTGTTTCATTGTGTTTATAAGCTCGCCCTTTAACCTAGGGAACGGTAAGATATTCTAAGATGAATTTTCGTTGTTATCTACACAACACGTGGTTTTACCTAATCACTAAAATGTTCCACATTTTAGGGCTTCATTTTTGGGATGGATTTCAGTTTTGGGATGGATTTCATTTTAGGGACGGACTTCAATTTTGGGATGGAATTCTACTTTTTAGGACAGATTTCTAATAATGGAAACGTTGTTTAAATGTTGTATTTAATGTTGTAATTTCTCTATCTTTTTGGACATGTGTTCATATCGCCGTGGTGCTTAACAATGCTAAGTAAAATCGAGATGTTGTAACAATATTTTGAAATGTTAACTTATAAACAGATTAATTGATTAATTAAATTTCATTAACTTGTATAACTTATAGGCAAGAATTCCATAATAAATTACTTTTATATTTTAGTTAGCATCCCTTACAATAAAGACCAGGTTTAGAAATAGCTTTAGGCTTAAATATTATAAAGTCCAGCGGCAGTCATCATAATTTATTGGTCCTACCTTGCAAATTCGAATACAATTACCCTTTTAAAGCTTATGTCGATTATACATTGACAAATCTGATAAAATTAAATGGAATAGTACCTTTTAAACGTAAACAAAGAAACGCAATTTTCAGTTGTAAAACTTAATCTTCTTAATAATTTCGTTGATTGACAAGGGTTATAGAAAATGAAACATTATAAATACCCAAACTATTTTCCAATTTGATTTGTTCAAAGATTGCAAGTAATTTTAAGTAGTCTGGAGACATCCATTGTATTAAAATCCATTTTGGCTCAAGTGGGTTTTCCGGTCTTTTGTTAATTGCAGACAACTATCGCCAATGGGTATGGTCCACAATTCAATAATTAAAATTCCAAAAAGATACAACATAGTTGTACCATTAGAAAAATAATTGCTTCTGTGACCCTCATCTTGAAAGGGGTTGGATTTGGGTTTCTGAAATCTTGTTTTTGGGAGGTTCTGTTAAGTCATTGGATAACAGAAATATGACATAAATAATGGTTAGAGTAGGGATTAATATATAACTTAAGACTTTAGCCAAAAGAGGAAGATTCCAATGGGGTTGCTTGTTGTCAAAGGGTAGAAACGTAGTCAGAGAAGTTTGCGGGTAGCGTTCTCTGGCATCACAGATATGATATTGCACTTAGTATCACGATAGTGAAATTGGAAAGGAGTAATTAACTCTTCAAGTTTGCGAAGGTTACGCCCGTTTGTTCGCGGATTTATAGTGATATAAAGTAATAATAAAAAGCTTGTCTGCATGTGATGCACAAGTTAAGTTAAGCTCAACAAGATTCTGCCGGATTCGTGTGCCATTAAATTATTTAATAATTACAAGTAACAAGAGCAACAAGCGAGATTCTCTCCCCCAATTTAAGAGCTGTTCTGCGTTGGAAGGCAAGCCATCAACCAATTGATATAGAAGTAAGTTTTTATAGTTAAGCTAGCATGACCAATTTTTAGTTAATTTATTTGTTAGGACGTTTTGGCCATAAACCGTAGGATTAATTTAGTGTAAAATGTATAGTATAAGTTTTCTTCCATATAAAATGTTTGGGAATTGCTTATGTACGTAAAATTATCATAATTCCATATCAACCATTCAATTAAATTTCTAAATTAAAATCAATGAATGTAAGAGGTTTACGTTTATTGCTCTGGTGATTAAATAGTTTTTGTTTACTGTTGATTAAGTCAATATTTTTTTAAATTTTTGATCATGAAAGGTGCATAAGTAGTCAAAAAGGTAAGAGTTGATTAAAAGAAACAATTGTCCTCCTTGGGATGACAAGTCTCTCAAGGTTTTGCATGAACATTTGGACATTCTCGACTTGTCTGGCACCCTTGGTAATTGTCATTAATCCACAATATTTATGAAAGGTAAGAACCAATTTTTTTGTAGTGTATTATATATTAATTTAATCCTTTCTGCAAAATTTTAACCCTCTATATGATCCACGACCTTCCGCTAGCTAGTGCCGGTGACCTCCCTTCAATTTTTGTTTTACAGGCCGTCCTCATTTTATAATTTTAATGAATTTTAGTAGCTTTTCCGCCTGTAACAACGTGGATAAGGGTAACAATTTACACTTAGTACTTATTCTACATCCAGGTATGAGATTTCACTCTACAATTAAATTGTCCATTAGATAATGTCTGTACTATTAAGTCCCAGTAATAATTTTGTCTTATCTTTGCATCAACGCAAATTATTAATTTTTATAATTTATAGAAATTTCATTAAATATATTGTTACCTGTTTATTATGTTTACCTGATCAGATTTACTAAATACTCAACCTGTTCCTAAACTGTAAACGGAAAGTTTTACGAAACTTTTTGGGTATTAAAGGTGTAATTAATAATAACTCAATGTAAATAGCTCACTATATTTTTGTTTGATGAACTTAGAACAATTCATTTTATTTTGTCAAAACTTGTCTTAAAACTTAAATTCAATATACACTTGTGTCACTAGACGTGTTCCTTACTGTTTTGTCATTATAGTTTCTCAGTAAGTATTGGTGTAAAGTAATTTAGTGAGTTTCCTCACAACTAAATCATTGCTCCTAATGCTGATGATCTTAGTATCTTGCGATCACCGCAACCTCGAAGGTCGAACTAGCTTTGCCAAAGTATGTCTTCATACTTTGTTGTGTGTGTTCTATGTCCTCGATGTAGAAGATAGAAAAACGGGGCACTGGTGTTGATGCAAAGATAAGACAAAATTATTAGTGGGACTTCTTAGTACAGATACTATTTAATGGATAATTTAATTGTAAAATGAAATTTCATACCTGGATGTAGAATAACTACTAAGTGTAAATTGTTAGCCTTATCCACGTCGCGATTTTACTCAGCATTGCATGCGGTGTTCAGTAGCCTATTAGGGTCTTCAATCGCAACGTATAGTTTGAGTTAAGCTGAAGCGCCTTGGGGTAGACACAAACCAGATGGCATCCAGACCATATCAAACTAGAGAAAAATTCAGGAATATCCAACAACAGATATCTTTGTTCGGCAACATGAAATATGAACACATGTCCAAGAAGATAGAGAAATGCAACATTCAAACGACGTTTCCATTATTAGAAATCTCTTCTAAAAGTTGAAGTCCATCCCAAAATTGAAGTCCATCCCTAAAATGAAATTCATCTCAAAAATGAAGCCCTAAAATGTGATACATTTTAGTGATTAGGTAAAACCACCTGTTGTGTAGACAACAGCGACAATTCATCTTAAAACGTTTTACCGTCTTTATGCTAAAGGGCGAACTTATAAACACAATTGAAATAAAACTACTTCAGGCAAATATCCTACAATAATCTTTTTAAGAACGTTTCACTTTAATTAGAAGTAATTACCTACCATTTTGTACCACATGGTACAGGACACCATTTTACTTTTTTAAAACTGAGTTGTTCTTTTGGCAGATAAAATGAGAGAGAAAGATATCAAGGCACAAGTAACATATATTAACAGGTTAAGAAAAATAACGACCAATCAGCTGCTTAACCGACAATTTCTTGATCTTTCAAAACTGCAACAGTTATGTCAAACTGAGTGTTTCACTTAAATCGACCAATAAGATAATTATCTAAAGGAACGTAAACAAAGACTTGTTACTAATAAACTGTTTTTAAATATAAATCAAGGAAAACTGTTAATGTTTAACCTTTTAACGTAATATAAGATTAATATTAGGGACTCTTTATGTAATATAAGGTATTGTGAATAGACAGAATAAGAATTCTAAATGCTCTAAGATCGTATTAAATAAGTGGAAAGCGGACGCGTTGTAACATGGTTAGGTGTCAGCTAAATGGCATATTCCAAGATAGCTTTGTTTTCTTTTATACATTACAAAGTACACATTCTTATAAAATTTTATTGATTATTTGAGTTTATTAATGAGTAATTATAGGAACCCCTGCCTTTGGTTACAAAAATGGAGGTGGAGGTGTTAATGGAGGATTCTTTAGATGGTGGACCTCCTTCTGTGGATTCTGTAGACATTCCAACAACTATTACTTCAGCACCTAGTAGCACACCTGCCATTCCTGCAGCAACAAAAAAGGTAAAAATTGTTTCATTCATATGTATGTATGTAGGTAGGCTATGTGCATGATGCGTGTGTGTTATGTGTTTGTTGTATTGAGCATTACTCGATAGTTGCATATCTTTTTTATTTTTAATCTTTTTAATTAATTTTATTTATATTATTAATTTTTTATTTATTCCCAAAAAGAAAAATTATTCCATGGGTGTACTCGAAACTTAAAAAAAACAATAAATACTCCGTCACTGTTGATTGAAAACTAACCTTATTTTATCATGTTATCTTAACTTACCAATTCTACCCTGCAGAAGTCAAACAAGAATAAAGCAGTGACAGGATACCATCTGTATTCTCGACAAGTACGAAAACAAGTGGTACAGAATCACCCTGAAACTAGTTTTGGGGGAATTAGTAGACTTGTATCTAACGAATGGCGTAGTTTATCCAGTACAGAGAAACAAGCATGGGAAGAAAAGGCTTCAAAATTAAATGAAGAAGCCAAAGCTTTGGTTGTTAGTGAAGAACGTGCAAGTGCAAGTCCGGCTCCTGTGATTGGGGAACCAGTGAGTTTTATTTTGCTTAATTTGTAGCTGATTTGTTTATAATTTTATGTTACTGCATGTTTTGCAAAGTGAATATTTGAATATGCATGTGTATTGCTTTTGTAAATCAATACAAGCAATTGATTGCAACAAATCATTTGAATAAGCAATTGCTTTTCTTGTTAATAAATGTAATTCTTTTATAATGATCAGTGAAGAAATATGTTTTAATATTTTCAAAGAGGTATAAGATACTGGCTTTTGAAAACACTATTTTTCTTAAAAGATGGTACAGTATTTTTGCAGAACAACTTGATTAGAAATAAAGTAGACATTATTACTACATTATTTGACAGACATGGAAAGTAATATATTTCGTATATCTGAAAGATTGGCAAACTAAGTGTAGCTAGGATGGTTATTTCAGAATTTTTTACTTTATATTCTATGGTAATTTGGTAATAGGAACGAAGTTCAATTTGTTTCAAACTTTACAAATGTCTCAATTGTGGTAAATTGCTACAGGAAATAAAAATTAGTTTAAAACTATTGAAAGTTGAAAAAGCTAAAAAATTATTTTGTACATAAAATTAAATTATAGATTATTCTGTCAGGTTTGAATGCGATGGATTATTATTTTTTGCCAGTTTTGTATTAATTGAGGATACTTTAAAAGGGTTTGTATTCCATTCGTAATAAAAATGGCTTTAAACATGACCTCAATGATCAGTAATTTATTTATGACACATTTGGAAAACAGCATATCTGGATAAACAGACTTGTTATGCCATATGTGGTGTATCACTGCCTTTTGTTCATAAATGATTTCTCTTTACTATTATGAGAAAAATTCTAAAACAGCAGTATACATCAATTTTTTCTTGCTCATTTTTTGGCACATATTATCCAAGTATATATTTAATACATGGTTTAAATATAAAAATTTAGTGAGTTTGATACTAGAATGTTATTATTTTAGTTTATGTATTTTTATTTACAATAAGCCTATAGCCGTCTTTAACAATTTAAGCTCACTTAGTATTTGATTTTAATAAATGATTTATCAAAGTTAGATATGAACTTTTGTGTGTGAAATAACTGTATAAACCCACAAATAATTAGTTCTGTAAATACTCATAACATAAAAGGATATTTCAAAATATAATATATTTTGTTAATAAATCAATAGTTGTCATTGGTTGTTGATTGTGCAAAATTATTATTTATATAAGTCAAGAAAACCGCTTTCGACCTTTTATGGTCATTTTCAATAGTATAAAAGCATACCTTATTTATTATTACTAAAAGAATAACGTAAAAAGGTTCGTCCAAGAAAAAATTGAATTAAAAAATGCATAGATTAAAAAATTAAGAAATTAAAATATGGATGACACAGTTAAGGAATAAATATTAATAATAAATAAATAAAATGATTCTTATTGAACCCCGGTGGTAGACTAAAATGAAATTTGTTATTTTTGTAAAATCACCGACTAATTGCCCAAGTTAGAAATGAATTATACTAGAAACCTGTATGAGTAGATTCTTTTATGCAAAGATATAAAATTTCTATTAAATTTGTTTTGATGTTCAAAGTACTATTAGGGTTTGATTGTATTTTTTCCATAACTTCAATATGTTCTAAAAAATCTTATCTCAAAAAATACTTTAAGGTTATATTGTGTTAAGTCTTGGAATTTGAGGAAGGGCCGAACTTCTGGTTGTTAAATTTTAGGTGGTTATCAAAAACAGACTTTGCTAGTTTTTAAGATGGTTTAGTAATTCACGTTTCTATTCAAACCTATTATACTCTTATACATTTTCTTCGTACTCTTATCAAGCTATTTTGAATGTCTATTATTAAAGAATAATGGTCACTGAGTATAAAGCGCATTGTGTGTTGCATTTTGTAGGCATTTACTATATTTATTTAATGAAAAGGTTACTTATGTCAACAATGTATTTATCAATCACCATTACTTTAACAGAACGGGCTCGTTTTCAGTGCATTTAAAATTGTTTAATAAATAAATTATGCATTCGTTTAAGATATTTAACAAGCAATTTTTAATTGATTGTAAAGCTGTTAGCCACAGTTTGAACTCAGGGTGTCGGTAAGTGATTCTCAACTGGTGGGTGTAAAGTTACTTTTTTTTATCATTTTATTTTTAATGACATACCTTATTATGCATTGACTGTAAATACTTGTTAATCTACACTTGATGTGGAACCTTTAAAACTGTAATTATTGATTTAATTTTTTTACTTAGTGTTATATATAGCTATTTTGTGTTTTTCAAAGTTATCCTCGCCTTCCCTGCGTCATCTATTCTTACATTGCAGTTCGATTTTGTATACGGTTGTGATAGCATGCTGGAACTCGGTATATAATTATTCTTTATTATGACATTAAGAGATATTGCATTTAGCAGTTGTACACTAATAAATGCTGTACTGGTTACCTGCCTTAAATATAAGACATTATGTGATCACTATAATTTGTTGTATTTGTTTTATTAACAGTTATGAACTGAACAGGCGCTTGGTACAAGTAATACATAAGATGGTGACAGTGGTAAATGCGTGTTGTACCCATATGGTTTGTTTTAATTTCCCCCTGGAATAAATTATAGTGTGGGAATTAAACACACGGGTGTTACAAACAAAAAAGGTTTTGACAAATAACCTTGTTATGATAGTTATTTTTAACTAGGAATCTACAAAGCAACAGATGTGCACTTAAATCATTTTTGGTATCAGAGTATATGATACCAACGTTTAAAGAATGCAGTGTTTTAGAAATTGTTTACGATTCGTTTTTGTTCTACCTCGCTAATTTATTGCATAATGGCGGACCAGAGTCGGTTTCTTGAGCCATTTTTTTTTTACGGGCGATATTACGGCAAATTGGAAGTAAAAGTTTGAGTGTTATTTACTTGGTAACAGCATGCAAGCAAAATAAGACAATATTAAAATTGCACTATTACTAAATTTACTTGATGATGAAGGAATTAGGATTTATAATATTTTTGAATTCGCAGCGTTTGAAGACGACACAAAATTACCTGTGATTCTAGAAAAGTTTGAGAAGCATTGTAAGTCTGTACTAAATCCGGCATATGAACATTTTAAGTTCTTTAAATGGGAACAGTTGCTGGGCAAAACTATAGATCAGTTTGTAACCGCTCAGAGGCACTTAGCTAAGACATGTGATTTTAAGGAAAAAGATATCCTCATTTGGGATCATCTGGCATGCGAAATGCTTGTATACAAGAAAAGTTTTTAGAAGAAAGTGACTTTGAATTTAAAAAAGCTATCAGCATCAGTCGCACACTAGAAAATAGTGCCACAACATAAAAAGAAATTTCCAAGGAAATGGTTTCTGTAAACGCAGTTAGAAACAGGAGCATTGTTAAAAATAATTATAGTACTGCCTCCAGCAGCAGGCATGACCTACATGGATCAAGGCATTTGGGAAGATCAAAGAATTTCCATGCTGATAATAATAGTTATGCAAGTACCTCGTCATCAAAACAAGGTAATCTGGGAAACTGTATGAACTGGGGGAAAGTTTATGAGCAAGGTAAGTGTCGCTTTCAATAAGATATGTAGTTTTTGTAAAAGAAATAAACATTTTCGAAACTATTGTCGTAAACGCGTAAACGTCTGCGAAATAACCGATTCAGCGAAAATACCGACAACTATTCGGATTCTTGTGGAGACGACCCACAAGACTCTGAAAACAACAATTTAGTAATTTGGACCATCTCTGTTTCGGCAATACACAAAAAATTTATTGATTGATTTGAATCCGTGGTTATTGAAAAAATGCCCGATAAATATTAAACTAGACACTTATAGTCAAGTGAACACTTTAGTAAAACTGACTTTGGATCAGTGAATTTTTTGCAAAGTGAACTTTCAAAAAAATCCAATTACTTTATTCTTCTACACTGGACATAGAGTACCAGAGATCGGTTAAATACATCTAAATTGACGTACAAAAATATAAACCAAAAGGTTTTATTTTATGTTACAAACTCTAAAAAATTGTGTTCCATATTGAAACTTAAATCTGTTCACGATTTGGGAATTAATTATCCTCCGACCATGCACACTGTAATAATATATTTTCAGTTAAACAAACCAATAATTTTCAAGATATTATACAAACAAATGTATCTATTTTTCTGGTGTGGGAAAGGAGCATAAAGAATTTAATATTGTTTTGTCGGAAAATGCTATACCCCATATTAGTACTGTTAGGAAGATTTCGATTGCAATCAAGGTTAAAATTAAAAACTACTTGATAAAATGGTGGCTGATAACCTAATCATGCCAGTAACCGATCCTACAGATTGTGTTCATCCTATACTTTTAGTACCCAAAGCTAATGGTGACATACGGAATGTATGGATCCGCTAAATTTGAATCTATACATTAAAAGAGAACATTTGAGATATTCACTCTAGACGTATTGTTCTCACAATTAGCTGGAGCCAAATATTTCAGTTCGGATGCCACAATTTTATTAGTGGATGCTAATAGAATTTGCTTGTGTTTTTCTTACGCCTTTGCCACAACGCTATAGTAATATAGTCAATTTAGCAGTTGTTTTGGGATGTGTGTTTTTGTTACTATCTTTTTGGGTGACATTTTCACATTGAAGTGATCCCTGCCACCTGATAGGACTTTTAACAAAAAAAAAAGCCATTAGACGAAACTTCTGAACATTCTTTCATTTTTGTTTACATTCATGGAAAAAACTTCGGATTCCAGATAACTCTAAGCTGTGACCCTACACAAAAAATTACTAATACTGATTTCTTCTTCTTATTGCAACCAGACCTGAAAATCAGTTAAGGTTGCAACATGCAATTAATGAAAATTGTTCATTATGCCAAATTAAACATTTTGTGGAAAATGACTGGTCAAAATAAAATAAATCTCCTTTAGAAGTTCAAAAATTTTGGAACTCTATTTACATGAAAAGGTTTTATTTTATAACAAGCGACTTATCATTCCAGAAAGTTTAAAAGCAGAATTCCTCAACTTGGTACACCAATCTCACCAGGGTGTAGTCTCCTGTAAAAAACTAGCAGTACAATGCATGTATTATCCGGGGTGTTCTGATATAGAAAAAATGGTTTTAGAGTAAAATTTGTAAGTTCATTCAAAGTTAAATCTAAGAGAACGTCTTACTCCCCATGAAATGCCAGATTTATCTTGGCAAAAATTGGAGTATATTTCAAAATGTTAAATCGGGCCTCCTTTTGATTCTTCTGAATTTAAAAATTTTGGAAAATTGTACGCCATAAAATTAACTACCTCCAGCCCATACACGATCAAATGGTATGATTGAAAGAGCTGAGCAAACAGTTACAGGCCTATTAACCAAATGCTTCCAGCACTGAATATAATACTTCAATATAATACTACACCTAAACACTACTTACCAACACCATGTAATCCATAGATTAAGGAAAATTTGAATTACTTTACAAAAATAGAATGTTTTGTCATAAGTGCAAAAAGGAAGAGGATCAACTTTTCAGTTGTGATAGCTATAAAAAGGAGTTATGTAAAAAATGTGGTGATATTTCAGAAACTGAAGTAAGATGCTTAAAATTAAATACAAGAAAACTATTGTTGTTTTGTGGAGGTGGTGAAAATGGTATGTTTTGTGTACCAGAGTTAAAAATAAGATTATGCTATTGGAACAAAAAGTTAGTCAACTCAGTGTTAGTAATAAGGATGAAACCATTCAAGCTATATGTTCTGAGGAACTACCGGAAAATGCTGAAGTTATTATAGCCGAAATAATGGATAGACAAGTTCGTGCATATAATATTATTATACTAGATCTTAAAGAATCTCAGTCTAAAATGTTTGTTCAGAGAAATGAATACGATAAGGACACAGTTAAGCAACTTTTGAAAAACCTTAACTTGGAGTTGAACAACATTAAAATTTTTAGGTTGGGAAAATTTTCTGAAGAAAGAAAAAGACCATTAAAAATTATTTTGAACTCGAAGGAAGATGTTGTAACTGTACTTAAAAATAAAATACTTTTATCAGCCTCCAACATTTGTGTATTTGGTGACCAAACAAAGAAACAATATGAATACTATCTAAATATAAAAAAGAAATCACAGGAATTACAAGATCAAGGCATTCAGACAAAAACAATTAAATATATCAACAACAAACCTACTATTGTCTATAAAATGAAAATGCAACATTTAAAAGACTAACATGGCAAGAATCAACTACAGTAAGTGCATTAATTCCTTCGATTTCTAGGCCTGCATTTAATCAAGACATTATGTATGTAAACATTACAAGTTATCTAGCTCACAAGGACGATGTTTTAATGAATATAATAAGTTACAGTCCTGTTGTAATCGTTTTTAGTGAAGCTAGGGTGACCAAAGATGTCGAAGATATTGAAATAATAACAGACAATTATAATGTAATTTGTTGTGATAGCAGTAGCCGGCATACTGGTGGTGTCTTAATTTATATCAAAAACAATACTGATTACAAAATCAAGAATTCTTTTGTTTTAGAGTTGAATTATTGGTTGCAATTTGTTGAAGTAAAGATGGGTAGCAATAAGTGGTTAATAGGTGGTCTATATCAATCACCAAATACAAATCATTCAGTATTTTTAGATTTTCTGGAAGATGTCAATGAAAAATATTTTTCTACAAGAAAGTTTATTATAATAGGAAATTTTAACATTGATTACACAAACTTAAATTACTATTATACAAAGAAGATAAAAAATTGTTTAATATTTTTTGAGTAGATCAGCTTGTAAATGATTTTACTAGAATCACTAATAGTAGCAAACAGTAATTGATTACATTATTACTAATTATGAAGGTATTAGTGTTAGTGTGAGTGATATACCAAAAATTACTGACCATTCTATAATATCAATAAACATTTTCAAATGTAATAATAAGCAACCTATTACAAAGTGTATTAGAACTCAAATTTTTAATGATGATATATATGAAAAGATAAATGAGCAACTTTTAATAGCGATGGAGAACTTAAAGAACTTAAATACAGATACTGTAAATTTAATATTGCAAGAAATCATTAATAATTGTACTTCAGTAGTAAATAATATTGTGCCATTTAAAACTATAACCATTAAATCAGACCAAGTTCCATATTATGAAGATGAATTAAAGCATCTATCTAAAGAAAAAGACCTTGCATATAAAAATTTTAAAAATAGTGTAAATTATACACGAGAGCAAAAATGGAATCTTTATAAAACAGCACGAAATAAGTATGTTAATATGTTAAAAGCAAAGAAAAGAGTATATTATGAAAAGAAAATTGATGATGATCATTGTAATTCAAGTATGATGTGGAAATATGTGAAGCAATTTTTAAAACCTTCAAAAAATACAAATTTAAATAAAATTATTTTCTATGTGCAAGATCAAACAAAAGTTTGCAGCAACTATGTTGATATTGCAAGCA